>JAECUM010000147.1:0-42750 GCA_016617855.1 Megalonaias nervosa | reverse complement strand
CAGTCCTAACACTAACCTCTTAATGCTGAGCGCCAAGCGAGGCAGCTGTTAGTACCATTTTTGTAAGTCTTTGGTATGACTCGGCCGGGGATCGAACCCACGACCTCCCGCATCCGAGGCGAGCGCTCTAACAACTAGGCCACCGGAGCGGTCACAATGGGAATTTTGTATGGGAACAATATGAATGGAACAGGTAGGGTGACGCCACGGTACTGGACACTTGCAACAATGTGGCAAGTACCGTGACGTCATCCCACCTGTTCCATTCCTATTGTCCCTATACAAAGTTTTATGCATTCGCGTGCGTTTCTGTGGATAGTATAGTGTGTGTTTTATGCATTCGCGTACGTTTCCATAGATTGATGAACATAAATCTATCATACCCAAATCATACAACCGACTGAAAAAAACATTTTAGGCAAGAGAATAATGTTTTGGGGAGTTAAACATAAATTATACAATCGAATAAAAAAAATTTTAGGCAAGAAAGAATAAATCTTTTCGAGGCATATGAAAGTGGCCCTGAAAAGGGCCTTTGATTTTATGTTAGCACCAGTTCGTTAACATAGAGGTCATCTCATTGATCTTCTTCTCTTTTTCAAACTTCGTCTAACCTCTGGTCCATAAATGAGGATTCGCTTCAGACAGCACTGTCTCTCCACATAGATCCTTCTTTTCCAAACAGTCGTCTCGGTGATCCGGATAATGGTCCATGTTGATTTAAAATACATGGGTAAGTCCGTACGGAACAACATCGACGATACGAGAGTAGAGGATTCAACGTTGGTCCACATCTTGTGAGGAGAACTGGCGAAGGGAATGAAGTGAACCGAGTTTATTTATAGTGGAAGAGCGGATCGAAACGGATTGAAATTGTTCACCAATCCCAACACGCGTTACAAAATTCAGTCACTTCGCGTAGTCTGTCTTCCAATCTAAAGAGAGCTACCTGTGACTTCACATTCTCTATATAGGTGCGCCAGCGTCTGTGCACAGTGAATCGATTCGACATTGTTTTGTGAAACATGACGGAAACTAAGAAGACAATGAATTGGGGTGCACCGGCCATGGAGACAAGACGCGATGGCATTGCAGCGGCTACCAAAGTTAACACAGGGCTACTTCCTGAAAGGTCGATTTTAATTGGGATTTAGTAGATTTTCTCTCTTCGCAAGAATTTGTTCCAGTACCAGTACCTTCACCACCTTCTCCTCCTTTACCACACGTCGAGGATTTTAAACAGAGACAGAAAGAAGAATTGGAGAAATTTTTACAACAGCAGAAAGAAGCAGAACAAGCTTTTCTCATTCAACAGCAACAGCGAGAAGAAGAGGTAAGAAGGAAACGACAGGAAGAAGAAGAAGAAGAAGCAGTAGAGAAGAAACAATGTCTAGGAGAGAAGGAGAACAGTGAAAGTCAAACGGTAACGGTACTCTTAGACATTTTGGCAGAGTTAAGAAGTCTGAAACAAATGTATCAGACTTCTTTATTACGACCCAAGACAAAAAGACCTTCCCAAGCCAAACAGTCTAACCTTGTTAGTACACCGGAGATACCACCCCTAGTGATTTCTACCAAATCATTGACACGATCAAGTCCAGAAGTAGGCCTTGGCCGTGGCAAAGGCTTAAGGCAGTTAAAGCTGATTGCTTCGCGTTCCTGAGTTTGTTTTTTTGAAGAAAAAAAAAAAACAAAAAACAAGCACCCAAAGTCCCTTTTCAGGGCCACTCACTTCTTTCGAAAAGAGATAGTATTCATTTTGCCAAAATCAATTAAAACTCAAAATCCCTTTTATTTTTTTAACCGTATGATGTACGTGTGTGAGTGCATGAGTGTAGACCCTTATTATTCTAAACAATCAAAAC
The DNA here is from genome assembly GCA_016617855.1 of Megalonaias nervosa. Classification (NCBI taxonomy): domain Eukaryota; kingdom Metazoa; phylum Mollusca; class Bivalvia; order Unionida; family Unionidae; genus Megalonaias; species Megalonaias nervosa. Next base: position 40,885 of record JAECUM010000147.1, on the reverse strand, counting down.
CAAGAGACAGTTACTTTTTTTCAGTCTGGTCTATTCTGGTACAAATATTTACAATTCGATGTCACAACACAACATAACACAACACTTTTAAAAAGTTCATAGACTTCTTCTGTGTCTTTTTTCTTCTTTCACTCTCTCTCTGTTTTCTGATTTTCTTCACTTTCCCAAGTTTTTCCTCCTCTTCTTCCTCACTTTTTTCTCGTCTTCTTTTCTTTTCTATCTTCTCTTTCTGAACGTGTCAGGGTTCTTCCTTTGCCGAAGGCACCTCTTCTTCTTCTTCCTCCTCCTGCTCCTGTTGTTTCTTAGGGCAATCTGAAGACCAATGTCCTTTCTCTTGACAATGATAACAAGTATCTTGACTTTTGTCTCTTCTGACACTGGTCTTGCTTTTTTGACGATCTGGACATTCTGTAGCCCAATGCCCTTTCTTCTGACAGATATAGCAAGTATCTTGACTTTTATCTCGAAAGGAGGGAGAGTAGTCCGTCGGTTTGTCTGAAGAAAACTTTCTTATGACACCTCGCAAAGCTCTAATCAGAAGTTCGATCTCTGTGGGTTCTTCCATCGTGCTGGTCGGCTTGAGAACGAAATGAATACTGAGAGGGAAGGCACCAACCCTTTATATACACTGAGCCTGACATGGATATATAGGGGTCCATGGCGTTTCAAATGTAGTCATTTGACATTTTGCAGTCAAGATGAAACGATCGCATCATTTCTTAAAGAAAGGAGAAGAAAGTAAGAGGCAGAAACGTGATTTATCGCCTCGCACAGTAGCTGAAGTCTTGGCTCAAATTCATGCCAGCGATTTTGAAGACGAGATGAGTGAACCAGAATCCAGACCCAGAGAGTCTACACCAAGTCAAAGTCAATCACCACCAGTAAATCCTGAAAAGTACTTTCACATTCGAGAGACCGACAAACGCTCCTCTAAACAATTTAGAACTACGGTTTACACGTACACAGTGAAGTTTAAAGTTTTCAAGTCAGACGTACGTCTGGAGAAAGCAAATGGGTTCATCACCGATGTATGGGATTCTTTGTTAACCACACTGAAACAGCAATGTGAAGCCAAAGAAGACGATCGCTTGAGACTTTCCATTCATCACGACAGTTTGAAGTCCCCCGTTTGGATCGAGTTTAGTAGTCCTGCAGAATTGACACCTTCCAAAGTCATGGACAAGATTCAACACGTGCAACAATCCAACGACAAGTTTCACATCACCGACGGAAAAGCGACACTGTGCATGACCCACGTGTCTCTTCCCCAAGGGACAGGATGCAAAAAGGTGTTCTTGGTAGACGACCTTCGGATCATCAAGCGCAGCCTCGTCCGAATTAATAACCATCAAGACGTGTTTATCCGGTGCCATCGTGGTGGGACGAACGTATGCCGACAAGAACGACACGGTAGAATGGAAAAGAGCTTGGAGAACTATTCAACAATCGGACCGAGCCATACAACGAAGAGAAGCAGAACTCCTGTTACAGCAAGCGAGGATATCCAAAGGCACGACTTGTGGTATTCCTGAAATGCAAAAATTGCAAGACGTCTTGGCTACACGCTACACCTTGAAATTGCACCCTCAAGAAGTGAGTGGACCTCTGTTATTTCGAGGCAAAGATTTCAAAGACGGAAAATACATTCACGTCTATCATCACGATGAACATTTTGATACCATTACCAGAATCACTGGATTCATGGGGTACGGTTATTACTGTGAGAAATGTGACTATGGCTATAACAATCGAGAGCAACACAAGCATTGCGGATCGAAATGTGAGGGATGTTTAAACTCTAAACCCTGTCTTGACGAAGGACAAGAACAAGAGCATTGCCCAGCTTGTCAGCGCACGTTTGTCAGCCCTGCCTGTTACCAACGACATCTAAAGACGCAAGGTTCACAGCAGAAATGTGCTTGTCAGCTCTTGAGATTGTGCCCTACTTGTGGACAAGGCATACGTACCAATAATGCCAAGGCGCACATCTGTTCAGGAAAGAAACAATGTCACATTTGTCGCCAAATCGTTGACTTGGAACACCAACGCTACATTCAAAAATACCATTCTAAATACGAAGAGGAAGAAGATGAACAGAAGAAAGGCAATTTAATTTTTTTTTTGCGATTTCGAATGCATGCAAGAGACTGGCATTCACATTCCTAATTTCTGTGTGGCTCGCCGAGCGTGTGAGAAGTGCATCCAAGAGCCTATCTTTACTCATTGCCATTACTGTAGCAAGATTCCTGGAGGACGTGAAAAAATCTTTCGGGGACCGAACACGCTAGCCGATTCCGCCCATTGGATCTTAGACCCTATCGACGAGACGTGGAGCCAAGAGGACATCGAACGTTACGGAGATTGTCATCGCTATGCCACGGTGATGGCTCACAATTTCTTGGGATACGATGGGCAAAATTCTCCTCAGATATTATACGGAACAAAGTACTGAACGTCCTAAAGTGACTTTGAACGGAGCCAAAATCATTTCCATGCAAGTGGGACAAGTGCAGTTTAAAGATTCGATGAGTTACTTGGTCATGCCTTTGAGTCGCATGCCTAAAACGTTTGGAATGACAGAAATGACCAAAGGCTATTTTCCACACTTTTTCAATACCGAAGCCAATCAACACGCCGTTCTACCCAATTTGCCTGAGGCTCACTACTACGACCCCGACAACATGCGTACCGAACAACGAGAAGCTTTCTACGCTTGGTACCACACTCACGCCTCGGACCCCTTCGACTTTCAGGAAGAAATGTTAAAATATTGTCTTTCCGACGTGGAAATTTTACGGCGTTGCTGTGGAAAATTTCGAGAAATTTGAAAGAAGCCTGCACTATTGCCAAAGCGCGTTTCTTAGTGTACCGCCAACGATTCATGCCCGAAAACACCTTGGCTGTCAGAAGTCCTCAAACGACGAACTTTGTCAAACGTCAATACTCGGTCAAAGCCCTACGCTGGCTACATTACTTGTGCAACAAGGAAGACAAATGGATCCAACACGCTAGCAACAGAGGAGTTGAAAATACCATTGGAAGGTATTCGGTGGATGGCTGGGACTTAGAAAACCCCCAGATCGTGTACGAGTTTAACGGGTGCTTATTTCACGGATGTCCCATCTGCTACCCACAACGTAACACGACAAATCAGTTTTTACAACGGACCATGGAAGACTTGTACCAGGCCACTTGTCAGCGGAGCTTGAAGTTAGAAAAGCAAGGATACCAAGTGGTAGAAATGTGGGAACATGAGTACAATCACCGTTTGAAAACTGATCCCGAGTTTAAGCGCATCGTGGAATGTTACAAGCTGGTGGACCCATTGAACCCGCGGGACAGTTTGTACGGAGGACGGACAAATGCCACCTGTTTGCTGTACCAAGCCGACGAGGAGAAAGGAGAGGCAATCAAATACTTGGACGTGTGCTCTCTGTATCCGTACGTGTGCAAATATTGTCACTTTTTCGCAGGCACCCGCAATTGCTGACGGAACACATCGACCTGGAAAACATTCGACAATACGAAGGATTGATCAAGTGCAAAGTCTTGCCTCCCACGAACTTGTACCATCCAGTTTTACCTCATCATTGCCAAGGAAAACTGATGTTTCTCTTGTGTCGTACTTGTGCCGAAACGTGCAACCAAGACCGACCTTGTCAGCACACTCAGGAAGATCGCGACTTAACGGGAACGTGGGCCAGCGTGGAATTATTCAAAGCTCTGGACCAACTGCTAGAAGTGTACGAAATTTACCACTTTCCCAAGACAGAAAAATACCACAAGGGCGACGAGACTCAAAAAGGCATTTTCGCAGACTACGTGAATGTCTTTTTAAAACTGAAACAAGAAGCCAGCGGCTATCCTTCCTGGTGCCACACTCCCGAAGGCCAAAAGAAATTCAAAGAGAAATGCTGGGAGCAGGGGGACATCACTTTAGACCACGTCGAGAAAAACGAAGGAAGACGATCGTTTGCTAAAGTGATGTTAAATTGCTTGTGGGGTAAAAGGGCACAACGACAGTGGTTACCCAAGACTGAGTATTTGACAGAACCTTCCCGCTACTTCCAGATGATTCACGACAAAACCATATACATGAAACACGTGGACGTCCTTCGTGAGGACTTGATCTTAGTCAATTACGAAGAAGAACTGGACTTTGTAGAAGCCGACGAATTTGGAAATGTCATCATTGTGGCTTACGTGACAGCCCATGCTCGCTTAAAACTGTACGAAGTTTTAGAACTGTTAGGAGATCGTGTGCTGTATTTTGACACGGACAGTTGCATCTACATCGATCGTCTGGGTCAACAACACCGTTTAGGTGCCTGGACGGACGAGCATCCTGACAACAAGATTCTACGTTTTGCAAGTGGCGGTCCCAAAAATTACGGCTACGAATACCGGGACCCACAAGGAGAAGTGCACACGGAGTGTAAAGTGAAAGGATTGACTCTCAATTATCGCACCAGTCGCCTGGTGAACTTTGGCGTCTTGAAAGAAGCCTTGCAGTCTGGAAAGGATGGAAATTTTAAAGTGACCACACACGAACCGCACAAGATTGTACGTTTACCCACACTCCAAATCGTCAGCAGTCCTTGGAAAAAGTCTATCAAATCGTGTACCAGAAGCGAGTACGGCTTCCCAATCACTTCACTTTACCGTACGGGATATTGGTCAGCATATAAAATGATACAACGTCCAAGATCGATAGTTCATTGGAACTACCAATACCAAGCGAGAAAGATGAATCCTTTCAAACAGCAAGTATCGAGCGTAAGACTCATGCCCAACGAGAAACTCGAGTACGATGCTGTGCCTTGCGATGGCAGGGATGCCGTACGCTATAATTTCAGCGATCCAGTACCACATCATGGAAACTTTGCTATACCTACCATGGAAAGTGATGCTGTGCGTGTCAAACCTGACGGATGCGAAAGCGATGACACTCGTCATCGTTCACCTTTTGACTTTACTGGTTTTCATGGTGGATGTCATCATTATGAAACCATGCGGCTACCACCCTACAGATGTCATCCAAAACTGAGCAAACTCCTACATATTTCACCTTACCCTCATCGAAATGAACCTGTGAAAGATGAATATTTGTTTCCTGTGCGATTGCCTGAATACTGCGACTTTGAAAGTCGATTCCAAACTTTCCGAGGAAAATGGCCAAAATATCTGGGAGGACCTACGCCAGAAGAATTAGCTAGAGCCGGATTTATCTACTTGGGCGAAGGGGACAAAGTCAAGTGCTTCAGTTGCGGTGTGTCACTTCACGAGTGGGAGAAGAAAGATTGTGCTTACCTGGAACATGCTCGATGGTCTCCAGATTGTCACTACCTACCTTTAGTGGGACCTCGCCATTGAAGTGGCATACAATGTCGTTTAAGAAACCAGCTGCTTGGCTAGGAGTCAAACGTTGGACAACACCTAGACGGGTATTTAAACCCCATTGGAAAAATAATCTTCAATCATTACCAAACAAATTGCAAGAGAAGATCTACAAGGACATTTGGCTGAGACTTGCCAGAGCAAAATCTCGATGGGTGACTGAGGAACTTTTATGTCGAGAAATTCACAAGAGGAAATTGACAAAAGTCAACAAACAAGTCAGATTTCTCTGGATCAAGGGTGCGTTCTTCCGAATATTCCGCTATAGACCATTTACATTTGAAGATTTTAATGACATTCTTGACCTTTTCCTGGAATGGCAGTGGCCAGAAATTACTCACTACATTCGTTACTTTCGCTCTAGCAGAAGTGTTTGACTGACATAGTGATGGATACTTTACAATAGAACATTCGTGGTTTGTCTGTGGAGTTGAGAGATCGCATTTACCGCGAGTTGGTCAAAATACAAGTGAAACGCAATGAACAATTGCATCCGTTACGTCACCGATGTTTGAACCACTGGTACCTGAATGCTATAAAAGGACTGATTCTGATGAAAGCGTTCTAATGGTCAGACATTGTTCAACTATCCCTGTGCGAGAAGGATTGGTTTGTTACTGATTCTTTGTACTACAAGGTAGACATACTGCAACGAATTCCAGGAGAAGAGTTAGAGGTTTACCAAAATCTTTTGCACAATGTAAACTTAGTTCAAGAGGACACTTCTGAACGGTGTGTGATGTGCAAGTTAGTGACTAAACAATTTAGATTTGCCAGTGGAGTACGACCATCTCTGTGCAGAAAGTACACTTATTGCCTCCGACAAAAAGAGGTATTAAAACGGACTATCATGCCACGACCTTTATCATTCGTGATACTACAGATTCCGTGGAAGGAAATTAATGACACTATTCAAATGGTGGAGGATTACCAACACCTATTACAAGAACTGTGTCCATTGAACTGGGGTAGACGTGTAGTGTGTGTCGTTTACCAGCCGATTCTTTGTGGACTCTTTACGAACAGTACATACCACTCCAAAAAGCATGAAAGTGGTCCCTTTAAATGTACACGAAAAACTCATTCTGCTCAAAGCTTTGCGCTTACAATTCGATTCTTCTCGGTTTCGAGGCTTGGACAAAAGAAGTGGCACACTATGCCCAAGATTTGTCATCCTAAAATATTAAAACATTCAGTGAAAAAAGTAATTTTTAAACCTGTGTTAGTGACAGTACAAGAAGAAGGAGAACCACTCCCTTCAGGACAGGACAAGACTGTCATTAATATCCCCGAAAGACCATTCCAGGAGGACACGTGTGTGACTTTGCCAAGGAGTGTAGAGACTTTAAGAACGTTACACACTGTTCCTACGATACCACCTCTTGATCACCACAAATGTTGCTCAGCGACTTGTTTATATTCCACTATGATCGTTTTAATGTGTCTTTTATTCATTTACTTAACCATTTGGCTTTTATGTATTTTTGTCTTTCGTGTTGTTCACAATTAAAGATGGCAATAAACGTGTCCTGAAAAAATTATAAACACTCTTGTTTTGTCTGTCTTCGTGTCAAAAGTGACATTCCTTACACTACTACTATGGCTACCTCTACTGTTTCTGCTCCCTCTTCCTCTACTGACAAAGTCATTGACGAACACGTAGATCGGACTAGTTGGGAGACCTTGTATCTTCGCCATCCCTTTAACATGCTCATTGCCGGACCTAGCGGTTCAGGAAAAACCGAATTTGTCAAACGTTTGATCGAACATAAACATCATTTGATCGATCGTCCACCTCAACGAATCGTGTGGTGTTACAAAGAGTGGCAATCGGCGTACAGTCTTCTGCGAGAAAGTTAAGGCGATTCCATCGTCTTTGTGGAAGGCATTCCTGGCGAAGACTACGGGATCGTGTCTGACCCTAGTCAAACCCATTTGGTTATTTTTGACGACATGTTAGGAGAAGACGAAGAAAAAATTAAACTGTGGTTTACGCGCAAAGGGCATCATCGTAATGCCAGTGTCATTTACATCACTCAAAATTTGTTTCAACAAAGTAAAGCCCATCTCACCATCAGTCTCAATGCTCATTACATGGTATTGTTTAAAAGCCCTAGAGATAAATTGCAAGTGCAAGTGTTAGCCAAACAGTTAGGAACGTCTTGGCTGACTCATGCCTACGTCGATGCCACTCAAACCCCACACGCTTATTTGCTCGTGGATTTAAAACCCACTACCCCCGATTATTTGTGATTTCGTACCCATGTTTCACCCCTGGTGCCAAGACGGAGGGCCTGTCGTGTACACGTCCCCTTCGTCGATTTAACAACAACCACAACAACCAAAAAAAAGTCTATAAAAACCTCGGTCACTTGGGGTTTGTCTCACACAGCGTCAACATGACGTCCCTTCACTCTCATCTTCCCGTCAAATTGATTCGTGCCTTGTACGGTATCAGTCGCGACAAAATCCACAAATACGTGCTCGTGTCTTAGAAGCTAGTCTCAAAGAAGTCTTACGATGGTTTACGGTGACAGCACGTCAGTTACTGCAAGGTATCATTCACATTCCACATCAAAGCAAACGTTTTATTGAGAGAAACAAAGTAACCTTGACGCAACTAGCCGATCCTCGCACTGACACTCAAACCAAAAAGCAAATCAATTTGAAACCTGGAGGAAGCTGTTCTCTAGGAGGTGTCATCATTCGTTCCCTCTTAAAATGGGATCCTAATGCTCCCAAAGTCGTCCCCAAGAAAAAAGCCACGTCCAAACGTACCCAGTAGAAAAAGAAAAAGAGTAACGGTGTCAAGACCAGGTCACAGCCACAAAAAAGAAAATCCTACAGAAAACAGGTTCTACACGCAAGAGAGGTACTGCCACCAGGACGCAACCTTACATTCGCAAACCACGATCTGCCACAACAACGGTGACTGCGTCTCCAGTAACCTCAACATCTTCCACTTCTCCGTTGCTGGTGATGCCTGCCAAACCCGATTTGACACGCGTCTTTCCTAATTTGATGAAACATTGGAAACCCGTGTCTCCAAAGACGTCTCCTCCAGCGGTGATACCCTTTCCTCTTAAGCGGCAGTGGCCGCTGCTCACAAAGTACCTGCCCCCAAAATCAATGTCCAAGAGAAATCGGGTATGTTAAAGAGTTTACTGGATTAGTCAAATCAAGAACTGTCCCTATTGAGTCCGTTGCGAACCCCTCCACGACGCGTGATGCCTGCCATGAAAATGATACGACGAGCCGACAATCAGTGGCAACGCATTCCAGTATTGTGCTCCTGAACGCCCAAAGATGTCCCCTCCAAGAAGTACACACCGTCACCATCGTCGTTCTTCTGTCCAAAATGGAAAAGGAAAAAGAAAAGAACAGTCACGTCGTCCAAAAAAACACTTAGCCAAACACCGACGTCTGTCCCTGAAAAGACACACTCGTCCAAAGAAAAGGAGAAGTCACCAAAGAGGAGGATTCCTTGGCGATTTTGGAAAACACATCGTCACCTTTATGACGAGGCGATAGTCCAAAAAAGAGGGATAAAAGACTGTGTAACAAGTCCTCGACGTTAGTGTATTTTTGGATGTGTGCCCCGGAACCAACGAACCAACCAAAAAAGATGTCACCCCAAAAAAGACATCTTTCTTCTACCTCCAAAGAAAAGAAAAGTAAAGGACCACCTCCTAGTTTAGTCAAACATTGGGACATGTTATCCGTCCTGTCCAAAGCTCCTCCACCCATACGAAACAAACTCATTCAAACTGCCTCCAAAGATGTCGTCGATACCGTGAGCGAATGTTGTCTGAATGTCTTGAAAGGCACGATACCTTTGTCTAAACATCAGAAAGAATGCTTAGCCAAACATCGACACGTTCTTCGCCAAATGGTCCAAAGAAAATATCCATTCGTCAAAAGAAAAGATGTTGGTGCAACGCGGAGGGATTGCCATTTTACCCTGTTAGGACTCTTGCTGGGAATTATAGGAGGACCCAGTCTGAAATGAGGATTGGGAACAATGGGAAGAATCCTGGGATGAAGATAAAAGTTCCAGAAGATATAAGGGACCTCTGAAATCAAAAGATCTCAGACGTGACCCTTGAAATCCAATGGAAGGACGAAAACTGGCTTTAGTGCCTTACAAACGATGGATGGAATACCATTGTTGGCAAGAACAACAAACCCCGCATTTACCTCCCAATCCTCATTTGACCGAAATGTCCCAGTTACAACACGAATTGCAATCATTGATGGATCTCAGCGATTTGTCAGAAACGGAAAAATCGCAAAGATATGGTCAGTTGTGACAACGACTGCAACTCTTTCACCAGAAAGCTTTAGACGAAACAGCTCTACCCACTCTGAAAGATTTTAAGGCCTTGATGAAAAGTTCACCACTACCATCACCCCCAGCGATCAAGACAGATGCAGCCCCACGGATGTCTGAGGAAGAAGAGGCAAGAGATGTCTTTCAAACACCGTCAGCAGCTCCCATCCCTAGTAAGATTTCAGCGTCCTTGTTGACCCCTTCCCCTACACCCCGACGAGAAGAACTTTAAGCTTGGGTTAAAAAGATGATGTCCACTCCACCTTCGACAGAAGTGAAAAAGAAAGAAGGGAAACCAGAAGTGAAAAAAGAAAAGAAGACCAAAGCCATCCCATTACCACCACCGCCACCACCACCACTACCTTCAACTTCTACACCCGTGGGACATAGGACACGTAAAGCCGTTTCGAAACCACTTCAGAGTACCATCAGCAAAGAGTGAATCACTTATTAAATGATGGAGAAAGTGTTTTCCAGCATTTACTACGATCCATCCCATCCTGCAGATTACGGAGGAGTTCAGAAATTGTATCGTGCTGCCAAAACTCGACTAAAAAGTGTTCGTTTACCTCAGGTGCAACGATGGTTACAAGAACAAGCCACGTACACCTTACACAAACCCATTCGACGAAAATTTTCCAGAAGAAGCATCCGAGTGGAGGGTATCGATCATCAATGGCAAGCCAATTTAGCCGATGTCTCTCATTTGACCACCTACAATCGTGGTTACAAATATTTGTTTTGTGTCATCGATGTCTTTTCCAAATTTGCTTGGGTCGTGCCATTGACTTCCAAATCGAGCAGTGAGTTAGTGCGAACTCTCAAACTGGTGTTGAAACAAAGCGGATGTCACCCTCTTCGATGGCAAACCGACAAAGGCACCGAATTTCTGAACCAAGCATTCCAAAACGAATTGAAGAAACGTGACTTTAATTTTTCACCACCGAGAATCCCGAAACCAAAGCCAGCGTCGTGGAACGTTTTCAACGTACCTTGAAAGTACGCATGTGGAAATATTTTACGCATCAAAACACTCTCAAGTACATCGATGTCTTGCCACACCTAGACCAATCCTACAACCAATCATATCCATCGGAGCATTGGACGTGCCCCCCAAGAAGTGACTCCCGACAACGAAGTGACCGTTTTCGAGCGTCTGTTTGGTACGTCCCCAACGGTGACTGTCCCCAAGAAAGGCGGAGTGTTGCTAGCAGGAGATTGGGTGAGTAATGGCAAAACCAAACGCACTTTCGACAAAGGTTACTTACCCAACTGGACCACCGAATTGTTTCGTGTCACCGAACGTGTGCGTGGCCGTCATTCTCCCGTCTATAAATTGGAAGACATGAACGGGGAAGTGTTAAAAGGAACATTTTACTTGCCCGAGTTTCAACGCGTGACCAAAAAGAAGACGACGTGTACGAGATCGAAAGCATTCTCGATCGAAGAACTCGAAAAGTGGGAAAATGACGTGTCAAGGAAGTCAAAGTACGTTGGAAAGGATATCCGCCGAGTTTTGACTCTTAGATCGACGCTTCGCAAATCATCGACTATAAAAAGAAGTGACCATCATGCCCTTCAACACAGCCTCAGCTACCGCAGTAACCACTCCTTCCCCCACTCTTCTCTGCAAGATTTACAAAAGCAAGCCTTGTGGTTGTGGTGTGGTGAACGTGTGCCTAAAACGCAAGTCGTCTTTTTCTGCCAAATCTTTGTCGTGTATTGTGTCATCGGTGCTGCCATTGCCAATTTGAGTTTTCAACAAGGAGAGAAACAATTGTGGACCATTTTACTCAGCAGATGCATCGGTTACCTTCTTCCCAATCCGTCTCTGAAATATTCCTCTAACGGGAACAGCAACGGAAGTCTTGCGTCCAACGTTAGTCCCCCTTCCAACAGTCACCCTAACCATCCTCTTTTAGACACTCCTCTGACTTCCAGCGACTCCTCGGACACTAGAACTCTGGAATTATGAACAACCAATTTTACTTAACGTTACCCAGTGACAGTTCCATGAAGGTGTTTCCCAATAACACCTTATGCTGTTACACGGCCAAATTATCTCAGGCCATCCAATTGGATCACGAAGCCCATTGGGAAGTGGCTTTAGTGGAAATGATTCACCCTACACAAATCAAAAACATCGTCCAAAATCAAAACACTTTTACGGTAGAAGTTCATGACCAGCAAGTGGAACAACACTTGGATGAACGCGCCAGTGTATGTGACTCTATGAAAACACAAGACCCCAAAACTAAACGAACCACTTATCGGTTGAAAATTCCCCCAGGCTATTATTTTAGTGGTCGACATTTGGTGAACGCCATTGCTGACAGATTCAATGCCATGTTTGGTAAAGTCTTGGAGAAAACAAGAAAAAGTTTCACGATCGAATACCACAAAATAACTCGTCGCCTACTAATAAAATTTTCAGAGGACAAAGTATTGGCCATTACATTTTGTCCTGAATTGTATGACATTTTGGGTGGAGACCCCAAGTTGATCAAGATTAGAAACAAAATACCAGCCGTGACCAGTAACTCGGATTTTGAGAGATATTTTAGATTCCCTGTAGAAATGAACCAAGGACTGAATTTGATCTTTGTGTACTCCCATGTGGCGGAGTACAACGTGGTGGGACACACCTCTGTACCGTTACTGCGTGTCATTCCTTTCAAAGTAGATTCTGCCACGAACGCTGACGAGGAAGGTGGAAACACCTATCACGTTCACCGCAAATTTGTACATCCTCACTATTTACCCTTCAGTAAGTCGTATTTCGACACTGTCAACATTACTATAAAAGGAGATCTGGGACAAAATATTCCATTCATCAAAGGGAAAGTCACAGTGAAACTCCATTTTCGAAAACGATTACTCTAACCCCATGTCAGTCATGTATCCTGTGTACCAAGGAGTCGCTCGACAACGAGGACATGGTTTAGGTGATATGTTAAAATCAGCCTTTCTTTCGGTGGCTCCCGTTTTGAAACCGATGGTGACACGGGGATTGCACGCCTTGAAAGATGCCGCGTTGACGCAAGGTAAAGAATTTCTCCAAAATGTCATTATTGACAAATAAAATCCTAGAGAGGCTTTCTTGAGAGCAGGCAAAAAGGTCTTGCTTGAAACAGGCAAAGACATTTTGGGCCGACGAGAAACTCCTATAAATACCCTGGGCGATGCCGAGTCAGGCATTCCTGCTTCCCTGACACCACAGCAATGACAAGGCAGAAAAGACGACGAAAACAGTCCTTCAGAGGACTTCACACCCCTAGAGCTAGAAAGACTAAGAAAAGAAAAACCGTCCGAGACTTAGACGTTTTTGATTATTAAACAAAAAAAAGAGAATGATGCACCGAGAGTCTTGCGCTTGTTCCAAGTCGGAACTGAATCTGTTTGCCATGCCACCCACCATGATGACGATGCAAGAATCCCAATGGGTCGAATTTTATCCCGTGTCCTCTTTGACGGATTCAGCTCAAAGGTCAACCCGAAGCTTACATTGATCTGAATAGCAGTTACTTGTACCTGAAACTGAAAGAGATCAAAACGGACAACACCAATCCGGGTGCCGATGCCAGAGTAGCTCCCCTCAACCATTTCATGCATTCCTTGTTCAGCGAAGTGGATTTGTACTTGAATAAGAAACTTGTCAGCAGTAGCATGGATACTTACCTTTACCGATCGTACCTAGAAAATTTCTTGACGTACGGAAAAGAGACCAAGAACACTCATCTGGATGCTTGCGTGGTATGGAAACCTGACATAGCAGGTGAGGACACGTTTAACAACACAACCCTGACAACAGATGACAATCCTCACAATGTGAGTTTTAACGACCGTCGAAAGAAAATCCTGCAAGGTCGTTGTTTAGAAATGATGGATCGTTTGCATTTGGACATGTGGTTGCAAGACACGTATTTTCTCAACGGAGTGGATATTCGCCTGAGACTAAATCACAGCAGTGTCGCTTTCCATTTGATGGCTCATGCCAACGAGTACAAAACCATCATCCAAGAAGCCAGACTTTACGTGCGTCGCATAGAAGTGTTACCTAAAGCGGGAAAAGACATCAGTCACACATTGAGCAGAACGACCGCCAAGTATCCGATACGACGCGTAGAAATGAAAACGTTCACCATTGCTGCTGGACTCCGATCCAAGATCGAAGATCATCTGTTCCAAGGACAGTTACCCAAACGTTTAATCGTTGGCATCGTCAGTAATGCAGCCATCAGCAGAGCCCAAGATCAAAATCCTTTCCAGTTTAAGAACTACAGAGTGTCCAAGATCGAAGTCAGTCGCGATGGCAAGACCTTGTGTACCAGACCCTTCGAACCTAACTTTGCCCAGAAAAATTACTTGAGATCGTACTTGTCCCTATACGAAGCTACCAGACAACTAGGAACCAACACCAGTCACGGTATTTCGTACGAAGATTATGTAGGAAGTTACACGTTGTGGGCTTTAGATTTCACTCCAGTCCAAGGGAGCGACGAGGGACATTTCCACCCTATAAAATCCGGTCAACTGCGTGTGGAACATCAGTTTGCAGAAGCTCTCGCCGAGACGGTCAACGTCATCTTGTATACCGAATTCGATAATACCATAGAAATCAACAGTTTGAGAGAAGTCATTCTAGACTATTAGAAACTATGGAAGACACTTATCCCTCTTTGAACAGTAGAGAATCTTTGGAAATGGAATGGGAGGATACCGTGAAAGCAGAACCCAAAAGACAAAGACGAAGACGACGTAGTGGTCACGTCCAGATAGCCAGAACAAGAACAAGATTTTAGTGTCCTGTTTTGGCAAACACCTGGCGGATAAAATTACGGAATTGACCAAGAAAGATTGTTATGGATGTCAAAACGATCATCCCAGTAAATTCAACACGATAAAAATGTCTGATGATGAGTCAAGAAGAAAAATTGGACGAGTATCTGGACGACGCTTGGAGTCTCATCTCGGAAGAAGCAGTGTTGCATGTGTGGTATAAAGGCTTGAGTGATCATTCCTGCCCTCCATTGTCTGCTAAAGAGATCTATCGCATCGAAGCTCTCTTAGCCCAAAGTAGAGAGACGAAGCAAAGAAACGGTTACTTGTCAGAGATTTTCAAACAAAAAGTCAGAATTGAATTGATGACTTATCATTACCTGTGAAATAAAACAATAAAACAAAAAATGGATACCTGGGAATTTTATTACCTTTTGAACAACAATTCGTATACTGCTTCTTGGAATCCTGTCGTGTGCGCTAAGGATGAACTACTTCATCGCAAACCTCAAGACCATCAAGCTTATGTCATCAACACGGACGACAGTCATTTCCCAGGAACTCACTGGGTCGCCGTCTACTTTCCTAAAAAGGATTGTGTGGAGCATTTTGATTCGTATGGATTACCCCCTTTGGAAGACGACATCATGGACTTTATGAGAAGAAATGCCCAGACGACACGATACAATAATGTCAAATTACAAGGCACAGATTCCATGGTGTGTGGACAATATTGTGTGTATTTTCTTCATCAACGCAGTCTTGGATATTCTTTAGAACATTTAGTGGCTTATTTTGATCGTAACTCTTCTAGAAACGATGAGAAAGTAGATAGATGGTTTTGAGACCATTATGGCAATATTTTGTCTTTAGCTAGAAAATGTAGTGTACATCAATGGCCTCATGACTTCCATCAGTGGAAATCTCACATGATTTCATAAAGTTGCCAGCCTTGTCAAAAATAGTTTGTTTGATGTTATTGTTAATTGTTAATGGTTAATTGTTTGTTGAATAAAAATGTTGTGTTTTGAAAAAAATGTGTCTGTCGTTTGATTTCAAAAACACTTTATCATTACAAATGCTCTTTGACTTTCTATCCCTCACCATGACATTAGCTGTCATAATGGTTCGACCCAACAAAAACCCTTGTAGGGATGTTTTCTATCGCGTACGTGTTTGAACCATATAAAGCAGGTCGGTCTCCAGTCTGGCCATCCCGATGGTTGACTCGTCTACCTATGAAGATGCCTTCCAGACTAGCCAAGCTGAACGAAGCTTACATGAATTTACATCGTGTCAGGCTAAACCTGATACCAAAACCTGAACAGATAGAGAATGTAAGGATGTTAGCAATAGCCCAAGACCTGGTAGAAGAGGTCTTCAGAGAGGAAATCAAGAAAGAACAAGAAGAATGGACAGAGAAGTACAGACTTCAGAAGCAGAGAGAACAGCAAAAACAGCAGCAGCAGCAACAGCAGCATCAGCAAGAACCAGACAGAGGTTTTGTTGACTGTCGCGTGGACACCAAGGAGTTCTTCTTCTCTTTCCGCAGAAGCATGCCGTATCGTATAGGAAAGCCTGCCGCCAGACGGGGGCTCAATCTTAGACAGTAAAAAAGATTGCCATCATTCCCCCTCAACAAAAACAGCCCTTTTCAGGGCTATCCCAATATTCTCGGAAAGACATACTAATTCAATTGCCAAAACAAAATTGTGTATTTGTATTTAGAAGAAAAAAATAGAAGTGTGTCTATAAGCACTTTGTTTCTTTTGTCAGTAAAAAAATACCCACACATGATTTCTCTGTCTTGTCGAATCGTGCATGTCTGTATTTGTAAGTAAAAAAGTCAACGTGAGTGTTTCTTTTAGGTCCGCGCTTTTTATGTGACGGTAAGTTTTGGTGTCAGGGGATGTTTACCTTCACGTCCGTGCTTCATGTATATAAAGCGGCGCTATCGTCAGTCTGGCTATCATCATATATCGCAGCGAAGACAGCAGTGAACACACATCATTAATGGAGCTAGCGTTGGAATACATTCCCGCTCAAGCCTTAAGTGCATTAAAGGTCCTCGGTCTTTTAACTGCCACAGGTTGGAGCCTAAGGGCACAGGAGAGACGCACGTCTCTTCTCTTAGTGTGGGAAAAATAACGGCGAAGAAGAAAAAGGAGATAAAAGGCCCAGGAGCAAAAGGCGGGAAAACTCAAGGAGACAAAGGAGAATTCCACAATCACCGTGGGAACCCGCTATCTCGGCTCCAGAAAACAACAACCTACAGCAGCAGACCCAGCCCATTTTTCAAACATTAGGGGCCAGGCCGAGGGTCAAGACTGCCCAGGAAAAATCGGACCACGCTCCGAGTACAACAATACCGCAGGAAACGGACGTGATGGCAGTAACACACTCTCCTGCAACATCAACACCACCTAGGCAGGAAGTCCCCCACGATGTAGTGGCAGCGGATTTGGAATTGTTTTCCTCTTCAAACAATGAAGAAGTAGCGGAAGAAGAAGTAGAAGAGGTAGCAGAGGAGTCTGACCTGTATCCGTGGGTCTAGAGGCAGCCATAGAGGACACAAAAAAGGCGGGAAACGTAATCAATGCCGTCAAATACATAGCATAGCGATCTCTGGACACACACAAACCAAGAACATCCCAATGGAACTACGGGGTAAGGCTCCTATCAATATACTACCAGAGCGCCTTCTGGGACTACCCACTACACGAACTTGTTGAAGGGGCAAACTACCTGGCTCAACTTCATAGTTACGACCTCCCCGCTGTCATTAGACAGGAAAAACGGTGTGCCGCGAAATGTACAGAGGCAGAAGATCGCCGTGGGACTTTCAGTTAGTTGCCAAACAGCCCTTTAAAGGGCTTAAATTGCCTCTTATTTAAAGGGACTCCATTTTGGCTAGGAATCCCATTATAACAATCTATGTTTCTGACTAGATCCTTTGGATCACCAGCCTAAATTACAACCGTATACCTAATATTGACTCAACAAAATTGTGTCGCTTAGACATGTCTGTAGTTACAAATTGTTAGGGAATTATATGTATGTACACTATGTACTAGTCAAATTTGATTGATAGGTGCTAGGAAAATTTACAGAATTAATAGATTTGGCTAATTGCAGAGGTGGCTAACACATTATTGGTACTAGGGCTGTCCGTTAGCACAACTGGACTGAATTTGAAATAAGTACGGACTGGCGTTTCAGGGGTGTAACGACATCCATAGCTTCCACGCCAGTTTGCCGAGACCCTTCCCGCCTTTTCCAGACTCGGACATGGATGGAATGTGGAACGATTTCCACCCGTCCACACACCAGGTGCCCGAATGAGACGTCATTGCTGCCAACCAGTGGCTGCGGGCGTCTCTTAACGATTGGTTGTCACCTGGTGGTAACACAGTAGAACTGGCTATGCACGCAACCTTAATTTTAAAGTCAGTCAGTCAGTCAGTCTGGCTACCCATCGTTGACTCGTCAACATTGAAAATGAGTAAAAGAATTGCAAAGTTACTGGAACTTCAGATGCACCTGGAGTATGCCAGGCGGTTGTTAGACGAACTGGCTATGGAGGCCGTAGCGGAGGAAGCAAGGATAGAAGAGGAAGAAAAGAAGAGGAAGAAAGAAGAGGAGAAGGAAATGAAGAGAGGGATCCTGCCTCGCCTCATAGCGAGACCTGTGTGAAGTGAAGCCAATGATCAGTACACCTTCACAACCATTACCGCCACCTCAACAACAGCCACAGCCACAGCCACAACAACAACAACATCCTCGACTCTGGTATAGAAGACAGAGGGAAGTCTTCAGAATCCCAGAAACTGAAGATGGGGGTTCTGAAGCGACTCAAAAGGCTTCTGCGCTCCTAATCACAAATGTGAATTGGGTAAATGATTGGAGCAGGAGATGTGTCTGTGGTGCCAGACCTGGGAAGTGTAAACATTAACCAGGTGCATCTGAAGTTCTAAAAACAGCCCTTCTCAGGGCTGACCAGATCTCTAGAAAAGAGACACTATTCAATTTGCCAATTTGTGTAAATGTAGAGTAGTGTGACTATAAACACTCACTCCTTTACTGATGTGTGTATATGTGTGTTTTGCGTTCGCGTACGTTTGTGTGGATAGTATAGTGTGTCTGTGTGTGTGTTTTATGCGTTCGCGTCCGTTTGTGTGGATATTAGGTATGGTGTGTTTTTTCTTCTCTTCCCGTCTGTGTGGATAGTATAGTGTGTGTGTTTTATGCATTCGCGTCCGTTTGTGTAGATGGTAGGTATGGTGTGTTTTTGGCGTTCTCGTCCGTTTGTGTGGATAGTATATGTGGTGTGTTTTAGGCATTCGCGTACGTTTGTGTGGATAGTGAGTATGGTGTGTTTTATGCGTTCTCAGTCGTTTGTGTGGATAGTATAGTGTGTTTTCTTGCGTTCTCGTCCGTTTGTGTGGATAGTATATGTGGTGTGTTTTATGAATTCTCGTTCGTTTGTGTGGATAGTAGGTATGGTGTGTTTTATGCATTCTCGTTCGTTTGTGTGGATAGTATAGTGTGTGTTTTATGCATTCTCGTTCGTTTGTGTGGATAGTAGATATGGTGTGTGTTGTTGTTTTTTTTCTTCTCTTCCCGTTTGTGTAGATAGTATATTGTGTGTATTTTATGCATTCACGTTCGTTTGTGTCGATAGTAGATAATATGTGAACTGAGTGTAAGGGATGTTTTCCTTCACGTCCGTGTTCCGAGCGCTCGTCAGTCTAACTATTCAACACCATTAGAGATGAATGTATTTAATGAATTAAGACATAGTTGGTTCTGGATGATTGATGCAGCCTACGTGGTGGAAAGGCTTGAAAAAGAATGGAGCTATCCAGTCACGAAAGACTTTGTAGCCAGTCAAGTCACTACCCTCAAAGTATCCAGGGATCTGGTGCTAGGTATGATAGAAGAGGGGGTGGAGAAATTAAGAGGCTTCATCCAGCCTAAGTATGTGAGAGTGGAGACAATGAAGGAAGCCCTTGATCATATCATCCAAATGAGGAGCTTCTTGCAAGATATATTTAACTGGACAGCGTGGTCATTTTTTTAGTGGGGCTTACAACAATTAAGGAAATCTGAAGACATGATGAGAAAAGTGATGAAAGAAGAGGTAAAGAAAATAAAAGACACCTGGACAAAAGAGAGAAAGGAGAAGGAAAACAGAAAGAGAAAAGAAGAGTTTGAAAGACTTAACAACAACTGGGTGAAGGTACAGGAAAAATTTAGAGCCATGGGACATCCTGACTGGATTCCAGAGGATGAAAAGAAGAAGAAAGGAATTATTGAAAAGTGAGGAACTGGTTGAAGAAGTGGAGAAAATAAAAGAAGAAGAAGAAGAAGAAGAAGAAGAAGAAGAAGAAGAAGAAGAAGAACCCAAAGGCCCTTTTCAGGGCCACTTTCATATGCCTCGAGAAGATATTTATTCTTTCTTCCCTATATATATGTTGTATGATTTGGGTATGATAGATTGATGTTCATTAATCTATGGAAACGTACGCGAATGCATAAAACATACACTTTACTATCCACAGAAACGAACTCGATTGCATAAAACTTTGTATAGGGACAATAGGAATGGACAGGTGGGATGACGTCACGGTACTTGCCACATTGTTGCAAGTGTCCAGTACCGTGACGTCACCCTATCTGTTCCATTACTATTGTTTCCATATAAGATTCTCATTTATTACATGCTCGTTTTTTTTTCTCCGTTAACTTTACATTGTCAGATTCGTGCAATATTTCCCGATATTGTACCCTCGTGCTGAATTCATACTGAATGCACGCGAATAAAGAAACTACTTTCTATTGTAAACAAACAATTTTTTTCTGAATGAACTAAAGCAAATATTTCATGGACTGCCACATACCAGCTGCTTTGGCACATTCCGCGTTAACTTTTTGGATACAATGTTTCAGATTTAGGCAAGCTATAGACGCCAGACAGGGTCCTTACAATAACATGCAAGTTATAAGACATAAACTGTCTTCTTTAGCTAGTAATAAAAATGGCAAAAATATACTTACAATTTTACATCCTGAATTTCCTCAAAATGTACTTTCGTAGTTCTGCAAATCCGAATTACATGAGCCATGTCATGGGTTCCCAAGGTTGATTACACATTTCGAAATTGTACTGTAATTTCGAGCACATGGGTTGTGCTGAAAAATGGCGTTAAACCCTACAACAACAACAACAACAACAACAAATAAAATTAGGAGCCTAACCTGTAATAATGTGTTATATTATTACAGGTTAGGCTCCTAATTTTATTTGTGACAAACCCTTGTGATTTCGAGTATATTCCAAATGCAGTTACATCCTCCTTACTGCACTCAAAATGAAATAAACATTAAATTCCACAGCGTCTTTTCGATAATTGCAATTGAAAGACTTCATATTTTTCCCACATTATGATCTGAATCATTCAATGACAACAGAAACACGCACGCCGATGTCAACACACCAATACGATTAAATTGGCAGACGCTGCTGGAATCCGATGTAAGTTACTTCATGTAGATAAATCCAGACCATAATCACGAAATTGCGTCGAATCGACAAAAATACCAAAACGTATTCATTCCAGATCAAATGGAAAAGTTGTTGCAATGTGCATTCATTAACAATATTACTCCAAATTTCAATTTTAAGTAGACCAAACGCCATTTTCTTTCGAAACTTACGTCTATCGCGCGACGAATTTCAAATCTGTCTGGGTTGAGTTAAGTGCGCTTTAATAATGTTGTTATGTAATGAATCAGCTACGCTTGTGTATTTAGTTTGGAATACGGCATACATTCAGTTACTTTGTTTCTTGTAGTGTATGTTTGTTTATATATTTAAGCCTTGGGTAGAATAAGAAAATGAGCATATAATAAAAAGGTTACTGCATTTGTATGGGAAAATATGAACTCGTTTTGTCGGATGGATATATTGCACTCCCAAGGTCGTGCAGTATAGCCATCCGAAAAACTCGTTCATATTTTCCCATACAAATGCAGTAACCTATAATGACGCTATAGTGTCCCAGGGTGTGCCATTTGACGCTATAAATCTTGATGCTATTGTGTCCCAGGGGGGTCTTGTAATGTATTTTCCCATTGACGCTATAGTATCTCACTATACTACTTCTGCGTAACATCCTCTGAACAGCGTTTTGTTTGAAAAGGATCCCGGAAACCCTGAAAGAAATATGATGTAATCTGTCTACAAATGGTTGCATTGTTCTGGCCGTGAGGTACAATTTGTGTTTGGGAAATATCTATGGACAGCATTCCAGTATTCACAGCAGCTGTGGAAATTAGTGATGGATTCCACCACTAAATCTGTACATCTTTATGGCGTCTATCACAGAGAGCCGCTCACAGTACCTGAATCAGGCATACTATAATATTATATAGTAATATTTTTCTGCAATGCCAATCAAAGCACCCTGAAATCTGAAATAGACATAAAATATAACTGACATAATCATACCTATATATAATTATAGTTTTACGGTTATAATTATATTCACAATACACCGATACGAAAGAGAAGAGCGAGGTAAAGTTTTCCCATGCCAAAATGATCGAGTTTGATGCACCTAAGCAGAGCAAAACAAAGCTTGCAACAAAGTAATAATGTGGCTATCATTTTAAAATGTACCATCAATATTTAACATAACTCAAAATAATAAAAAAAAATACTGAATGGATTTACAACTCATTGGCTTGGAATACTTACAATGAGTGTTGTGAAAGAATTGAATGTACTAGAGTTTATCGGCACCACATAGAAATGATTAATAAAGGTGCCAATAGACTAATTCACATCTAAACATTGTACTATGCTTGTTTATAACTGGCTGTGTACACTAGAAACAAAACTACGCTTTGTTCCGAAAATTCCAGAAATGATATAGCCAATGATATCATAAAGTACCCTTAAAACCAATAAAAACAAAACAAAAACATAACAAAATCTGTTCGGGTAATATTATGATGTTATGAACATTTTGTTTCTGAAAGGGAGAGTCCTGATGATATTATCTCTTTCTTATTCATGAGCTCGATTAGAAGGTTAAATATGTTTTATGCTGACTGCTTTAGTACAAGTTCATTTTGGATTTTGTCCAATTTCTGGATAAATTGTTACCTTTCGTGATACTTCCCATATGTTGTCAATACAAAGAGATGACTAAAAAGACAGGAGAAAACACGATGATAACGATTCTTCTTACTGATCAAATTCTCGGAGAAAGTATAAATGTGTATCCTTTCCTTGAAACAATGCTCTTATTTCCGCTTGTCAATATACATACTGAGAAGATAAAAATTCTTATTTAAATTTTCCTTCGATAGAGAACACAAAGGATTGTTTCGCTATATGAAAGGCAAGCATTGTTCTCGGTTTAAATTGCTGAAAACTTTGAGATGCGTTCTTCTTCATGTGCCTTGGATTTGTACACTCGTATCGTTAATATTCTCACACCTGCTTGATCATCTGTGACCCTTGTGGTTAAAACTTATTCTGATGCCGTCTTATCCTCGGTTTTGCAAGTAGATTTTTATTTCATTCCGAACAAAGAAGTACTTTAAGAGATTACACAAATCACGAACAGTGACATCTCAGTCGAGATCTTAACAAAAGCTTTTATAACCTTATATTTATAGGTAAAATGTCCAAAATTATCATATAGAGAAAACGAAACATTACTCTTTCTTTTTATAAAAACTTTTTAAGACCCATGTGCAAATTCTAATCACACTATTTTTAATATGTAGGCAAAGCAGTAAAGTAAGGTAAGGTTTCTCTCTCAGAGACCCCCTACCCTCCAAAGCGTTATACGTTAAAATTTTTGTCAGCAGCCTTTTTTTAGCTCAAAATGATGACTTTCATATTTCTGACAAAATATGTTTTGTTGGGGTAGGGGGTCTCTGAGATAGGAACAACTCAAATACCTATACTACTATTACAGCCCTTTACTTATTATTTTTATAGTTTAGACAAAATTTCATATTAAACAAATGAAATATTATATATAATGTCATTCTGTCAATCAAAGAGACATGTTGGATTTGATCTGACAAATAAATTTTGTAAGAGATTTAATTCTATCAAATCAGCCTCAAGTTATACTGGTATAAAAACTAAAATAATAAGCGATTGTATTAAAAAGTTGGATATCATATATCACCAAAATATGGGTCAGTATGGTTATTCGCGACTGAAAATGATATGAGAATAGCGGGTTGGGCAGATGATGTGATGACATTAATTGACAATATGGTTGATATTTTATTTGATAATGATATTACTAAACTAAAAGACAAAAAATAAACAGCAGGATGACGTTCGGTCTACCATACCACAAGTTCTGTCAGATAAGCCTAATGAGGTTCTAAGAGTCTCTTTCAGACATACCCCCCGGCGAATTTCTAAATATACGAGACGAAACTTTAGAAACTCAGAGGGCAGTCTATTTTATGTAAGCCTTTTTTTTGTGGCCAACGGGACTCTTCATTTTTGTTAAGACATTACCCCCAGCGAATTCCTAAATATCCGAAACCGAAACTTTAGGAACTATGAGGGCTGTCTATTTTAAGGTCTTTATTGTGACCAGGAACCTAATGAGGTTTATTTTAGTTTAGAGATGTTTTTTTTTGGAATGGCCCCTGTGTGGGGTACCCCTTTAGTGAGGTCACAAGGTCACGAGCTCACGTCATCCTGCTGTTTATTTTTGGACGGCACAAACATAAACTTATCCTAACTTATCCTAACTTATCTAGCGGGGGACCTTATCTACGTCCAACAAATTTCGTACACTCTCCCACCATGGCAACACCTGGGAGTGCAAAAGTGCACCCACCACGTGTTTACATGGTGGGAGAGTGTATTTTGTTTGTTGAATATCGAGGATTCCTCCGGACCCCCCAACCTTTCTTAATATAGCGAGGGGCAAATCCAGAGCCCTACCCAACGATTTCGTCCGTGAAGGGAACCGAACTCAGGGCGTCAGTATCAGAATCCAGCATTCTCACACTGAGCTATGAAATTCAGTTATATATATATGTTAAAAAAGTTATTATATAGCACCAAACAGCATTACATTTTCTGATTTTGAAAACGCGTAATTTTACATTATATTATCTAATTCTGAAAACATTATTATAAATAAATCGGGAAAAAACATAATTTTTCATTTTATATTGTACAGAAAAACGAATCCTAATGCTGGGCTGAACTGTATAAGATCGACCGTTTCCAGTGATACTAACGAGTGTGAATATACAGATGTTATATATATAAGTCGAAGCTAAACTAAAAGATAAAGATCTGATTCTAAAAATATTATTATAAATAAATCGAGAAAAAACATGATTTTTGATTTTATATTGTACAGAAAAAAACGAAATCCTAATGTTTGCCTGAATTGCGACCACACAATTATCTTTGACAGAAGATCGGCCGTTGCCAAGGATACTGGCTGAATGACGGCATTACTGCGGAAAAATAATCAATATTCTGTATTGCGCAGTTGGACTTACTATAGTGAATATATTATTTACGTAGGACGAATTGCTAGTTATTTCTTTAAATACAAAAATGATACCAGGATTTGTAGGTCTTAAAATACTATCAGATTTACAACTCTATTATATTTCATTAGCCAAAAAATACGAAACAGTATATATGCTATGTTTGATTGGAACAGTATTATTTCCCTTTTAAAAACAGATATGGTACACAGAGTTATATTTCGTGACCAACACACAATGTCTTGACGTTTGCTATTAAGTCAAATATGCTATCGTGATTATATAACGAGAATTTAATTCTACCAGATACTTTACGACGACATTCAAATAGTTCTTTCATCGCTATCTTACTGAGAAGATACTTACTACCTTTTGCAAAAACCTTCGACCTATCTAGGTCTATAATAATTTTTGTATATTGATTTTGGCTTATCGGATTATGAAAATTGTCATATTTTAATGCAAGCTCCTCTCGTAAACTTTCGAGATAACTAAAGTATTTGCTGTCATCTGATTTGATAAGGGAGAGTTTGATTCTGTCAAATTTACTAAAACAAATACCTGAAATTTCATCGTTAAATTCAAATGATAATTGCTGGTTATTAACCATTATTTTTTTATTTTGCTATTAACTCCATCTGCTAATGTTAAATTTTCAAACATTATTTCTGATGTTTAGACAAAATTACTTGTATAATGTCCAAGCGCTAGTGTGTTTATTCCGTCACTGCAATATCTTTTATCATCAAAATTACTTAGTCCCCGTTTTATGATCGTATCAGTTTCAAGTTTATGATGATTTGTTCTGATACCATTTGTTTTGATAAAACTGATGCTATTGTTTAGCGCTGCTTTAAAATCATCAAAATTCATCATCTTTTTCACATATCCTCGAGGAATACCTTTTGCTTTTTTTGTAAGTTTATTGTCATCTAATATGACAGCATACATTTTGCTCTTTAGTCCAACAAATTCCCTAACTGGCATAAACATAAATTCATCTTTCATTTTTCCAATAACTTTCTTATTCGAATTATCTTGAAATCCACTACATGCTGGATAATCTGATAAATCGAACAGATTTTTATTATTGTAAATATCCATATAGACATCTTCACATTTTATATTATAAACTAGCGAATCTGTATCAGTAAATAGCAACTCCGAATCTGGCCACTGCTTTTTGGTAAAATTATAGTGAAAATCG
This sequence comes from Megalonaias nervosa, assembly GCA_016617855.1. Lineage (NCBI taxonomy): Eukaryota > Metazoa > Mollusca > Bivalvia > Unionida > Unionidae > Megalonaias > Megalonaias nervosa. The sequence continues at coordinate 14,618 of JAECUM010000147.1, read as the reverse complement.
TACATCAGCCACTTTGATATATCAAGTACAGCTGCACCAACATAAATAAGTTTATTTAACTTTAAATTTGTCTTTCATCGTTGTATTGCAACAAGATTTTCATTAAATATTTTCATACTAACAAAACCATCATCATTAACTAATTTATTTCTGCGACTTATATCATTAACAATTTCTATCGAGATTCGCTTGCGAATATTTTCCATCGTCTTACCGAACACCGAGTTGTTCATTAACTTGAAAAAGTTTTTCTCAAATTTGGTTTTAGGCACAGCACGACGTTTCGTATTTAGATCAATATAATTTGCCATCCACCTCGACTGATTAAACTTTAGCACGCGATGGACCTTTCTCAGAATTAGTCCAGCATCTGCTACTTGTTTTAAATTTTTGTAATGCATAACGTAATTTCTTTTATTTAGCAAATTTGGAACTAACTTATTAACAATCGAACTTTTTGCTGTTGTCGTTGCTCGTTGTTCAGGCGATAATATACTATAATTAATCATCATTGACTCTGCGCAAAACGGATAATCGTTATGTAGATCATGTAGCGAACTAGGATAATCTAGAGCAACTTCAACAAAATATAAAATATCGGAAAAATCGATATTAATTTTTCTAGGTAAATCTTTTTCAGTTTCTTTAAGAAATTGATCTGGAGTTATCCAATGAAATCCACTACACGGCATTGGTTCTGACATTGCATATTTATACAAATTATTGGCGTCCTGATAAATGATGTAACTCGACGGGAGATTTTTATCATAATTTTTTAAGTACTTGTTATTAGCAGCTGCATATTTCTTTGTTATAACGCCAATTCCGCCTCTGATACCTTTTTCAATAAAGGTAAACATATCGACATCTGTTAAGAGATCCAGTTCTATTTTCCTCGTTTTTAGTAGAGCGTCCCAAGACAATCCTGGAGAGGAATAATACCAACAGGGGTCTAATCCATAATTGCTGTAGTTTACTTGACGAAAACTCTCAAAAACATCTGCTAGCAATAATACATCTGTTTTTAAATATAAATCATGATAATCACCAAATGTTTTACAACTAAATTTATTCCAAATATCTTGTGCATATTTGTATTCGTCATCTGTGATATTTTCGTTTTTGAGTTGCGAGTAAAATTTATCTTTGCCGGGCAGAGAAGATTCATTAAATCTGCTCCAATCGTCGAGATACTCGTACGGAAATATACCTTTTTTTGTCAGATCGATATAGTTTTCACCGAAGCAACTTCGCAGATTAGCGAAACTACTGCAACCTTTAACAAGCTCATCTAATGATGCTGCCATAAATTGCAGACTGTCAGTAAAACGTAATTTACCGAGCGTCACCGACATATACTTTTCAAAATTATTTGGAATACATTTTATTACGTTATTTAATTTTAGTTTAGCTTTAATATTTTCATCACCAAAAGCTTCTACAATAATATGACTGTCATAGCTACGAAAGTTATGTAAAACTACGGGAATAAAATCTGGAGCATGAAATTTTAAATTACAACTGTTATGAGCTGCTCCACGATATTGGCCGGTCAAATGACAATGATCTCGCACCTTATCACGGGCTCCGTTAGAATCCACCAATAACTTTTCACAAATATGACAATGAACTGCTTTATCAAAATCGAGTTGTTGTTTAGACGTTATTTTCATCGGAGCTGTTTTAAGTAATCTGTTAGAAATTTTATTAACTTCGTCTATTAAATTTTTTAATAGCCATAAGGCAGGATTTTCACCTCTATATAACTTTATCGAAGTTGAAAATTTATCGCTAGCGCAACAAACTACTTTATAAGCTACTCCACAAGGAATATGCTGTTGTATTTTTCTAGTACTGGATTTATTCGGATTATTTTCTGCTCCAACCACAGGAACGAGTAGACACTCGAAATCAGCGTAAATAACAAAAGGAATATTTAGTTTATGATCATAATTTTTAAATTTTAATATTTTTTCTTTTTCGTTAGGCATACTTATTCTTTGAACATTGACACAGTATTTGAGATGCTCATGCAGTCTTTCATCGCTAGAAAAACCGTGCAAACATCTATAGCAGAAATATTTTTTATTTTTATTTTTACTGTACTGTTTGCCAACTAGTCCGTTAAAGTTTTTTATCCAACAATAATGTCCCCGATAAAATAATAAATTTATTGTATTTTGTGTAGCATTTTCTGAGATATATCTCGGGTAAACGTTTTCTCGCTCATCTAGTTCGAAAACATTTACTGAGATACTGTTTTGTTTTTCAAACTTTGGTATATAATTTTCTGCTACTGGAAAAGTTATTCCTAAAAAATTTAGTTCGTCTTTGCACGGAAAATACTTGTTAACTTGATCAGCATTTTTTTCTTTTGGAAACATCGCAGAAAGAATAGACCATTGAAAACATTTGTCATCATCTTTTTTGACATTAATACAGCATTTTTTTGTTTTTAATTTTTTGAGGGAGATCGACGTAGCCAGCGCTATTAGCGCCGCTGCCGTGAAGTACGTTATATTTTGCTGTGTGAAATAAAACTTCTTTTATCATTTCAAATTTCCAACCTGATCCTGGTGAAGTAAATTCTTCTAATTTTTTGTTTATTTCTTGATGTATTTCATCGGCGACCATGGCAATGTTTGTTCCAGTCAAAATTTTTCGCGATTTTGCTGTTAAATATGGTTCTGAAATTTCGCTGTCAAAACTTTTTGTTTCAAAAATTATATCAAGTATATTTGCAACTGCGTGTAACTTTGATAAAATCGTATGATATTGGACTATAAGTTTAATACTTTTATGAGCCGCAAGTCCTTGAGCAATAACAGGTTGTAAAAGATGAAATAAATTTGTGGAGCTAAAATTTGCTAAAATTTTTTGATCATCAAGTTTGTAACTGTTATCGTAGCCAGAAAATGCTGAAGCAAGTTTTTCTGATTTGATGATGTTCTTTTTAGCAATATCTCGCAATTTTAACATTATATATAGTAATATTTTATATTTAATTGAATTTTTTAAGATTCCTAATTAGAGATATGAAAAACCTTATAGTATAATGACAGAAATTTTGAGATATATCAGAATGACAGCGGAATAGCTAGAATTTTATCATGTACATCCGAAATACAATTTATATGAAGCAAATATGTTAGGTTCTGTTATTAATATAGAATCTAAAAAATCTGTTGGCATATCAACATCAGCTGGTATGTTAATTTCAGTAAAAGGCGATAATGCAGAAAGGACTAAAATGTTTAGAAAAGATTTTATTTATACTTTGTTTTGCGGTGATATTCCAGAAGGAAATTTACTTTATACCACTACCTTCAACTGCCTTTTTCGTTGCGCCAGATACTGCTCCAGACGCTGCTGCTAATCCTAATGTACCTAACACTGGTAAAATTTTAGGTATTAACGTTCTGGCCATTACAGATAATGCCGGACCGAAGAAGCCGCCATGTTTTGCCATTGCAGTTATTTGTGCAGCACTTAAATTTAAAACAAAAGGTTTTTTGCGCTCGTATTTATTTACTTGTTTTTTGGTTAACATTAATTTTGTTAAAGTACCTAAGGTGTTAGGGTTGACCTTTAATGATACTTGTCTTTTCTTTGCGACAGCAGCTGCTAATTTTTTTAACTTGACCATCTGTCAAATATATTTCTTTTACATTATATTTTGTCATCTTATATAACAATTACAGATTAAACTTAAAGTAAAGTGAAAGCACTCTAAACTTAAAGTTTTTCAAACTTGGACTGACATTTTACCTCCAACAGAGTCATTTGTAACAAATCTATCGCTTATTACTAACGCATATACATAAAATGGTACAGCTGGAGCTGCTCCTAGTGTCCAAGTAATTTCAATATCAGCTGTGCTGTCTACAGCTCGCTCGCTATGTTGACTAACATCGAAATAAAATATTGGATAAAGTGTACGAAATTCCTCTACTGATATCTGAGATCCATCTCCAACATCTTGATATTTTTGCAGTGCGTCGAGTAAATACATGTACGGTCTAGTAATGTTTTTATTCTCATCATCTGCAAAATTGCATTCTATCGCTCGTTCTGGATATTGTTTTGAATTTATTCTAGCATATATTCGTCTAACATTAGCGCTATCAAATATCGCATTATTTTGTTGTTGGTTGTTACGTCGAGCTTGTCTCTGAAATACAACAAATAATTGCCGTGGCTTTTGCTCACTTCATGTTGTGGTAACTCGCCAAATGTAGTCTGTGGTATTCGGAACTGCTGTTTGATATATTTTATGTTGCTGAAAATAAATTCTGTTTGTGTGTTTTTCCAGCATATCATTTAATTCCGCCATTTTAGTGATAGACGGAGTTATTCTTGGCATCCATAGTGCAAGATTGTTTATGACAAATTGTACATCAGACCCACCTGACCTAAACAGGCAGTCGTTTTGATCTGATCGATCTAAAATAAGCGTATGTTTAACTCCAAGAAATACTTTATTATAGTCCCTGCAAAAGCCAAATATTGTACTTAGTGGCAGCATCATTGTAATTTGACGTGATTCTGCTGCAAGTGCCTTTCTCTTAACATAAGCCTCATTGTAACGTACATTTTTTACGTTAACTGTCGGGTTATTAACTAAATTATTAACTAAATTTAACATTACAGTACCGTCAGCAGCTGCTCCTGGTGCGGCTATACCATGATTATTACAAGCTGCAGTAAGTGAGACTCTTGTAGCGTCTGCATCAGCGGCAGCAGCTGGTGGTATTATACCAAAATTGGCAGCATTAGCAATAAGAAAATTTCTCACATTTGCAGCATCTGCAGCGGCACTAGTCCAGCAGCTAATGCTCTTATTAAAATAAATTCTCCAGATCCTGCTGTACCAATTCCAGTATCTTTAAACCACACCATATTAGTTGCAATTGACCTGGAATAGTCGTCGGAAAACGAAATAATATTTAATATTGTCCTGCAACTTGTAAGTGATTTGAAATATCTTCGACAGTTTGATTGGCCAGCTGATATCGAGCATCTTAAAATAAACACCAACCATCATTTATAAGAGCTACTTCTATTCCAACATCAATTTCGTCAGGTGGAACAGCTACTGTCATAATCTGACCACGAACTTCCAACATTGCTTTATGAGGAAGCAGAAATACGTCCTCGTCTCGAGTATTAAATGTTCTGCGGCCAGCCTTATTAGGTTCGTTAGAATTTTCATCAAGATATTCAACGTATTCGAATTCTGTTACTGTGTCGTCTGTGTCATAAGTTTCTGCTAAATCGAGATAATTTTTTACAGACATTTTTTTATTTATTAGGTTATACAAATTATTTCGGTGTTGTTACTTTAGATATTAATTTTTGTATAATTTGTTCTCCTCGTGGTGATAAAAGTTTTTTTGTCGTTGTTATCATTGCGCGTTGAGTTTCTTTTGTTGGTGCGATTTCTGAAATAGCTTGTTTGATTGTCGGTATACCACGTTGTGGATCGCCTTTTATTTTATCAGCTATTTTTTGTCCAACAGCAGTTCCAGCAGCAGATGCAGCTCCAGTTGCAAAAGCTTTTGATGCGTCAAGTGCAATTGGTGCAACTTTATGAGCTATTCCTGGAGCATTTTCTATAATTTTAGCAAATATATTTCCCAAAAATCCTCCTACTATTTTTCTTCGATAAACTTTTGTTCTGTTTCATTATATCTGAGGTTGCATAATTTTATTGTCTTAGAAAATATGTTTACTGTTCCCGTAGGTGTAAATAATAAGTAACAACTTCATTATTAAAATCTAACTGTCTTCCAGACTGATCTGTCAACTGCATATTTACTTCTGTTATTTGATTTTCAACGTTTAAAAGATAATAAATAACCTGACGTGGACTAATGTGCATAAGAGATCCTGGTGAAACTTCTGGTTAAAAACTGTATATTGTTTGTCCCTTACTGCCCTTAGCTGAATAAGATCCAGATGCGATAGAGCAATTTACCAATATTGTGTTTACATCAGTTATATGTACTGGCAGTTCACCGTCATACGTTAAGGGATTATAAGAATCAACATTAGGATATGTATCATAATTAACTCCTATCAGTGGTGCGATACTTGTTTTCATCCAAAGACTAACTGTCATATTTTTTAATGTCATTCTGGCCCTTAACGTGTTATAATTTGGTGTTAGCTCAAAATCGTCTGCAACTCCTTTATTTTTTGTTATAAGTTCTGTTATTATTTTATTTAGATCAGTTATGTTGTAAGCTCCTTGTGGAATTTTAATTGATATCCATTTTTTAAATAATGGAGAACGTGGATCACCAACAGTAAATGCAAATTCATCGTTTACTCGAGTTTTTACATTAGGCATAGAATTCCAACACGTACAGGAAATTAGTCCAATTTCATATTGTTTTTCACGATCTAGTTCTATTGGCGGAATATATTTTACTGAAAAATTTGCGCTATCTTTATCAGATTGGCTAGAGTCTAGTAATAATGTTGCTGACATTTTTTTATATAAAATTGTTATATTAAATCATTACACAAAAATATAAGATTAAATCGCGGCGATTATATCAAATCATGATGTAAAGTTCTGTATTCGTCAGATGTTAATAAATTTTCTGATCTCAAATTATCAAGTATGTCAATAATTTCATTGTCAATTTCAGCATCAACATTTCCAGCTTCTTTTGATGATATCAATAGCATTAATCTGCCTATCTTTTCAGTAACTGATGAAAATATTCTAACTCCAGTTCCAGTTTTTTTCCTTTTCTAAAAGTTTTTTTAAGCGATTTTTATCATAACCTTTAAATAATTTTAAAAAAGTTAAATTATTTTTTTCAACATATTCTTTATCTCTAAATTTTGATGCAGTATTTTTAAAAATATTAGCAATAACAGCATCTCTAGCTTTTTCATAAAGTCCTTCAACATCTTTTATTTCAGCTGTATCAATTTCTCCGTAAGCTCCTACATTTTTGTTTTGTAATATCAGTTAATTTTTTAATGAGATCATCGTATTTATCTTTTTCCCAATTATACATATTATCAACGTCAGAAATGTCATTATCTTCCATAAAAGCAAAATATTCCGAATCCATTATTTCTTGTTTTAATTGGTTTTTACATTTTGTACGATAATTTTCATTCTCTTCCTCAACTGATTTTTGTAAATCTTCTTCAGTTATCATAGGAGCTTCATGTATATATGCTGATTCTTCTTGTCCTTCATCCAATAATTTTGCTTCATTAATTAAGCTGCTAAGGTGACTATCACTTCGGTATTGTTTATTTCTTATATTATTAATAGCCTTAATATAAAGATCAGCGATAATTCCATGTCGATATAATTTAATGTCATTATAGTAATTTTTATTTTCTAAAACTACTTTGCTGAGATGCTCATCATCCTCTTTTTTTATTTCTTTTAATTTTGCAATTTTTTCCGTCAGCTTTAAATTCATCTTTTCCAACATGATATATTCTCACACCACTAAATTCACTATATTTTTTATTAAAATCTTTATATTCGTTATCTCTTATTTAGCTATCTATATTTGCTAAATCATGGTCAAATCTTCTTTTTTCTTCTATATTTTCTCTCTCTCTTCTAAGTTCTTCTTCTTGCTCTAACCTTCTCTCAATTGGTCTAACTACTGCTGCTTCTGCTGATCTTTGTTGAAGTTCCAGTGGATTATTCAACAACCTTCTTAGTTCAGTTTGTCTTGTAGCAGGATCAGCTATATTTGCTACAAGTGCCTCAGCTAATCTTATTCTCTCCGCATCAGATCTAGCAATAATTCTTCCAGCAGTTGCTTCTTGTTGTTCTTTAACTAGTCTGAGTAAACCTTTTTCTTGTATTTTTTTAACTTCTTCTTCTGATAATGGTTTAGTTTCAGGTTGTTTTCCAAGTAAAGCTTCAGTAACTGGTCTAAGAGCGGTGGCGGCTGTTTCTGCTGCAACCACTTGGCCACGTCGTGCTTGCTGTACTTGCTGCTTAAATTTTGCTTGAGACTGCGCAAGTTTTTTTTAGATTTTCTATATGTTTTCTGTACTTTGCTTGTCTTTCCATTAATTATATACTATTTTGCATAAAAATTACTGTAGATATTTTTCAATACAACATCGAAACATTTTACTCGTATCATTTGTTAGTTTATCAAACAAAAAAAAGTCATATTTATTTGCTGTTGCTTGATGATATAATTCAATAAATTTATCTTTTGTTACATAACCACATTGCTCGTTCGCGATATTTCTAACGTCAACATTGTCAAGTCCTGGAAATAATATAAAACAACCAGTATTTCGCCTAATAAATCTGTCAACATTAATAAAACCCTGAGCAAGATAAATAGAATTACATTTTTTATTACGTGATAATGAAAAATACGATCTTATTTTATTAATTTCCTCGTTGTTTAGCGGAATATCATCAAAAACAACTATCTTGTATTCGGACGAATCAATTTGATTAACTGGGACGAGTTCTTCTGGTTGTTTGATAATAAAAAAATCTTCGCCAGCCTCAAGATCATCACAAAGTTTGTTATTATAATTGTAAAGTAGCTCGTACTTATCTTGCTGCGGATTTATCGTGTAAATATAAACGCGATCGTAGTTAATATTATCTCCTAGAAGCACATTCATAAGCAAGTTTGTTTTTCCCGATCCAGTTCTTCCAACAATAAGATAATGACAATCTGGAAGTTCATTGTTATGTTTATGTTTTACCAACCGCTCTGTATCAAAATTTAATATCGATGATTTTGCCATTATTGTTATACAATTTTATTCTATATAAAAAAATTGTCAGACGATAAATAAATAATGAGCTATTACACAAAATTTGGAACATTAGTAGGAGATTCATCAGCTGAAAGTACAACAGACGGTAAGGTTGATTTATCAGGCTATCTAAAAAAATCCGGCGACACAATGACGGGAAATCTGTTTATGTCAAATCAACGAGTACTAGAGTTAGAAACAGATTATCCGCCAATAAATGTCGTTGATACCCAAGCTGTTTGTTACGCACAACTTAAATTAATCGACAATAATAAACTAGATAAATCTGGTGGAACTTTAAGCGGTAACTTAGATATGTCAGGAAAAAAAAATTATAAACTTGGAGACCAGGTATCCACCAGCAAACTTAAATCAAACTTAAGCGGTAAGTTATTTGCAGTTAAAGTATGTTGATGATAACAAACTTGATAAAATAGGTGGGACAGTTACAGGTAATGTCAATATGTCAGGAAAAAAAATTACATACCTTGGAGACCCAGTCACAGAATCAGACGCAGCAACAAAACAAATACGTCGATGATCAAGAATCTAAGTATGTGTTAGTCAACGGTGGTATAATGCGTGCATTTCTCAACATGAACAATAATGGTATTAATGATCTCAGAACACCAGAAACAGATTTTGACGCTGTAACAAAAAAATACGTCGACGATATTAATATTCTAATAAACGATGGAATTAACGCTATTAGAACTGATTTTTCTAATCACGTACAAACGTTTTTAAATTTTCGTAGAAATATAAACAAATCTATTAATGAATTTTTTGGAAATCCAGCGCTTGTAGATACTAAACTTGCTGAAATTAACATAAAACTAAACTATATTATTAACGGAATTCCTAATATCATTGAAAAAACGAATCTGATTAAAATTCCTCACAAGCAGATCATCAATGTGGTATACACAGTAGCATCAGAATCATCAACATGGACATCGAACGATAACACTCTCGAACATACCGCAGAAGTAACTGGGTTATACAGTCTATCCATGTAGGGTTTGGAAATTACTGCGTCTACTTCATCATCACCGAATATATATTATAATCCTCTACTGGTGATGCTAAATAAGAACATCAAAGAAACATTTAAGTTTATATCAACTGAAATGCCCCCGAGACGTTACTGGTGGTGTCTGGAATTCACAGCTGAAACTTTTCAAGTATAATAAATCAAACACAGGGACTGGCACTATTGTATAAAATATGTAAACAAATATTATACAATGAAAAAAAAATATAGTTGATTTTAATCATATTTCAGAAAAAATTCCAAAACAAGATGTGGACGCTCTAATGCAATATTACAAATATTATCATAAAAAACTTTGGTGTGTGAAAAAATGTTACAAATACTATAACAGAATACTTCGAGTAATATCATATTTGCCACTGTTAATGACTAGCTCTGGTATAATTTCAAGTGGAGCATCATTAAATCCGTTTTTGTTAATAATATCTGGTGTCGGTGTTTCTCTTGCAACAGCGTGTAAAAAAATTGAGCCTCGTCTTGCGACTAAAAAAAAATGCTTGTAAAACAGCAAGTATCACCTATAAAAAATTACTTGATCAAATACGATCTTATTTGCGGGGTATAAAATATGATATGGACGATTTAATACGCGAGTTCCGTATTATTGACAGTATGTTAACAGATATTCTGCCAATGAGAGTCAGCAGATATGAAAAAGATTATCATAAAATATGGGTTACAACAGTAGATGTTTAATTTTGTATAGCTTTAGTAATATCATTATCAAATAAAATATCAACCATATTGTCAATAAATGTCATCACATCATCTGCCCAACCCGCTATTCTCATATCATTTTCAGTCGCGAATAACCATACTGACCCATATTTTGGTGATATATCATATCCAACTTTTTTAATACAATCGCTTATTATTTTAGTTCTTATACTAGTATAGCTTGAGGCTGATTTGATAGAATTAAATCTCTTATAAAATTTATTTGTCAGATCAAATCCAACATGTCTCTTTGATTGACAGAATGACATTATATATAATATTTCATTTGTTTAATATGAAATTTTGTCTAAACTATAAAAATAATAAGTATAGGGCTGTAATAGTAGTATAGGTATTTGAGTTGTTCCTATCTCAGAGACCCCCTACCCCAACAAAACATATTTTGTCAGAAATATGAAAGTCATCATTTTGAGCTAAAAAAAAAAGGCTGCTGACAAAAATTTTAACGTATAACGTTTTGGGGGTAGGGGGTCTCTGAGAGAGAAACCTTACCTTACTTTACAACTGGCAAGAGTAAAACTGTACGAAAGATAAACGATTTAAGAGTTATACCTTGGTATAATAATTGATGCGAACAAGTGAGATACGAGGATGGTTGTTGGGGGATTATTATTTTTTTGCAGCAACAGTGTTTGTTTATTAGATAACATACCACAGAGAAAGACTAACAATTACATTTCCTGTCTTTTTAGTGAAATAGGACCAGTTCATTTGTAAGCATTGGGCACAAGCAAAGAATATTCAAGGACATGCTTAAGAATAGAATCCAACAGGTTTGTGTGTTTTCCGAGACCAGCTTGAGCATGGTGCGGCTCCGTGGCCTTTTTTATGCGCTTTGCCCTTCTTTGAAACATTTTCTTAAGACCTTGCCCTCTTTGTGATCTTTTCCTAAGCTCCGTGCCGCTATTTTGCTGACTTTTCAGCGTGCATCTTTTCTGTCCTTTCAATTCCCCACTGCTGATTGAATCATCTTAAAGCGACGCTGAAGTTTAACAGAAAGTACAGGAACCATTAAAAGGAAATCTAGCCTTAAATAACAGTCAAGTTCCACCAAACTCTCACAAGTACTTTTCAATCATTAGTTTTTAAAATTTCAGCCGAACTAAATTCTTCCACTCTCAGTAACATTCACGAGTTTTCACGATCCCATAAATATGAATGAAAATTTGGAGAAAAAATTAAATCTCATTTAGGACAGTAATGGTAATTATGCCTAATTTCATTTTCATCTGCTAACATGTGAATAAAACAAAATACACATCTGTATAATAAATTGTGTAATTTAATCTCAATTAATTAAATCATCACGAATGCTTTGGTTACAATAGTTATAGCAAAACAAGGAGACATATTTTGTTAATCTCTGCATTAAATGTTTATCTTTTAAATAAAGCTTTTATTTATTTTCCTATGACAATGTATATTAACCATATACGTTGAAATTATACGTATTTGTAAAATACCATATGATGAAAATGTTTTACTTGCTTTAAATAATATTCTTTTTTTAATTTGCTTTCTTCATTAGTTATTTTTCAAAATATGTTAAAATATGAGATCAGTGATAAGTTAGCAATACAGTCTTTGAGGATTGCTAAAATGCTTATAAATTCAACAGTACTGGATACATTTTTGATTATCTTCGCATTGTTCTTGATCTTAAGATGTCGTCTTCATTTTAGTTGCGTTCTATACATCAAATTCACTCCAATCCATCCCTTTCAACACGCTTTAAAATTGACCCAAAAGAGCACCAACATTTAAAATTACACTTGTAACAAGTGCAAAATGATGCATTAGTCGCTTAGTCGCTTACCCACCAACTAATTAACATAAAGCCTTTTATAAATAAAAGGTTCAAGGAAATGCCACTAACGCAAGAACGATTTACATTCAGATAATATTGCATATCAATGATTCTGTGGTATTTTCATTTGTTCAATAAATATGGTCTTAAAGTATGGATGAAACTAATAACGTTTTAATTTAAAAATCGAAAATAAAATAAACAGAATCAATATCCACTTCAAATATGATTTACTATTTGGGATATCATTTGGCAAAACACGCATTTGCAAATCTTAAATAAATTCCTGCTTTAACTTTAAAAGCACTTAATTTAATTATAGTAGGTAATAAAAATAGTACAGTCTAAGACTGGTACGGAGGCTTTCGACTCCACGACATCATTTCACCCGACCTCCTGCGACACTGTATGAGTGCAACAATGGGCGGCTACAGTCGAGCAATATCGCTAACAAAATATTTTTTTTTTAGTTTTGCGGTGGCACCGGGGAACGCCCTAGTCTTCCAGCATCACAATAACTAGGTCTGCCGCAGCAACACAAAGATCTGTTATATATATATATATTCATGGTGAAAATAAGAGCAATATAGAAAATCGTGATAATCATCCCCTATTTATTGAAACTGACAAAGTGTGCTATATCTTTCTTTATAGGGAAAATTAGCCCATCTACCATTTTCGACGGGAAACCTATGCATTTTGCAGTTCTAAACATAATTAAATGTTTAGATATACGTTTTGGTAATGAGAAATAGGTCTTTTCTAAATCCAAACTCGTTTTAAATAATCTGTAATTTAGACCTTTAGATATCGTATTGATGTTAGCTGCCCAAGTTTGTGTGTATTGATCTTATTGTCTTTGTTCTACCGAATTTGTTAACCATTTAACTGATAAAAGATTTTGATGTCTCCATACGTAACTTAACCCTATTTTCTAATATAGACTTAACTCCTAGTAACCATTTATTGTCGTATGAATTATGGCCAAAGTGTTTGTTTAAGACAGAATACATACAATAAGATAATTTTTATTCATGACTTCTAACCACTTTAGCCATTAGTTTTCCATGCGTATCCATTATCAACATTGGATTTCACTCGTCATCATGGCCACTTGTGTTTGTTATACATGATTTTTTTTTTACTGCGCAAAACAAATGGTTCTTTGTGTACTCGTCGGCGCCACAGTAACTGCTGTGATCTCAAGTACATAGCTGTCAGAAGTTGTGTAACCAAACATCGTAATTACCTGTCAAACGTTTTGGCAGATGCTTTATTACCCATAAATATAGCATGCATTACAATGCTTAAAGGGCCCATATGTCTTCGCATCGTCTCTTATATAAACTCGTTCATGTGGTGTACATCGAAACAGTTGCAAGGTTGGAAGCACCCGTCGCCAAGGAAAAAATGATAAAGTAAGGGAAACTTAGAGAATCAGTGGTTTCACCGTGAAAACATTTAATTAGATTTTAAATTTTGTAAACTTTTCATTTTTCATATAAGAATAGCGACAATACATTTTCTTTTTTCTAGTACTAGTGTTCGCCGAATCTTTGAGGTGTGTTAGCAACCCCTATCGTTTGGGCCCGGGTTTCAAGGACCCCAAATGTGGATCTATGACAGTTTATGCAAACACAAAATAATAATTAAAAAAAACCAATAAAGCAAAAAACATGTATGATCCCAATATAGATACTGTGATTGAAACATATTTCTTATTTTCCCTCATTTGTAAACATACCAACATAAGCAATGGCAAAGTACGTAAGCGACACGGAACGCATTATAGCATACAATTTTATATCATTCTATTCTACTCTTTCATAATTTATCTACTATAACAGATGGTACAAGTGCATATCATGACGAGTATACAGTTGAGTAATTGAACATTTAACATTCATTACATACAGTATTATTCAAAATAAAATCATAAATATATTGACATATAATATAATATTAAGATAACTATTAACTAAAGACAATACTGATTAATTCCACGCAATTTCTGGATCTCTTATTAGACCATTTCAGAGAGAGAGAGAGAGAGAATGTAAACATAATTAAGCAGTGCTCTTTCAGGTAATCGGTTTATCTTTTCAGTAGGAAATACATGGTAGCAAAGGAATCTTTGCTCGAAAACAGCGAGCCAGATAAGTCATTCACACCTTTCGAATTTGATCGCTTCAGAAAACAGAACAAAAAAAAAAAAAAAAAAAAAAAAAAAAAACACACAAA
>JAECUM010000146.1:0-319800 GCA_016617855.1 Megalonaias nervosa | reverse complement strand
CCCCCCCTTGACCCATGCTGCCGGCCCCCATGGACCTAGGCAAGCTTTGCAAACGTACCGATCGCCAAGGCAGTTTATTCTGAGCCACAATCACGTCGATCGTCATTTTGCTTATTGATACTGTAAACGTTAGAGCGGTACATTCTTGTCCATAAACTTGGATCGTCCTCCAAGGTGAATAATAGGGCTTCCTTGGTGTGATGAAGAGTTCTTCTCTGCCGTCTCCACTGTCCTCCTAGTTGTACTCAGGAAGGTTGTCGCTTTATTAGGCAGTCAGATCGCACTTTTTGCGAACCATTATGGCACGCCTCATCCATTTTGAACGATTTGGCGTGCCATAAACCGTCGTTGAGTAGAGAGAGTTAACGAGACCATCAGGACTGACTTCTCTGTATTTAGTTAGAGGATGTTTATTATCAAAGCTGCGAGGTATTATCGCTAGAGTTGGGTACCATGAAAAATTTGGTACCGCGATATACCACAGTATTCCTGAACATACACCGATTCGTACCACAGTATATCGTAATTATATTAGGCATTAGCAGTTTCATTTTCTGAGGCAGGTGCATGTTTTTTTTTTTCTTTGCTTTTTTTATTTGTTGTTGCTGGGGGTTTTTTTTCTTCGTTTTTTTATTTTTTTATTTCAGGCTCTCAAATAGATGGAAAAATATCTTGCTCTGATTTACAGCAAAATAACAAAAATATTATAATTACATTTAACAAATGTATTATGTATTAACGACAATTGCAGCATGGAAGTGTGTGTGGATGATATGGATTTTTAACGTAGCTTTACAAATTTTCAGTCATATCGCTACGATGTCCTAAGTGTGACAGTTTATAGTGATGTCTAGCACTGAGGTATCATGCCGCAGATATGTAGCATGATGCCCCACCCAATCACATTATTCTGACACCAGGCCGACCAGTCTTAACACAACCCGTTAATGCTTAGCGCCTAGCTAGGCAGCTGTTAGTACCATTTTTGTCTTTGACATGACTCGGCTGGGGTTCCAACCCGCGACCTCCCGCATCAGACGCCTACGATCTAACCACTAGACCACCGGAGCTGTTAAAATGGAATTACTGACACTGAAGCATACAATTTATTAGCTACACTAATGATACAGTAGGCAGGAAAGCATTAGTGGGATGCCAACAACCGGGCTAGATATTTGGCAGAAAGGGGCAGTAAACATAAAACACACTGACTCAACAAACGAAAAAATAGTGTAATAGATAAATAACGTAAACGACAACCAGAAAACAACAGCTCTTCTGAAAATCTTAGGATGGTCCTCGGTCTAGGCCGATAAATCAGCCCCTCACCCGTGATGATGTTGATTTTCGGGTTAGGGGCTGATATCACCTATTCATTGAAAGCTGCAATTATTCGCACTCACTTTTGTCTGCACACATCGGTGTATATTTTATACACTTACCGGTATTTCTCGTGGCTGTGGAGCTACCTCGACTGAAGGGTTCTTTTGGTGACATGTGCATTATATTTCCGGAGCAAATTCTATGTTTGGTGACTTGTAAATCCACGTGGAATAGCACAACCATCTGTCCTGTGTCCATTGTAAATTTCACGCTATATATGGCTGTTACCAATTACCGGTATGTGTCAAGTGTATGCAGGATTGTTCCGGATTGATTTGTATGCAGCAAAATTGCACATTTTAACAAACAGGTGACATCAGACCCACACATCGTCCATCACTATCAACACAGATTGGGGGGGGGGGGTGATTTCTCGGACTATTCTCGGTCTTACAAAGGAATACACGTACTTACCACAATCCCATACGCTAGTGAATAGCTAAAGATTACACTTTCTTCTCTTCTTTTTTGAGTCGTAATTAGTCCAAAAGTGAATTTGTTTCGAATATCTTTCACAACATCCCGTTCTACCGCCATGATGGCATATGTGATCCGTGTCAAACATCTGATTAAAGATTCATAAATAAAAAATGATAATATCTGAAATTAATTTGTGACAAATACAGCTATTCTGTCAACAAAAAACCGCAGAAAAAAACATTAACAATTTATGCAATTATTTTGTCATGAAAAATGGAAACATGCTTTAAATATCATTAAGTTCGTATCAAGCTTGCTTAGGATTTTCAATACATTTCTTTCTGGCGGAAAATACCGAAGTATGGGTAAAGTGAAAAAGTACCGTGATACGTACCACCGGAAAAAATACTCCTGTCAACCCGTACAGCGGTAATACAACGTACCTCTAATTACCGGTATACCGCAATGTTTATTTCGCGTTTCCCAGTATACTGTTTTCATCGTTATAAGGATATAATAGATGCACGTCAACCGTCGTAGAAACTCTCTGTTTTCGTTAGACAGGGAACAGTTTGTCGGGAGCATCAGCTTAAGGCCAGTTCGACAGCAGTCGTTGACGTTGATGATTTGTTAGGGATAGTAGGGCTTGTGATGTGTTAAGACAGGAAAATCAATTCCCGACAGCAGCACGAATATGTCATGCTAACAAGACCAGACATGGAACTGATCATTTTAATATCACGATTTGCTATAGTGTTCGGGATTTGTGCGCGACTCTTCTCTACTCGAGAACAGACCGATAAATCAGCCTTACACCTATAATGATTTTGACTGGCGATTAAGGGGATGCTATCGCCTGTTGATTAAAATCTGCAAACACTCTTGTTTGCACATATCGGTGTACACTTTATGCACTTACCAGTATTTCTCGCGGGTGTTGAGCTACCGTCGGCTCAAGGGTTCTTTTGGCGATATGTAATACTATTTCCGGATAAAATCTCTTGTTTGGCGAATTTTAAATCCACGTGGAATAGCACCCTTTGCCCTTGGCCATTTTAAATTTCGCATTAGATATGGCTGTTACGGAATAACGGAAAGTGTTTTAACTGCACGCAGGTATGTTGCGGAAAGATTTGCATGCAGCAAAATTGCACATTTTAATAAACAGGTGACATTAGCCTCAATTATCGTCCATCAGTATCAATGCAGATTTGGGGGTTTGATGTATCGGACTACTCGCAAGAAGACGGCAAGGCATATGAAATAGGCTTTGGATCGTATGGAGACCGGGCTGCATACAGGAATATTAGGCTCAAGTTTTGAGAAATTTTGTGGTCATATTTTGATTCTATAAAGATTACCGTCTTCATTAGATACATGTCTACGGCGTTAGTTTGTAATGATGTAGTCCTGCACAAATATGATGGCAAACTCTACAAGGTAATGATTAGAACGTATGCCATTTGACCACTCTATTTATTGCCTAGTCCTTTCCTCTTTATTCGCGACTACCATGATTTCTCTAAGACCCCTAGTTGGTAAGACATATGTATGAATTAATAGAAAATAAATATTATCATAGGCATTTTATAGTAAATACCACTACGTAGCAGACATGACAAATAATACAATTTTTAAGTCCCCGAAGAGAATGAAAAACGAATCAGATGAAAATTATTTCTTTTAGTGTTTTAACATCTCTATTTTTTTAATTGTCTTCAATACGATTCTTTTTCATATGAAAGACACGTGTGTAATTATGTGGGACTTGCTGTAAGAACAAGAATAATTACAAATGCATTCTTTGAAACAAGTGGGTAGTTAGTAGTTAATTCAAATGCAACCAGAAGATCAACAGATTGACAAGAATGAACAAATTCCGTGTTAATCTTTGTTTTAAAGTGTGATTTATTCTAAGTGCGTACCCATCGAAGTTCAACAGGTGCGTGCAACTTATTCATCTGACTCTTGATAAGATAAAAACACTTCAGCTGCGTGAAATTTGCCTGGTTAGGAATATACCGATGTTCGATATAAAACTCCCTGAACACGTGTTAACATCTCGTGCATGTATCTGCTGTCTATACAGCATGGTCATTTTGATTGATTACTGTCAATCGTAACCATGACAAGCATAGGATAATAATAAATTGTGCATAAGCATTTTTAATAGATATTTCAATTAGATTGTAAAAATTCAATAATTGTTATAGATTCTTATCTAGTCAAAATATCTAATGATATAAAAATATAAGACAGAATGGTTGGTTTTATCATTTACCTAAAGTTAAAATCATGCAAAAAGAGTGCCCGTATGACTTGAAATGATATGCAAACGAAAGGACCCTTTCTATAGTTCAAAATTTTTTTGTTGCTAAATGCAACTTTGCTTTATTAGTGATTATGAAAATTTAAAACCCCTCTAATTAAAACTTGTATTCACAGGTTTAAGTATATAAAAAACATGGAAATACATCTTACCTCTGCTGTATTTCCTCCAAGAAAAGTTGGCTTTGGACCAGGAAACGCCCTGAAAAGTGCCTGCAGTTCCCATCTTCGTCGAAAGAGAGACAGAATCTTTATGATTGCATAGACTAAGATTAGTACGGGGACTCCTTTCATAAAGACTGTCACTAGAATAGCCATGTTAGAACTTATGTCCAGCTGATGCCATATACTTTGACGTGTATCTAGATTTTATCTACCGTATCTACCCTACAGAACTCCACCTGTAGAGTTAAATAATGTAAACTATTGTAATACAATGAATATTGTAAAACTTAATGCGGACAGATAAACAAAAGCACTCTACCCAAAATATGACCCCAGCGCAGGGTTAAAAGTAAACAAAATTTACACAGAATGCTCTTTTTTTCTTTGTTGATTATGGTTTTCATGTTCATTCTGGCACAATTGTTAAATTACCCAAGAAATCGCGTGCATGTAATATATTGTTCATCAGGGCACTGGGATGGCTCGCTAAATAGGATATCAGCATAATGCATCATGGGTGTCAGATCAAAGGCCTCTTAGATCAATTATGCAAGGGGTTGATTTTAATCCTCTTACTGCCCCCTGCTGGCCCAATGGGCAGGCTTCAAAACGGCAAAACTAGGATGTTATTAAACCATGTTGTCATGGACGTTAACTTGCGGGTTTTGAGATAGGTAAAAATGTTGTGTCTTCCTTTCTGTTCATGACATGGCTTTCAAACTCAGTGACTTTAAAAATCGAGTACACTGGCAGAAAGATTTCCACATTTCATTGGTATCCCTGTCTCTCACCACCCCCTCATAGCCTCTAGTCAGGGTTTTAAGGTCGAATAATAATTGTAAGTCCATAAAAGGAATTGACATTAATATTAAACTTAAATTCTCAAACGGGCCTCTATGGCCTACAACAGGAATATAACACAGGGTATAATTTTTGTGATCTCAAACAGGAAGTTTAATGTTAAAAATGTCCATAAGCTTACCATTAAAATCCTGTATGGCGGCCATTCAAAAACGTAATGTTCATTTTTAGCATCAACCTTCCCACTGTCACAACAAATGCTTTGGGATGGGTTTGTATGGTGACAAGAGATAACGTAATGTTAAACATCCATAGGTTTAACATTTTGGGTCTATACTGCGGCAAGAGAAAACGTAACGTTAAAAACATCTGTTTGTTTTATCATACACTTTGAGCGAGCAATACCCTGTCATGTAATGTTCATTGGCTCCAGATTTACTACCCAACACACCGACTGGTGTAACCAGCGCTCACTTACCTACTGTAGATTGTAAAAGGAGTATAAAATGGACTTTAACTCACTTGAAATATAACTAATTTCTCTATCTCCTTATAAACAAATAAAAACCCATATAGCTTCCCTGCTATTCCCTTTTAAACAGCACTAACAGCCTCTAACGCCTCTATAATCCTTATAACCTTACCAGTGAATACAAGGGGAAAAAGTGTAGATATATACACACTATACACGCAAACATACTTCTACACGATCACACTTGGAGTGAAACAGGAGAAAAGATTTGAAGTGCTCATGCATAGATAAACGTACTTGTACATGTTGTAATGGATATCTATATCACATATATTATTTTTATAATCTAGTTTTGTTTGTGTCATTTCGGTTAATGACATTATTTTTACGATTGATATTCTAACACTATAGAATGCACTTTAAATGTGGGGTCACATCGCGTGTGTAGAGTACTAGTACAATATGTTTAACCATTTCCATTCATAAATCAATGTCAATTGCCAAGTTCATGTCAACATTATATTTACGGTCTAAATAGGTCATGATTGTTGAATACAGGTCAGGATATCATCACATGTTCTATGGAGTACATTTGTACTGTGGAAAGGCCAGACTGCCCAAGCTGGTGATTGGCTAAATTATATTTAAAAAAAGTCAAGTGTTGACTGTTAAGGTATTTTGCAATATAATTTTTTTTTAATGTTTGGGAATCTTTTCTAGTATAACAGATTTCTTTATCTGATGTGCATTAGCTGACTGTAAAAAGAAATTAAAGCACAGCATTCTTATTATATGGTGTACAAGTCTTGCGTGTGTTATGGGAGGAATTTTTTTAATTTATTTATAATCTGATCATTGAAATTGCAGAGTTGAAACATTTATTCTAAACAGACAGTACCTTACTGGATTATTGTGAAATTATTCAAGGACCTGGATATTAATTTCTTTGGATTACTGTGAAACATTCAATGACATTTGTAAACTTCAACTTTCATTGGATTTACCTTGAAGTAGGAACTTTAGGATATTAGAACAGTGATTCTTCTGTGGTGCTAGCACATAAGCACATTAGAACCTTCATATGGAATACTTTTGGAGCTTTTTCAGATTACTGTTTAACTGATAGTACATGTAGGAAATTCTAGGAATTCATACCATACTTTTAAGTTATTTTCAATTCTTTCACTTTGTTTGACTATATATTTTAGGGAAATAAATTTATATTTTGAATTATAGAATGCTTGTTGGGTTTTGCTTTTTCTTGTTATGTAGTTTAAGCCCCAAGGACATACATGGAATAAGTGAAGAGAAAAGAGTGGGAGTGCTTATACACTTAACAAACATACCCTATCATATATGGAGTGAAAAAAGTAGGTGTGCTTACACACATACACAAAACAGCCTTGTATAGATATTAAACAGGATGGAGAGAAGAAGAAACACACATATGATCAGGCATTAGCTCACCTTTACAATCCAAGAAGTGTATTAAAGCATATCCAACCAACATTGACATTAAAGCTGTATGGAGCCAAGTGGGTTTACAATTTGTACTGTTTTTGTCACCCTAGATATCTCTCACTAAACCGACAACCCACTGTCACTTGATAAACACTGGCAGAAGTGTGTTGCAGTGGCAATGATTTATGGGGCAGATTTGGTTCTTCAGTATGTTACAATTGTATGTTTTTGCCACCCTAGACTGAGTATACTGACCTACCTTATACGTCAGTTGATTTCATTAATTTTTTAAAAATAAAAAATGGTATGCTTAGTGAAATGTGACCTATAAAAAGAGGCAGAGTTAAATTTGCTACATTGTCAAACTAGGTCAGAATTTGGTGTAAAATTAAGGTTTACTGTAAGGTTGTGACATTTTTTGTTTCTGTTTTGTTTCTTCTGTTTTCATATCATGACAGAATAAAATGCATTGTATACAGACTGGATGTTTTTGTTAAGAAAAGAATTTTGCTGTATGTCTATAAAAATGCTAGTCCATTGGAAAGACATGACATGTAAGAATTCAAATAATGCTGAGTGACTCTAGTCCATTGGAAAGATATGACATGTAAGAATTCACATAATGCTGAGTGACTCTAGTCCATTGGAAAGCATGACATATAAGAATTCACATAATGCTGAGTGACTCTAGTCCATTAGAAAGACATGACATGTAAGAATTCACATAATGCTGAGTGACTCTAGTCCATTGGAAAGACATGACATGTAAGAATTCACATAAGAATGTGTATAGCAACAGTCGTGACTTTCTTACCTTGTACAATTTACAAAGAAAATAATGTTAAACATGAATGTATTTACTAATGTTGTAGAAAAAACCAGACTTCCAATGACCTAGTACAGAGTCATTTTGTCATGTACACTTTATTTCTGTGCCAAAGAAAATAGATATCCACAATGTTTCACAAAACACGTATTTTTTTCCATAATTTCTAAATAAATCACCCCAATAGCTTCCCTATCACCCAATTATGTCCCATATCAGCCCAGTAATCTTTTTCTGTAAATTTTGTCATCTTTTGGTACAGTTATTAAATATGATAACTCAGGTCATAATGCCTATTTTAGGACCCAGAGAGGTCCGGACTCAAAGAACAGGATATCACCAAACTACGTCATCATAGTTATCAAGTCCAAGGTCTTTGATAGTACTTAGCAAAAACTGAATTTTAATCTCTAAAAAACTTATAAATGGCAAAATGTATAAAGTCTAAAGTCTTTGATAGTATTTGTGTATATTTATATTGTGAGCTCAATTTTTGTCTGTTATTGAGGGTGATGTCTACCTGATTTTTGTCACGATTCTTTTAAGTAAACAAGCTGTTTACTTGGGTTTGAGTTCAAGACCCGGATTTTTCCTTAGGAAACTTGACTGTGTCTTAGGTCAAGTGAAATTAGTATATATAGGACTTGGTAAATAATTATTCATTCCAGTTTCATATCAGTCTTTGAGAATATATAATTAGATTTTGCTGTTGTGTTTGGATATAATGAGGTATTATTCATTTCAAGACCACAGAGTATAACACTTAGCATAGAATGAATCTTAATCTTTAAAAATTTACAAATGGTGAAAGATATTATGTCTAAGTTCTCTGATAGTACCTAGCAGAGAATAAATTTCGATCATAAAAAAATTGCAAAAGGTGAAAGATAAACATGTAGGTGATGTGAAGTATTTTGTTATGGTGCATTAGATAGTATGAAGTGACATTAGATAGTACGAAGTGACATTAGATAGTATAGAGTGACATTAGATAATATGAAGTGACATTAGATAGCATGAAGTGACATTAGATAGTATGAAGTGACATTAGATTGTATGAAGTAACATTACATAGTATGAAGTGACATTAGATTGTATGAAGTAACATTACATAGTATGAAGTGACATTAGATAGTATAGAGTGACATTAGATACTATAGAGTGACATTAGATAATATGAAGTGACATTAGATAGCATGAAGTGACATTAGATAGAATGAAGTGACATTAGATTGTATGAAGTAACATTACATAGTATGAAGTGACATTAGATAGTACAGAGTGACATTAGATACTATAGAGTGACATTAGATAATATGAAGTGACATTAGATTGTATGAAGTAACATTACATAGTATGAAGTGACATTAGATAGTATGAAGAGACATTAGATAGTATGAAGTGACATTTGATAGTATGAAGTGACATTAGATTGTATGAAGTGACATTCAATAATATGAAGTGACATTAGATGGTCTGAAGGGATGTTAGATAGTATAGAGTGACACTAGATGGTATGAAGGGACATTATGTAGTATAAAGTGACATTAGTATGAAATAACATTAGATGGTATGAAGTGACATTAGATAGTATAGAGTGACACTAGATGGTATGAAGTGACCTTATTTCCAGGATGCAATGAATAATATAAAGGTTTTAACAATACATGAAAGAATATTTCTTAGAAAGGCCAAATTGATGTATAAAGTATCCAGAAAAGCCATTCCTGTCTATCTAAGCAATATCTTTCACCAAAGAGATGCTGATGGTACTTCAAATTTAAGGTCCATAAGAAGCAAAAATTACATTATACCAAGGCCAAAGAAGGAATTGTTTAAAAAAAGTTTTCAATATACTGGTCCACTGGTATGGTACAACATTTCCAGTGACATAAGGCAGGCTCCTAGGATTTCTTCTTTTCACAATCAATGTATCAAATAGATGAAATCTTTAGAAAATTGAACAGTTCTAGTACAATAAATACCGCCTGCTTTTCTATAATTTTGCATCATTTTCGCAGTTTAAGTTTTCAATGCAGGATGATATTTTATATTTTACATATGTTTATGTTATGTATTCACAGATGCCTGTGCATGTGTTCCAGGCCTGATACTTTGACTTTAAAATCACTTAATTATTTAGTATCAAGCCAGATTCTTCACATCATGTTGTATTTACTGTATATATTGTACATAACAGATAGAAGGCCTCAAGGTAGATTAGTTCTGCAACTAATTCAGTTACCTTATCTAAAAAGAGTCCATATTATAGTATGAAGTGACATTAGAATGAAGTGACCTTAGACAGTATGAAGTGACCTAAGATAGTATGAAGTGACATTAGTATGAAGTAACATTAGATGGTAGGAAGTGTGTGTGTGTGTGTGTGTGTGTGTGTGTGTGATTTGGATTTTTAACATAGCTTTAAACGTTTTCAGTCATATCACTACAATGTCTGCAGTGTGACAGTTTTATAGTGATGTCTAACACTGGGGTATCATGCCACAGACATGTAGCACGATATCCCACCCAGTCACATTATCTTGACTCCAGGCCAACCAGTCCTAACACTAACCTCTTAATGCTGAGCGCCTATCGAGGCAGTTGTTAATACCATTTTTATAAGTCTCTGGTATGACTCAGCTGGGGTTTGAACCCGTGACTTCCTGCATCCAAGGTGGATGCTCTAACCACTAGGCCACCGAAGCAATTTGGTATGAAGTGACATATAGTATAAAGTGACATTAGTATTAAGTGACAATATATAGTATAAAGTGAGTGAGTGAGTGATTTAGATTTTTAACGTAACTTTAACAATTTTTCAGTCATATCGCTACGATGTCTGCACTGTGACAGTTTATAGTGATGTCTAAAACTGAGGCATCATGCTGCAGACATGTGGCATGATGTCCCACCCAGTCACATTATCCTGACACCAGGCTGACCAGTCCTAACACTAACCTCTTGATGCTAAGCGCCAAGCGAGGCAGCTGTTAGTACCATTTTTTTAAGTCTTTGGTATGACTCGGCCAGGGTTTGAACCTGTGACCTCCCGCATCTGAGGCAGACGCTCTAACCACTAGGTCACCGGAGCAGTATATATAGTATAAAGTGACATTAGTATAAAATAACAGATGGTATGAAGTGACATAGATTTTATGAAGTGACATTTTTTCATGGGTTTTCTTCTGATTTTCTTTTTAATAACTGAACTTTGTATATGGAGTCATTTCATGAAAGTACATATATATAATGGATTCCGGGTCCTGACTCCTGGGTAACTGTCTAGGGGTAAGGAGGGGAGATAGTTGGTGGAGGGAACAGATCCTTTTGTTTGCAATGGGAAGCCATCAAACAAGACTTTAATGTCCTTTAAACTAAAAGTGACGCCAGTCCCAAAACATGGGCATTTTGGTGACTGCACGCCTTTGACTTTCCTTTAGTTTCTTTTTGTCCATTAAGAAAACATTTAGTGGTTAAAGTATATTAGGGTGTTTTGTCTACTTAATTAGCTAAAGGATCAGACTGACTTGCTGTTCAAAGTAGTTAGAAATCACTAACAATCAAGTTTTGACAAAGCCATAAGTTTGATACTAGAGCAACTTTAATGGCATATCATTGCAAATGCTCACTTATTTTCTGCATACATTTAGAATTTGTAAATTTATATTAAAATAAAAACAATATGTGTAAAAAAATCAACAAAGGGCCATAACTCTGTCAAAATTTAAAGTTGTTTTGGGTTTAATATGCTTTCTCAGTGCAAGATAGGCATTTCAAGAAGAATGTGAAAATCCAATTTCTTTATCTAAAATATACAGATGGGAAAGCTATATACAATATGCACAGCAGATAGTTTTACAACACAGGTCAAATAAACCAGAGTCTAACAATCACATAGCTCACCTCTACTTTCACAAGTCTCCAGTAGCCATTGTGGAAATTACCATGCAGAAGATAAATTAAGAGACTACAATCATCTTGGACCCTTTTCCAACTAAAGATTTGCTTGCAATCTTTTATCCTTACAATTCAACTTCAGTCATTTTCAAATATGAAATTTAAACTTATAATTTGCACTATATGACCAGTACTGTGCATTATGAAATCATCTGCCTACTTAACTCAGCCACCCACCTACCTATCTACATACTGTGACAGGACATAAGGGCATAAAATATATGTAAAAAAGAATTGACTTTTGTCATATCATTGTAGAGGTAATAAGTCAATAATAAAACAGATTAATATTATTTTTGTATTTATTTTTTAAAATTATTGTTCAGGGAGGATTCCAACAATAAAGTTGTGGCGGGCCCATTCCTACAACTGGAAATTTTTAATTGCAAAACAAGTACTTTTGAAAATTTTTAACATTGGTATATGGCTTATAACCTCCCAAATCACATCACTACATTTTTATTTTGCAATCTATTCTCATATGTCATTTATAGCAGATAAAATAAATTAATGTTATAAACCAAAATTACCAACAATCAAATAATTTTGTTCTTGTTTTGTAGAGAATTTGCCTTTTTAAATAGTAGCGCTAGTAGAAGTAATTGTTATTGTTGTATTCTCTGTAATAAAAACACTGTTATTTTAAGAACAAGTCATTAATATAAAATATATTTATTCATTGAACATACTATAAATTAAGGCTGCATAATAAAAATAATTGTTTGTTACTTACATGTATTATCAGAATAAAGGAACCATATGATCATATAGCACCATTAGTTAGTTCTACATGAAATTAAAGTTATGTGTTTTAATAGATAGGAATCTTTGCAGCTTTTTGCAAAGCATACACAAAACAATCTAGAAAACTAATTAATAAATTACATATTGCTGGATATTACCCAACTCCATTACTAATAAAAAAATTAATCATTTTATTCAATAATTCATCATATAAACCAGGGGTGGGCAAAATACAGCCAGAAATCTCATTTATGTACTCATTTACATTTACAGTACAAGGATCACCTTCTGAGGGTAACATATCATGATACAAACTATCTAGCTGTCAGTGTGAAAGTTTACCATTTAATAAATATGTTTATTATATATTTCAAAGTCAGATATTGAAATACATCAGTTGGACAAAAATGATATTGCCATAGTGGTGATACCACATTAATTGCCACAGAGGTGATGTCACATTTGGAACTACTTTTTGTCCTATTTAGGAAATATGTTATTCAAATCTGTATTTCTACATTTAATACGGTCTATTTCATTTTTCATCATCTTCTGCTCCTTCTCTACCTCACTCCCTTCCTCTCTCCATAAACAAAAGGATGTATAGATCTTAAAATGTTTCAACTGTATATCCTCCAGTGTAAATTTATGCCATCAACAAGGTGCCATAATGAAAGCCTAAAAATGAACTACAAACAGCAAAATGTAGACTTAAACCATGAACTTGTTTTAGAATTAGATTTCTACATGAATTATGAACACTGTCATTGACTAAACTTACATGACTGATGCTACGTGTTACCCATACAGTAATGTATACCTGTAATACTCTATGACAAACTGTTTAAATTTTTAATTTGCATCACAACTGTGTTTAAAAACAATGGATAAATAGACCACTGATTAGTGTCAATTGAAGACCACTGATTAGTGTCAATTGAAATGGATACACCATCTATTATTAAACAAGACTGCAAGCTTGCCAGAAATTCCCAAATAACCTCAATATCATTACAATGTGTTGTTTAAAGATGTTACACTCTTAAGTCTGTCAGATACAACCATATTTGATGTTTCTACAGTAGAGTAGATACATCAATCCAAGCATGAAATGTGTTAGGAGAAATAACAATCTCTTCATTTTTGTATGAACAATTATTATTTTGACAAAATACATAAGAATGTGTGCTTAGTAAATTGTAAAATGTCACTCTTCCAAAATTATTTTGAAATTTAGGATCTTCTTTTTTATTGATGTAGTAATGCAGCTGTTAACTGCACCAGCACAGAATAGAGAAAATGCATGCAAGTCGATGGTATTTGCTTTTAAAATATATATAATAAAAAGAAAATCTGTGTGTTTTGAGTAGAATAAAATATATAGAAATATTTCTTGAATTAAGTGGAAACATTGTAATGTCATCTGTGGCAAAGCCACAAGTGACAATACAAAATTGTTTCCATTTCACAAGTGAAATGTTTGTGTGTGTATCTACTCCAAAAAATGTAGATATCTTCTATTTGTTTCTACTTCAAACTACCTTGGTCAAAAAGAGCCTCCTGAGTAGGGTAGGATGCATACAGGCATGGCATGGATAAATCAATTTGACCAAAAACACAAATATTTAACTCATGTTAGTAAAGTATAAAATGTAGGTTACAGTGGCTTCTTTTGTTTTAAATTCCTGTGTGTTGTTACACAGTTTAGTTGATCAGGTCAACTATATGGAGCAGGTGAAGAGCCATATACATGAATTTGTTTGTGGCTGTTTAGAACATTTCCACTGAAAAGTTTCTTCCTTGTACATTCATGCAGTAATGGATTTGGCAGAAGAAATAGCATTCCATTTGTTGTACATTTCTCTGAAGGAAGTATTACTAGATGAAGAAATTGATCTAGATGTTGTGGTGTTACTGATAATTCAGATTTCCCAGCGCTGATCAGCGTTCACTTGGCTCTATTTATTAACTAATAGGATGTTTTATTAACCGGTGATTTGTGTTATTTAATTTGGAAGAATGCTGTGGTTGAATAACTTTCTGTCAGACTGGTATTTGTCAAAATTCTTTCAAAAAGAGAGGTGGATTTATTTAACTCCTATTGGGTTCATATAATTTAACCATGTTTGTTATGGGGGTGGGCGGGGTGCAAATAACAGGTTTGGCCCCACACCCAGCACTCTTTCCATCAAAAACCAGTGGAAAGTGGCCATATTCAGACAGACATAACTTTTTTTCCCAATGTCCCTTGGGCAATCGACAATTAAGATGGCCACCAAGTTCCTGATAGCAACACTAAACAACAAAATATGTTCCAGAAGGCGGGGCAAGGAAATTTTCCATGGTCATAGTCAATCAGTACTTAGAATACTGCACATTTCATGAGCTTATTTGGACCAATCAGATTCACAACAAGTGATACGTAAACATGTTTACATATAAAACATATAAAAATATTAAACTATACTCTGTACGTAAAGTGTACCAACTATGCGATGGTTGATTCTGACCTACTACTGAAATGAGGGATTAGTAATCATAAAGATACAACCAATTTACATCATTGGATACTATGAACAGAGCAGGCCAAAAATCAAAAGTGGTCATGAGCTAATGCAAGAACTTACTATAAACCAGTCAAATCTGTCACAGTGACCATTTTTTGGTGCTGGTGTGGTACTAAGGGAGAAGCATATATCACATTGTTAATGGAGAACAGTAATAACAGTAAAAATGTCAAAAAGAACCAAAGTCAACAAAATGCTTTCATCTGTGTGGATGCTGATGCTGGGGGTAGTACAATAGTTTACCCCATTTTATAGAGTTGGGGTAAATCGGTATCAAAACCAGATCAAATTTATGTGTTAGAATCTCAGGAAATCAACTTAGTGAACTACAATTTCAGTCTGGTATGTCCTGTAATTTACTTGTATAACTCACTGCAATGAAATTATTTCAAATCAGTGGATGCACAGAGAGATGGATGGGAATAATGAAAGCAAGATGTAGTGGTTATGGTGAGGATAATAACACCACATGCCATTTAAGTATGTAATCCCTAATCTTTCTATCATCTCCTTAAGTTGTCCAACCAAGTTTTTGTGCATCATATAAATTTTCGTAAATGAATTGAGGATTCAACATTAGTCTCAATGTCACATAAAATATATTAAAAGTATAGACAGCAAAAGGTGGGGATTAAATTTTTATATATATATTCATGTAATTCAAAAGAAATATTCTGAAATGTTCATTTACTGCATAACCAAATTATGTAATCTAAGTAATATGGCTGAGTTAATCTATGACTTCTAACCCACTACAGGTGATGCTCACTATATGCCAATTAAATTTATGTCCTCTCATTTTATTGCCATTTATAATGAACAACGTTCAATTTGTGCCACTGCACTTATCGAGTTAATCTATGACTACTCATACATTATTTGGACCTTGCATATTACATTATGACTGTGATATGCATAACGTGTCAGGTAATATGTGATTTCTTCATACTGCATGGTCATTCAATTTTCATGCTATATGGTCATTCACTCTTCACTCTGTATGGTCATTATGTCATTTACAACTATGTGATATAGTGTTAATTGTGTCATGAATCTGAAATGGCACTTGTACAACTATTTATTAAATACAAAGACAGTCTTGTTTATATCCTTCTTGGTGGATACAAGTAAAATCACCTGAGAAAATACTGTGAAGATATTTGTGTTAGCATAGCATACCATTATAATGAAACACCCAATGTGACAAAAAATTTTAAAAGTATTTGGCTGGTAAAAACTGACTGTAACCTTGAAGACCAAACAAAACTTTGCCCCATTTGCCCAAGGATATAAGTGACTGATAGTTTAAATAATGTAATAGACTTCCTGGGTGCCAAAAGTAAAATGAATTTGATCAATTTTAATAGAGAAACTGAATTATCTTCAAGTACACTACTAATGACAGCAACAATCCCAATTAGCAATAATAACAGTCAACTAAGCTGTAAAGAAGACACAAGTCAAGCCAATGTGAACACAACAGTTATGTGGTTAACCAGGACAGATGGAAACTGTGCCCATCAACAAAGGCTTTTGATATTTAGGAATCTTGCTCAGAAAAATCAATTAATCATAATCAAGATTCACAAATTGTTATAAAGCTCTTTATAAGTGCCATGCCTGCAGGAGGTTGTGGGTTCGATCCCCAGCTGAGTCATACCAAAGACTTATAAAAATGGTACTAACAGCTGCCTCACTTGGCACTCAGCATTAAGAGGTTAGTGTTAGGACTGTTTGGCCTGGTGTCAGGATAATGTGACTGGGTGGGACATCATGCTACATGTCTGCGGCATGATGCCCCAGTGATAAACATCACTACAAACTGCCACACTGCATACATTGTAGCCATATGACTTAAAATTGTTAAAGTTATGTTAAAAAACCAAATCACACATGCACACACATAAGTGCCATGCCAATCAGTTTACAGACTGTATGAAGGATACAGACTGTATGAAGTTTACAGACTGTATGAAGGATACAGACTGTATGAAGGATACAGACTGTATGAAGTTTACAGACTGTATGAAGGATACAGACTGTATGAAGGATACAGAGTGTATGAAGGATACAGACTGTATGAAGGATACAGAGTGTATGAAGGATACAGACTGTATGAAGGATACAAACTGTATGAAGGATACAAACTGTATGAAGGATACAGACTGTATTCAAATCCTTCAGAGTAAATTTGGAAGTCATTACAAAGTAAATTATTTGGGAAAGTATTAAGAAATATTGGATGAATCGGAATTTCTTTGCAAAAGGTGAAATTTTCATTAAATGAGAATTCACTTCCTATCACCAATGATGAATAAACACTAAATGAGTTATTGTTCTTATAATTTTCACAAGTCACGACAAACATTCTGACCGTCATTGACAACGGATTGAAATAGTGTAAGACATCTTTAAAGGGCCTTCAATGGGTCTGACAGTTAATTATGTCAGTGGAAATATTTTTGTCAATGGCACAAATAAGAACACAATAATAACAAACCTTTTATAGCAAGAGGATGCTATTTTAATGTGTTTTAGCTCACAAACACCCCCATCAATGGCTTAGTTACTATGCATTATAAGCTAAATTTTGCAAAGCTTTAGAAAATATGGACAGCTTTCTTAAGAAAACATACCTTTATAAGTCATCAAGTAATAAAACATGCATTCAACAGCTGATGATCTTGGTTCTCTGTACTATGGTATTTGTAAATAAATCTGATGTCCCAACTACAGAATGATGACGTCCAAAAAGTTTTTTAAAACTTGTAAAAATGCTAAAAATGGCCATAATGTAATGCAAATCCAACCAGGTCAACTATGAAGTTGCCGAGTAAATTTAATTTTCTTCCTTTTGTTTTTCATAATAACAAGTTTTTGTTACATATGAGGATCTAAATCCTAAAAAATGTGCAAGAATATGGAAAAATTACTGCAATACCCTAAAAATCTAATTAGGTCATCAGCATATGCAAAAAAATATGCCAGCCTCATTTCATTTGTCAACATCAACTCTTTTTTGCAATCATCCTAATGAGGTTCTCAGGATAAATGGATAGAGTGGTGTACAGACAGAATAGAACAAATAGGACCAAATCCAGATGCAGTAGAGGCCTGCAATTAGATATCAAACTTTGGTCATATTTAATAGCTACTGAAATTTAGTAAGCATACAGGGAAACAACAGTTCTGAAAATACTGAAACTTCTTTTTCCTGAAAAATGTTACATAGCATCAATGTTCAAAATTTTGTGCTCATGGAATCTCTTTAATACAGGACACAGAGTGCATATAAGAACTGTCACATTTGATAGTTCATTTTAATTTTTTTTTTCAACTGAAATACTGTACATGTAACATACATACACTCTGCCAAACTAAATTTCTACAATCATCAGTTGAACCTTACTAAGTCCCTTGAAGGACTGATGCTCGTCTGAGTGAAAGGAATTCAAGATAAGACCATTCCTTACTTTTAACCTTTCAGTATTGAAAACCACCTCTGATATTCTTCAGCAATAACAGGATTTTCAAACTATCTGCTGCAGTGCACATAATGAACATCAGATTAGCAACATTTTCATTTAAGACAAAGCAGACGTCATTAAAAGTCTTTGTGTCATTATGATCATTCATTCATAGGGAGTAGTGACAAGATTTTTAGGACAGTCATCATGGCAGCCATATTGAATGTACAACTGGCACCATTTTCATTTGGGATCAATTAGGTACCATAAGAAGTCTACTGGTGAAAACCACATGTTGATATAGCCATCCAATTGGAGAAGAATAGAGATAACAATATTTTCAAGATATGACTTTCCATTTAGCAGGAATAGCAATAACAAGATTTTCAAGATGGCTACCATGGTGGCCTTATTGGACATCAGATCAGCATGATTAAGACCAACTAGGTGTCATAAGAAGTCTTCTGATAAAACTACATGTCAATATGACTTTCTGTTCAAATTGAGATGTGACAAGATTTTCAAGATGGCTGCCATGTTGGCCATATTGGATCTCAGATCTATACCATTTTTGTTTAGGACCAGCTAGACATCACAAGAAGTCTTTTAGCAAAAATCTCATGCTGACATGACCATCCTTTGGATGTCAGATTTGGCACCAATTTCATTTAGGACCAACTAGACATAATAAGAAGTCTTTCAAACCCTATGTTGATATGACCATCCATACGGGAGGACTAGTGATCACATTTTCAAGATGGCTGCTGTGGTGGCCATACTGAACGTCAGATCTGCACCATTTCCATTTAGAACCAACTAAACATCATAAGAAGTCAGTTAGTGAAAACCCCATGTTGATATTACCATCCATTCAGGAGGAGTAGCAATAGCAAGATTTTCACAATGGCTGCTGTAGCAGCCACAATGGATGTCCAAGCAGCACCATTCTCATTAAGGACCAGCAAGATCATCGGATAAATGTGTGCGTACAGTTTCATGACAATCCTCCAAGTAGTTAGGAGGAGTAGCGATGATAAACTTGTGCTAATGGACGACGAACAACAGACCATCCCATAAGCTCTTCTGGTCTTTGACCAGTAGAACTAGAAAGAAAAAATCAAATTATTAATACAGTATTAAAAGTTACAATAGATGTTAAATCACAATACTTTTTCATAAACATGCCCTGTCTACTGAATAATATTGTTAATTTAGTATTGCTACAGTGAGCATTTAATATGGACTGTGTCTCTGGCAAAGCTGTGTTAAACAACATTCAAATGTGAAGTTGGAATAGATCCACAGTATATTTTCAATGATCTCTTGGACAAACATGCTCTGCTATATATGCTTTTTTCATGACTTTCTATAATATCTGTAACAGTTGGTCAAAACAGTCTTGGAACATGGGTTCAGAATCCTTTGTCTATTAAAAATTTTCCCACTTCAGTTACATAGTTGCCTCTGACCCTAATAAACCTTGCAACTTCATGGACTTGCGTCAGACACTTCTTTCCAGTGATCGGCTCCAAGAAGTTTCGTATATCGGCTTCAAGGGCCTGTAAAATAGGTAAGTAAAATTTCTGTACAAAAGTCCATCCTGATACAGATATATTGGCATCTCAGAATACATATTAAAAAATACAGGAAGAAGCAAACTGAAAAAATTGTATTTGTCTTATTTCCTTCTCCTTTCATTGACTCTTTCCTTCCCTGTTTTGAGACAATCATATTTGCTGAAATGAACAAATTAAACTAACAGTTGATTTTAGACATTGTATCAAGCCAAAAGAGGTTGCTATTGCTGGATTAATAGAAACTATGGGTTTTCAACTTTTAACTGGTTTAAATTCACATTCTGAAGAGACTGGTTGCTTTTTCTGGAACTGTCTAATACTGGCAGAGGTCTCGCTAGGATTTTAAAACTAGGAATCCAGAACTCCTATTTTGGTACAAATAAGAGTCCCACCAGCAAAAGTTGCAGTCACATAAGCATTTTGGGCATACATGAAGTGGCTAAATGTCCAGATGAGAAGAACCTGTGGTTGTCATTGAGTTCAATTTTCCAAATTCTTTACACTACTGACATATAGTTCTTGTCTGCCCATCAGAATGAGACTGAATTTTTTCAATTCAAGGAAAGGCCTTATTCCAAATGCTAAGCCAGGCATCACACACATTCTTACACTTGGCTACTGTTCCATATGAAGTATCAGTTCTAGTAACTTCAGCACTCTTCTGAATCTCATTACAGTCTTCATCAATTTGTCATTTAACCCCAAAATACTTATCCAAATTTTCCAAATGGCATTTTGTCCAAGTATTGACGTGTCTTGACTTTGAGGTCACACGTACTATTTATTCTGCTATACTAGGAAACGAACACAATAATAAAAGCTAAATTTGTTCATTTGATGTACTCTTATAATGACTACATGTACATCTCTGGGTCTTTCTGCTTCAGCATATTTTCCCACCACTCAGCAGGTAGTTGAAGCCTTTGAACTTGTGGCCCAGCTATTGCGTTATGTTTTTTTGATGTACTCTTATAATAACAACATGTACATCTGTGGGGCCTTTCAGCCACTGAATTCTGTCATTGTAAATATCAGCACAGCTAAAGTGATCAATTGATCAGCACATTTTCACACTCAGCAGGTGGATGAAGCAGGTCTGGCAAGCCTTTGAATTTGCCATCCATTGCTATTGTTTGCATACTGAGGACTCTGCATGAGTGATTTTCTGCATCCCAGATAAAATATTTATGTTCAGATATGTGTGATTAAGCATTTCTGAGGCCTCCGACTGGTCTATAGATGCATTCAATATTGGCAATGCAAAGTGCAGATTCTGCCTGGTTTCTTCTAAATTGGCACAAGTGTCAAGTTACTTTCCACCCCCACCCTCAACTCGTACAATAAAGTACACACTTACATTTGTGGTTTTGTAAGTATCTATCCATATTTACAAACTTTGTCCTTCATGTCAAATATTTCATGGAAAAACCAAATGCAAGCTCATGAGTGAAAAGAAAATCCTATTCAATATATTTTTATAATCTACTCAGACATATTGTTTTACCAAATATATGAAATGTTAAGCTACTTTATTTCAGTATAGGTAGAAAAGTGTGACATATAAAAAGGATCAGAAATTAATAAATAGATAAAATACTGGAATCAAAAAGTTTATTTCATAAAATCAGTTAAAGAAGGCATAACAATATAATATCTGATTATGTCTCTTAAACTTTAAGTAAGTACTTGAAAACTGTTTCCATGACAAATGAAAAACGTTCTGTAGATGATGGTTTCATCATATGGGTTGTCATGGCAGCTTAGTACAAACATTTCATCTACAAATTCAACGGGTAAATCTCTGACTTCATTAGATTTTTTCCACCAGAAATGTAAGGTAATTCTTTGCATTTTTGTGGGCAATATTTTATATATATATGCAGACAAACTTCTACATTTAAACCTGAGCCAATTAAAAATGCAAGTAAGAATCTGATGAAACCATAACAAAATGTTTTTAAAAGTTTCAGGTCTCAACCTTTAGACACTGAAGTAAAGCACAGATGCCTTTTTCCTTGTTTTCATTTATCAATATGTATACTGCCTTATAAGGAATACACTATACATATCATTCACTACTACATAATGGCATGGGATCCATCACTGTGCCTGCCTAATAACAGCCTTATAGTGAGGGAGTAGTGAACATGGAAAATAAAAGGCACAGAGGGCTTTAGACATTTTTGTAGCAATATGTACATACATGTGTGAGAAATGTAAACAAATTCTATGAAAATTAACTCATTTTGCAATTTATCCAACTCTACTATTTTCTTCTTTTACCTTTCTTTAATCAGCTGTAGTTTGCTGTTCAATCAAGCTGACAAATGTGAATATCAAAACTTTACACTGTGATAGATTTCCTTATCAACAAGATTAAACCCAACATGCATAATTAAGCATATATTCTTATTATTCAGATTTTACAGTATTATATAAGATCTTTATATAAAGAAATCAGATCCAAAGGATCTTCCATATCTCTCTGATCTTAGAAAATAAACTGATAACAGCAACTATAACCCCAGAAAATAAGTTGATACCAGTCTTTCTAACCTCTGAACAGTAAATTTTTCTACAAAATTAGGATTTACTGAGGACACTTATCAGTTCATATTAAAATTAGGGAATATAGGCCTGCTACCTCCTGAATCCAGTCCTACTAAAAGAGGAAAATTCATCTTTTCTGTCCACCTCATAAAGACAGAGGGCAATAACTTTGGCCCATTATATCCCCTTGCCACCACTAAGTGTTGCTAGATTTTAAGCTGAATGAACTACCAAGGAGGCTCACACAGCAGGGTGGATGAGAGGATCATTTAGTAATTTAGTAATGTGATTTGGTAAGTATTCTGGGTGAAACATAATTTTGTAGAAAATATTCTTTCTCCTTTGAATACAACACCTGATCACATTAACATCAGAAGAAAAGGAAACGAAGAGGGAATACTGGTCATACTATCTATACCTCCGATATCCTTCAAGAAGAAAGATTGGATTCCTTATGTAAATGACAACCCACTCTCCTACTTAAAGCAATACAGCATATGGTGTGTATTTCTGAGGAGGCTGATGTGAAGATGCAGTTCCCTCAGCCTCCATTTGCTGCTGACCATACTGAAGTCTGGTAACAAGTAGGCTCCCCAACCAAATAACTGGCATCTGTACATTCAATTACTTCTGTTTGCGGCTTCTCCAGTGGAATTTCTGTCATGGACCAAGCATGGCTGTGCCAATGACACAGGAATGAAGTGTCTTGTTCTCGATAGTGACCTTCTGGTCAAAAGGACTAGAAAAACTGCACCATTGGGCCAGCAAAGTCAGTTGTAATGGGCATATATAAAGGTGGCAGAGCAGAACCAAATCCACTGCTGCACTGAATTACCCAAGGAGTTACAAGAATTCTTTTGCTGAAATCCATGATGTATTGGTTAGGCAATTTTTCTGCCAATCATAAAATTGCCAAGGAGGCTAAAACCAAAACTGAAGATTTGGAAACAATGTTCTGAACCTGCTTTGATAAGGCAAGAAACACATTTTTATCCACTTTATAAAATGGAGGGGCAGACATGTTAGCTACCCCTAAACTTTTATCTAGGTGTCTGAATGTGTCATATACCAGTGCGATGAAAATGTTGATGGTACTTGGCTCTCTAAAAAGTCTTAGCATTCCCCATGTCACAGATATGTTCAGATGGCCTATCGTTAATCTTCTTGAATTTTGTTGCTTGGGGAAGCAGCCTTAAGAATGGAGACTCTACTTCATTGACAAAAATGTTCTGGTACCTGGCTCTCACAAAAGAAAGCCTTACCATTCCCCAGGTCACAAATATGTCCAGACAGCCTACTGTTATTATTCTTTATTTCTGTTGACCGAGGAAGCAGTTGGAAGAATGGAGACTCTACTTTATTGCTGACATTGATCAATGCTTTGTCTTCTCAATCAAGCGTGGTGATAGGGGTTGGAGGGCATTCCAAAACTGTCAATACCATATATCTCCTCAAATGCAGCCATAACCCTTTAGCTACTACTGCAGTATCTATGCATCAACTGTAAATAGTTCCCCAATCCTAGTTACTCCCCACTGATGCATGCATGTGTATAGTCCAGCACTAATAGAAATCCCAGTGCTGCATATATGTATACATTAAGTTTTATTAACTGAATGTTGATTAGTTGAAAGTACACAAATTTTGATTTTAAAAAGAGTGATCTTGTTGATTATGAACTTCTAGAAAAATTAAAAATCTACCAATGTTGTGACACAGCTTACAAATGGTTTACTTCATACTTGAATGACAGAGTTCAGAAAGAGACTTTACATAGACATGCATCTGAAAGTGAAAGAATAAACTCTGTTGTGCCACAAGGATTTATGCTCAGACCATTTCTGTTTGTTATTTTGTGTGTGATTTGGATTTTTAACATAGCTTTAACAACTTTTCAGTCATATCACTACGATATCTGCAGTGTGGCAGTTTATAGTAATGTCTAGCACTGGGGCATCATGCCGCAGACATGCAGCATGATGTCCCACCCAGTCACATTATCCTGACACCAGGCCGACCAGTCCTAACACTAACCTCTTAATGTTGAGTGCATAGTGAGGCAGCTGTCAGTATCATTTTTATAAGTCTTTGGTATGACTCGGCTGGGTATTTGTTATTTTCATATGATTTTCCTCTACAGATTGGAAATAACAGATTGGAAATACAGTATCATCAACTGATCAGATTTATATGCTGATGATCCTACCTTCTCTAATGAATACAGCTGCAAAACTGAATTAGAAAATAATCTTCAGATGGTATTAATCATGCTTAAAATGGAGTAAAGAAAATGGCATGGTTGTAAATACAGGTACAACAAAAGTTTTTTCATTAATAACAATACAGCAAAAAAGAGCAAAATTAAAGACAGATGACTTAAGTCTTATCTATAATAATGAAAAACTGAAAGTGGTTTCCAGTGACAAAATTCTTGGTATTCCAGTTGACAATAATTTACTTTGGTCTGATCAATTAAGTCTCATTACAAAGAAAACAAATCCTATCTTTGGCTATCAAGAAAAATAAAGTATTTCATTCCAAAACAGTCCAGTGTCACTTTTTGCAAGAGCTACATTCAGCCTCATTTTGACCATTGTAACATCATATGGGGAAATACTTCTGATGTCAATATTAAGAAAATATTTTGGCTCCAAAAATGAGCCTGTACAATAATTTATGGGCAACCTGGAAACATTATTAGAGGTAATGGATATTTGAGACATCCTACCTTTTCAAGAACCACTTCAAATACGGAAAGCCCGAATGGTATATAATGTTTCTGTTAAGTCTGCCCCAGTTTACTTGAGAAATAATTTGAAATGCAGAGAAACCAGCAGCATCCCAAACATTAGATCAATGACAGCCAAAAGCTTCTTAATTCAAAAACCAAAGAAAGAATCATTTAAAACCGTTTTTCAATATTCTGGGGCCATAATATGGAATAATCTAAAAGAAAAAGAATCACTGAGCATGTCAGCTTTACCCCCATCTGTATATTAAACAGATGAAATGTAAATCTTAATACTACACAGCCCATCATCCACATCTTCCAGCTACATTTTATATATAAGAATATATCGGTATGTGTTATGCAAGTGTTTAACTTTGAATCGTGAATAATAATAGTAACTTCATCTGTTAGTGTGTTTATAATTTACATGTGTAGTTAACTAGTTTGGGTCTGTACTTTCTATGTAACTGACTCACATATGTGTGAGATGGATAGTGATCGATTGCATTCCGTATATATCTGTACATTATCTTTGAAGGCCTCAAGGTAGATTAGTTCTGTTCTGTAACTGAGTTACCCTCATTAAATAAAGTCTATATTATTATTATTATTATTATTATTACATATTTTGGATTATAATAACTCTATATTTTGATACTAGTTTGAAACATGAAAGATTAAATTTCAACATAAAGGAAAGGCATTTCTGCATGTTGAGATACATGAATCTGAGATAAACAAAGATGAATTCCAGCTGAAAGGTTTAATATTTTAATATAAGTGATAGAAGAGTCAAATGGATCAATCATAGCAACTGGATCGGATATTGTTGTTGTTGTGGGTTAAACACCCATTTTCAGCACATGAAAATGGTGGACAGTTTATCTGGTGGAGAAAACCCCCGGGGAAGAACCACCAACTTATGGGAAGCTACTGGTAGGCTTTCTCACATACCCACAATGGCTGAGCCTGAGACTAGAATCCACATGGACAGAGGTGAGACTGCAGATTTGGTAAAGGTGAGCACCTGAGAGCATTCAGAAACCTGGGGTCCCAGATTGGATATTGATATTAATTTGGATTCAACACTGGGTGTAAGTGATTTCAAACAGATGATGAGCAGGCCATAGTCCCAACTGCACAATAGTGAGGAGCAACTGTAATTATCAGACATGACAACCTTAATAGTGATGGATAATTGTAATTATCACACATGATAATCTTGATAGAGAGGGACAATTGTAATTATTTGATGTGATAACCATCATTGTGAGGGACAATTGTAATTATCAGATGTGATAACCTTCATAGAGAGGGACAATTGTAATTATCAGACATGATAACCTTCATAGAGAGGGACAATTGTAATTATCAGACGTGATAACCTTCATAGAGAGGGACAATTGTAATTATCAGACATGATAACCTTCATAGAGAGGGACAATTGTAATTATCAGACATGATAACCTTCATAGAGAGGGACAATTGTAATTATCAGACATGATAACCTTCATAGAGAGGGACAATTGTAATTATCAGACATGATAACCTTCATAGAGAGGGACAATTGTAATTATCAGACATGATAACCTTCATAGAGAGGGACAATTGTAATTATCAGATGTAATAACCTTCATAGAGTGGGACAATTGTAATTATCAGACATGATAACCTTCATAGAGAGGAACAATTGTAATTATCAGATGTGATAACCTTCATAGAGAGGGACAATTGTAATTATCAGACATGATAATTGTACTGTAGTTTCCATAGTCTTTTATTGCAAAAGGCATCCTTACCCATATGTCTCCATCAATTTTTCTTATTAGTGTAAGCTTTCTTGTCCCACCTACTTTTACTTGTAGATAAACAGGTAGGTTGTGGTTTTTGGTCCTGTTTACAGCATATGGAGTACTAATGTTTGCTGTAAAAACAATGAAAAGAAATTTGCTAAGTTGATAATGATGATGACTGCTAATATGAAATTTCTCCCGACGCTCTGTGCATATTAACTTATGTAAATTGCTAATTTGAAATTTTTCTTGACACTCTGTGCATAGTAATTTATGTAAATTGCTAATACAAAATTTCTCTTGACACTGTGCATATTAATTTATGTAACTTGACAAAAGGCTTAAGAATTACTCAAACACACATTCTTGATTCAGCAAGTCATTATGTTAATTGTTTAATGCTGCCTGAGCTATCTAATAATCCAATAACATCATGATAATCCTTTCCAAATTACTACTGATCACACTAATCTAATAATAAATTTTATGTTACTGTCTGTCAGAGTAAATATTAAAATGTCATTCTTGAAGGGTGAGCCAGTTTTTAAGCCAATGTACAGTCATGTGATCATCAGAAGTCTTTGCTATAAATATACTATGTCCAAAGCATGGTGTGTGTGAAAAAAGTGTTAAAATTTCAGTCTCTGAATTTTTTACATAATAACTTTGAGTATGAGGGAGATTTCATCGAGCAACATGAGACACCCAGCATCTCTGGAGGAAACCCTCCTGGCCAGGAGGCCCACATGTATGATTTAGGATCGACCAGAACTTGGGATGAATGAAAGTTGAATGGCAATCTTCCAAGTAGTTTAGGTGGAGTAATGATAACAAACTTGTGCTAACAGATAGACAATCTGGTCTATAAAAAATAGAGCTAATTAGATCTTCAAAGGTATATATGCTGTAATTGGCATTAATTTTATCCTACTTTATAAGTTGGCATTATTTCTGAGATCTTACATAGGTAAACTTTACCTTAATGCAAGAACTCGAGTTCTTTTCACTATTTACAACCAACCCCTTTCAGTTCTTTTTGGCATTTTGCTCATGAATATTCATAGCTCCAGCTCATTTTGGTGTTTTGCTCATGAATATTCAAAGCAACAGACTTCTGAAGAGGGCTGAAGATAGCCAAGTGATGCTTCATCCATAAAACTGAAATCAAAATATGGAAGGGCATGGACTTACTCTAATATCTTTCATAGGGATGGAAGATTGTTTTTTATGTTTTACATGATCCAACAGACGTCATAATTTCCAACTTAATGCCAGGATGCTTTCTGTCAAAGTTGGTCAGATTTTGTTGAGTGTTTTTTTAAATAGATAAAGTTACTGAAATGTTTTTCTACTCTTAGTGATGTGGCCAGACTTGATAGCAGATCTACATTACTTGTAAACATTTGCTATAGGGCATTAGCACAAATGAAAGACAGGGAGAATAACAAAATTAAAGCATACTTAAAATTCAGACAACTACTTTATTGCTTATTTGGTCATATAAATATTTTACTGACCATACCATTTTAAATTTTAAAAAATCACATGATCATACCTTCTACAGGTGGATTTTCTTCAAATCTAAGTGCTGTTGTTAAATAAAATTTCAAGTCTAAAACTTTTCAACACTAGATAACAAAATATTAAACACACAAATAAAATCAAACACATTTACATTCACACCCCATTCAGTTAAACAAATGATAAAACCCATAAAGTCAATTTGTATAAAGGTAGTAGCCCCAAATTTAACAATTAACTTGACAGATAGTCTCTGTTTCCTCCGACTTCCCACCTCATTTTCGATATTTTGACCTTTTTTGGATTCAAAATCTCTAAAAAGTGGTGATGAAGGTCACAGGAAACTCTAGCTACTTGGCAGACTGCTCAACCTCAGATGAACTTTGCCATGGCCCTCAGAGAGTATGTGAACAGTGCTGTGTTTTCCAAGAAAGCAATCAGACAGCAATGGCCTCATCAAAACAGAAATCAGCAAGTCCTGGTCCCTCTGACATAGTGAATACCTGGTTGTGCTTTGTAAATGCTCAGGCTATCTGGGTATACTGATGGAGGGGGTATGTTTTATTTGCTATCAATAACCTTTCTGCTGCAAGTAATATGCTCTCTGCTTGTTTTGCATGCTTTCAGTGGATCAGTAATTAAATTGGACATGCCTCTGAGCAAGGCATTTGAATGGTTGGATGACTGGGTATGCTATACATGCTGAACAGGACATAAATGACCTCTTTTCATCATGCTCAACGAATTATTCATTTTTATCATAATTTCTGTCCTTTCCAGACCTGGGACATCTGAAGCCCTGCAGTGCAACACTTCTTGTAGCAGATGAATTTCCCATTGATTCTTGCCTTCTGCCAGTAAATCAATACTTAAACTCATAGCATCTAGAACACAATGCTATTTATCTTTAAGATTTAGCTTCGGCTGAGAACGGGCAAAAGTTTGATTGACGAAGATCAAGGACAGAATGGTGATCAGCACACTGCATGCTAAATTCGCAAGTTTCAAGTCATTTTATACCCTCAGTCAGTAACTTGCTACTGATCAACTCCCAGGTGTCAATGCACCTGTGTAATTCTTTTCATATTGTCTA
Source organism: Megalonaias nervosa (assembly GCA_016617855.1). NCBI lineage: Eukaryota > Metazoa > Mollusca > Bivalvia > Unionida > Unionidae > Megalonaias > Megalonaias nervosa. The sequence goes on along the minus strand of JAECUM010000146.1, from coordinate 289,941 downwards.
AAGATTAAAAAGCACATTTTCTCAATTTATCAGAACAAATAAGAAATATTAAAGGTCCTGCTAGTGCTGCTTACATATAACCAGTCCAGAACTAAAAGAAAATCAGACCCTAACCTCAGACCACTGTAATTTCAGGCCCTTACGATGCTTTCTGCCTAATTTGGTTGAAATCAGTCCAGCTATCTTGATAAGAAGTTAACAGCAAGCTGACGGATGATGCACAACACAGGCTGTATGCTGGGCAACACCATAACTAACATGGCCTTTCAGCTGGGTAGATACAAAAAGTGAATTTACAAAATGCAATATTTTGCATGCTCTGCTGTGGCATGATTCCTGACATAAATGTACCTGCAACTCTGGATCTAACTCTACCCCAAACCTTTAAAGAAGATCACATTCAGTTTCAAGATAAAGGTATCCATCAAATTTCATGCATTAAACAGTTTCAGTTATATGGAACTAAATACAAGTACTAACGATGGGCACCTATGCCAAATACAATGGCACAAAGAAAATCCCATTTGAAGTGTGATACCTTTATCTGGTAACCACTTCACATGCAAGGCAAAAATTGAGATCACTATCTAGAATGACTGTTACCTGCAGGAGGGACCCAGCCTGAGGGAGTTGGGTATAATTCATGTTTGGGAGGTTCTGGCACCATTTTGGATGGTAACAATTTCTCCACATACTTGAATTCATCTGTGGAAACCTCAATATCTACATATTCTTCCTCTTTGTGTGTGATTTCATCTGTAGCTCTTAAAACTGCTGACCCATGCCAAGTTCTCTGTAATAAAAGTATAATGTTCACAGTGACGGCTTGTTTGCTACCACAAGCAAGGAGATATGCAAATCTCTATGCATAAAATAATACAGAAAATATTGATGCAATTAAATTTTAGCAAATTCAGTCAAATCAGCATATTTGCCACATAAATATTTAGTGAATTTATGATCACTAAATATTTCTAATCTTGGAGTATAGTTTCCATTCTGGAAAATACTTGTGTGAATTCAGTCTACTGGCTAAAGTAAAGAAAATGTTATGCTAAATTGTATAATTTACTGTAGTTTCAGTACATGCATGACACTGTAAGGGTATGTATTTCATTTCTTTAATCTGACTAGAAGACATTCCTGGATAACACACAACTCCCCTCAAAAAACTAATATAAATATGTACTCTCCAGCTGCAACTGTCTGGACATAAAATTCCCATAAAATCAGGGAGAACAAAATTTAATAACTCTGATAAATGCATTCAACTTTGTAAAAGTTGTCAATGCAATGTATATGGATCTGACCACTAATTCGTTTTCCATAGAACTTAATGTTAATATTTAAAAAATAAATACAATTTCTTCATTAGATTGGCATGCAAACCACACATGCTTCCATTCATTATTGTTAGAAACAAAATTTGTTCAGGCTTTCACAGCATGTTCCTGTGACTCGTGCTGTCGAACAGGGGACTCTCTGGTCTGGACCTAATAACATAGCTTTGTACCAAGAGTCCATATGCTATTTTATCAGTAGGAAATTTAATACAGAATTTCAAACTTAAAGTAAAAAAAATTTTTTTTGTTAACTATACTACAGAGATTGTTGTTGTTCTGGGTTTAATGCCATTTATCCACACATGATAGGCTATACATGGCGGAAAGTGTAGCTGGTGGGAAAAAAAATAAGAATGATTATAAATGCTTATCAAATTAAGCATGTTATAAAGAAGTGCCTTATGGCATTTTTAGTGTGGAAAGTGAAAAGTAATACTAAACTACTGCTTACTATGTACACTCGATTATAAGTTGAGTCAAACTTCAAACTGTGAAGATCCTGATCTGTGGTAGCATAATATGCCTGCAGATTAGGGTATCTGTCGTTTGTTCTACACATTACTCCTAAACAAAATACACAAACCCAGATCTGCTGGTGCATTATGCAGTTTGCAGTTGGACTCATCTTATATACGAGTACATACAGTACACTAAAACTAATGCTAATAAAAGGCACTACACATTATGAAGGGTCACCAAAGCCCCTATTGGAAGAGGGATTTTTTTTTTTTTAAAAATGTGTTTATAGAACACAAATGCCACCCCTTCTGTTCCCAGGATCTATTGGAAAAGACCAAGAAAGTTTAATCGTCTGTTAAATGAGAAACCAAGCATGTGTACATAAGGTGTGGACACAGTGTAAATGGCCTGATAAAAATGATGTTCAAACACCTCATTGATATAATGAGCTAAACCCGACTTAATTTCTTCTTCATCTTAGCCTTCATTGTCATTTTACCCGAGGGGGGAGTGCAGCGTGTGAACCCAGTGTTATTAAAGTACACTTGTTCAAGAGTAAATCAGAAGTTTGTCCTCTGTTTGATTTTATTCCATTTTAAAATACATTTGTGTTTATCTAGCTAACCAGTACACCAGCCCTCAGAAATACAGTTGATGATTGCGTGTATAATCAGCATTCATTGCATCTGCTTTTTAAAGTCTTTTCCATGAGTGGTCAAAATATATGATTATAATATAAGAAGTTTTAAATTACCACAGGACAGAAAAAATAGAGGAAATAACAAATAGGATTTAGTGTAACTTATCCTTGGTCATTTGAAGATCCCTCAATCATGAGGGCATTTATACCAATAATCCAACTGACATCTCAAACATTTTTAATGACTTTTTCATTCAAATTGCTGAAAAACTTAAAGAACCCAGAACTTCATCTGATCATCTTCAACTCAAACATTCTTGTGCTAAAAAAAACTATCAAACAATATAAAGATTGAAATTCCTGAAATGAGTCCACAATTTGTGTTGAAATATATTTAAAAAATGGATGATTGTAAAGCTACAGGACTTGATATGATTAGACCAAGGCTACTAAAGGTAGCTGTACCTGCAATTGTAGAGAGTATAGCTTTCATTTGCAATGAAAGTATTAGGTTTAATAAATTTCCACAAACATGGAAAACTGCCAAGGTTACACCACTGCATAAAGCAGGAACAAAAGATGATGTAAATAACTACAGACCCATCTCTATCCTTCCTTGTCTCTCCAAATTACTAGAAAAACATGTACTTGATTCTTTTCTCAACTATTTGAACACTTATGATCTTATTCATGATTATCACTGCTCTGGTGGCCTAGTGGTTAGAGCGTCTGCCTTGGATGCGGGAGGTCGTGGGTTCGATCCCTGTCCGAGTCATACCAAAGACTTACAAAAATGGTACTAACAGCTGCCTCGTTTGGCTCTCAGCATTAAGAGGTTAGTGTTAGGACTGGTTGGCTTGGTGTCAGGATAATGTGACTGGAGTGGGACATCATGCAACATATCTGCAGCATGATGCCCCAGTGCTAAACGTCACTATAAACTGTCACACTGCAGACATCGTAGCGATATGACTGAAAAATTGTTAAAGCTATGTTAAAAATCCAAATCACACACACATTCATAATTATCAGTCTGGCTTTTGACAGAATCACTCCTGTGAAACTGCTCTTGTATCTTTGATTAGTAAATGGCTGAAAGCATTAGATTAAGGAGAAATGGTATGGACTATTATGGTTGATTTTTGTAAAGCTTTTGATCTTGTAGACCATGAAAGTTTGCTTGAAAAACTAAAAATCTATCAATGCAGTGAAAACTCCCTAAACTGGTTTACTTCTTACTTAACCGATAGAGTGCAAAAAGTATCTTTAAATGCTGAACTTTCTCAAAGTAAAAATATTTTGTGGAGTACCACAGAGCTCTATCCTTGGACCTCTGTTATTCATTCTATTTATCAACAATTTACCTCTTAAGATTGGAACTTCATTTTCTTCCACTGACCTCTATGCAGATGATACTACACTGTCTGAGATGGGTAAAACCAAAACGGTACTTGAAAATAACTTACAAGATGCTCTCAACAGACTTCAAGTATGGTGCAAGGAAAACAGTATCATCATAGATACAGAAAAACGAAAGCCCTACTAGTTACAACGCAACAAAACTAGCAAGGCTAGATAGCAACAAACTCCAGGTTCTATTTGACAATGTGAGCCTTAATATGACCTCTCATGATAGAATTCTTGTTGTATTCATAGATAACAATCTTACTTGGTCTATTTACATTAAACACGTTTCAAAAAAGGTTAATTCTTATCTTTGGCTACTAAGGAAGATCAAAACATACATTCCTCTTCAGTATAGGGTCATCTTTTATAAAAGTTATATTCAGCCACATCTGGAATATTGTAATGTAATTTGGGGTAATACCTCTAATTCAAACATAACAACACTTTTAAGACTCCAAAAGAGGGCTTGCCATTTAATTCTAGATCAATGTATAGACAATTTCCAGGATGCAATGAATAATATAAAGATTTTAACAATACATGAAAGAATATTTCTTAGAAAGGCCAAATTGATGTATAAAGTATCCAGAAAAGCCATTCCTGTCTATCTAAGCAATATCGTTCACCAAAGAGATGCTGATGGTACTCCAAATTTAAGGTCCATAAGAAGCAAAAACTACATTATACAAAGACCAAAGAAGAAATTGTTTAAAAAAAAGTTTTCAATATACTGGTCTACTGGTATGGAACAACATTCCCAGTGACATAAGGCAGGCTCCTAGCATTTCTTCTATCATAATCAATGTCTCAAATGGATGAAATCTTTAGACAATCGAACAGTTCTAGTACAATAAATACCTCCTGCTTTTCTGTAATTTTGCATCATTTTCACAGTTGAATTTTTCAATGCAGGATGATATTTTATATCTTATATATGTTTATGTGTTCACAGATGCCTGTGCATGTGTTCCAGGCATGATACTTTGACTTTTAAAATCACTTAATTATTTAGTGTCAAGCCAGATTCTTCACATCATGTTGTATATACTGTATATATTGTACATAACAGATAGAAGGCCTCAAGGTAGATTAGTTCTGTAACTGAGTTACCTTCTCTAAATAGTGTCTTTATTATTATTATTATTATTATTATTATTATTATTATTAAGTACATACTGTATATACTCACTTGAAAGACGAATCCAACCACAAACTACACAAAGCCAGATCTCCTGTCGCATTCTGCAACAGGAGATCTTGGTCTGTGCAGTTTGTTAGGAGTAATCAGTAAAAAAAAAATAACAAAGACCCTGATCTGCAGCTGCATTATGCAAGGCAGATCAGGATCTTTGTTATTTGCAGTTTGACTTGGCTTGTGAGCTAATACAGTATTGCCTTTTTGTGTCCAATAATCCTTTCCATTCTATGTGAACACATCCTCCCAGAGAGTGTAGAACTGTAAACAGAACATGATCCACTTGTCCAGGCATAGAACAGTCATCTTTTTCATTGATGATGATTACACCAGAAATCAGAGCGGGCAGGGAGGTGGAAATTCAGCAATAGCGATGGGTAAATATTGCGTAATTTAAATTTTGTTTTACAGCCCCAAAATATATATAGTTTAATAGCAGCAAAAACTTACCCATTGCTACTGCATAGATGAATTTGACATTGGGTAGGCTGATGTGCTAAACTAATAAAAAAACAGGGAAAAATGGAATGTACTCACCATCTTACTGACTTTACAGAATGTTGGTCTCTCTCTGGACCACATGTTCTGCCACAACTTTGGGTCCCAGAAAAAAATGCCTGAGCTTTATTGTGCTAACAAGCAGAGGTAGAAGAAAGAGAAGGTAGTATGGGATATCCAAAATACTGCTGTCATGATGTATTAATATCCTCGGAGGAAGAATGATCAAGATTGATCCATGAGGCAGCAACAGATCAAAACTTGCTGGCTTTAAGTTTCATGAAAGAAAAGCTCTAACAGTATGGGACTGATAAGCTCTTTTGATTGTGGTGACAATCCACCATGAGATAGTGGAAGCCAAATATCAATGAAGTCGCTGACAGGAAGGAAAGAATGTTTCCTACCCTTTCTTTTTGTGCCCGATAGAGATATTAAGATAGAAACATAGTACCCTAACTGGGCATAAGCCTATCTTGATCATCCCCAGCAAAAATTCAACTGAAGCAGTGAAACTAGTGAAGGTAACTGATTTTAGGTACAAATCTTGGTTCATGAGAAAAATGGATTTGTTATTAAAATTAAACTGGATACAGCCAATGCACGAATCTTGCTGCATCTTCTCACAGACACCAAAGCGACTAAAACACAGTCCTTGGTGGAGTTCCTAGAAAGGAAGCCTCACTAAATAGGGGGTTTCAGTTAAGGACCATAGAACACAAAATAGATTCCATCTGGGTGTAAGAAAGCCAGAGACAAGTCTCTGTAGATCAAAATACTTGATGAGGTCAGCAAGGTATGAATCTGAACTGATTGCTGAGCCCTGAAAGAATTTAAGTGTGCTGGATATGGCAGCTCTATAGCCCGTGAAAGCTGATACTAATCTTTTGTTCTCACAAAGGAACAAAACGAAATCAGCGATGGAAGTTATAGATGGGCAGCTAGGATCAACATGTTTCCTAATGCAACAATCACGTAAGATTCTCCACCTGGCATCATAAATCTGGGATGTAGAAGATCTCCTGCTTTTAATGATGCAGCTGGCAACCCTGCCTGAAAACATGTTCTGGCAGATAGATCGCCTGAGATGAGCCAAGCATGAAGGTGGAGAATGTGTGGGCTGTTGTGTAGGATGAAGCTCCCATGTTGCAACAAAAGATCCCTCTGTGACAAAGATTGATATATCAACAGGTCTAGAAGATCGCTGAACCACGATCGTTGGGGCCATGCTAGGGCTATGAGAATTATATGGGCAGTGGAAGTTTTGACCTTTTGCAGAACTTGAGGTAGCAGTAAAAAGGTGTAAAGGCATACATGAACTAACAATCACACTGAGTGTGTCCACTGTCTATGATTTCTGGTCAGGGACTGGAAAGCCTGTTGCTGAGCCTGATCACAAATAATTCCACCAGAGACTTTCCCAACAGTGAGAAAGAGACTGTCTATTAAAACTTTGCCTGACCTCGACAGCCTGTCTATTAAAACTTTCTTCTTTCCCAGAATTGGCAAACTTGGAGGGTGATGTTCTCCAAGATGACCCAGTGGAGGTGGTTCCAGACCTCCATGGTAATAAAAGGAGAATATATGCTTCCCTGACACCAGATATATACTATGATGGATGTGTTTCTTTAGGAGACCATGTCACATCAACCCCTTAATTTGTCAATGGACTCTTGCAATTCTAGAAACAAGGCTTTCATTTCATTGTTGATGTGGAGAGATGAATTGTCCTTAGTCCAATGACAATGAATAATTAAGCCCTCCAGCTCTAAATGAACACCCAAACCAGAATCTGACTCGTCAGAGAAGAGATAGGTGTGTGATGAAAGTCTGGTCCTGAGGAAACTGAGCTGATAGAAAACTCTGTGCAACTTCCATCTTACCATAAGAAGAAACTGTTGAAGGAGCATATGAAGACATCCTATTGGAACCAAATCTGCAGTGGTGTTCAAGGTTTCCAATCGCAATAGGTAAAGGCGACCAGAAAATGAGATCATTGCTCATAGTGCGTCTTGAAGTGCCAGGAATTCATCTATGTGATCAGTGGAAATGAGAACACATTCTGGTTCATGAGGAAGTTCATCCTCATGTAAACAAAGTCCTGAGAGGGAATGAGTTCCAAGTGCTCAAGTTTGGGTAAAAGCCCAACTGAATTACTGTGGATCAAAAATGGAACAGATACATGTAGATTGAGGGACTGGGGCAGAATGATGTGGATCAGCCATTTGTCAAAATACTAGAAAACTGGGGTTCTTAATGATTGGTGTGTGTGTGTGTGTGTGTGATTTGGAATTTTAACATAGCTTTAACAATTTTTCAGTCATATCGCTACGATGTCTGCAGTGTGGCAGTTAATAGTGATGTCTAGCACTGTGGCATCATGCCGCAGACATGTGGCATGATGTCCCACCCAGTCACATTATCCTGACACCATGCCGACCAGTCCTAACACTAACCTCATAATGCTGAGTGCCAAGTAAGGCAGCTGTTAGTTCCATTTCTTTCTTTTAAGTCTTTGGTATGACTTGGCTGGGGACCGAACCGGCAACCTCCCGATGCTCTAACCACTAGGCCACCAGAGCAGTCCTTAATGATTGGAGACATACTGCTATGATTCAGAATGGCAGAAACCAGAACTGAAAAACTTCCTGGTCCAGCAAAACCAGAGGTGGTTCTGATGTGGAGGAAAATTTGAAATGTGCAAATACTTATCCTGAACAGATACTGATGGAGGGAGTGAATCACAACATTGTGGATCAGTCATTCATCGAAATACTGGGAAACTGGGGTTCTCTGTAATTGGAGATATATTGCTTTGATTCAGAATGGCAGAAACCAGAACTGAAAAACTTCTTGGTCCAAACAAAACTGGAAATATTTCTGATGTAGAGGAAAGTTTGGGATGTGCAAATTTTGCCAGATAAGACAATACCAGCTCCTCAAAGGGCAATGAATGAATTACCAAATATATAAAATGTAAAAAAAAAAGTTATTGGTTTTGTTTTGTTTGTAGCAATTTAGCTCTCTAGTCCAGAAAGTGAAAATGACCAAGCAAAGCAACAAGTTTCTGATAGGCACACATCTGAAGTAAGGTCAAGCTGTGTACACTATAACCCGAATTACACCATCAAGCATACACAAAAATAAAGGGAATTAAAAGTTCTTTTAACAAAAACTATAATATATGTTAATCTGGTCATATATGCACATTTATTCAGATTAAATTAAATATTAACTGTTAATCAAAAACTTAATACTAAAATAGTTTAACCAATCGATCCTGATGTTTAATGCTCTGCACCTTAAATGTTACATAAAAACGTTTGGATGAAATTATTGCTCATTATGGAAGTTTACAATGGTAGCCATATACTAAACTGGGTCAAGAAAATATGACGTCAGGTATATCAAATAACTGAGTACAATTTTGTCTTCAACATAAGCTGCTTCACTGAGACATCATATTCTGCTACATTCAATCTGGTTTATACTGGATCACACCTTTAGGTTGACCTCGTCCAAAAATGTCCATATAATTTAACACTGATTTTTCTGGTTGTGTTGTTATGTATATTTAAATTGCATTGTTTGAGTTTTCTTACAGTTTTTTTTCTATTTTTTAATTTATTTTCTATTTCATTACATACTATATATAGTCGTATTTAAGATCTGACCTTGCCCAAAATCAAGTTCATTTTCTAACTAACCTGACTCATTGATTTTTTATTTTAATTCTGTAAACAACTAATACACTAATTTTTTCTCTATGAATATGGGTTAACTATTAGGATTATTATCTTTGCCTGAGTCAAGAACATTGTGTTTTTCATGTTCTTTATTGTAATTTTAGTAACAGACCTTAAAATTGTAACTAAGATTTTATCTTGTAAACATTTGGAACCTTCTAGAATGAATTTTCCATTAATTAATAGTCTTTTAGAAAATGTCAGTTGCAACCTGAGGCCAAGTAGAGGACTATATAATCTTGTTTTTCTAGAAATTATTCATTCATGCTATAAGATCTTGAGGCAAAATAATTGTTGTGTCCAGTATTTCATGTGGGCTGGAATTTATTATTCAACTTATTTATTCACTGGAAGTACAAAGTGCTAATCAAAAATATCATTCCTGGAAATAAAGACTTGAATTTATAGTAAATGTTCAAATAAGGGTATATTCTTTCATTGTATTACTGTGATTCAACAAAAGACATTTGGCACATCACTATGACATAGGCCACCACAGGCACATCAACACTTCCAGCATTAGATTTAATTTGGATTATGCTGAGGTTTATTCAGAACTTTAATTGATAGGACTTGTGTTAGTAATTCAGGATTTAATTCACAATATCATGGTTGTATTCTGATGTTTTTCATTTGGTATTCAGGGGAAATAAATTATTTGTTGAATTTTACAAACCTTGTTGCTTCTTACTCTTTTCTGTTACTTATTTTAACAGTACAGAGTCATGATGGTGTAAATAATGACATTCCAAAGGATTACTGATGTATCAGAATCCAGAAAGTGGAAAAATGCATTTCAAAGTATGTGTAACCAAAATTCTAAAATAATGACACTCCTTATTTAAATAGTTGGTTGTGAATTCTTACATGACATGTATGACTTCTACTATAAAATGTATACCAGTAATGTCTTTTTTAAATAGCCAGTATACCGAGTGAGGAAAACCTTGGAAATTCTTTTTCTTTAAAAATTTAACCCTGTGCAAAATATATAACTGCAGAGTGCCACCTTTATTGCTAAACCTGCAACTTCACAAAACTGGTTACTACAAATACCAAAATACATTAAAAACTGAAACAGACTGAAATATACAACTTTTGTCCCATAATACTCATAAAGATAAATGGATTTTATAATTTGTAAATTTGAATAATGATCAAACAAGAAAACAAAATTTATTCTAGTGATTTTTATAGGAATTATTTACATTTTTCTATTTATAGCTCTATTTGTGTACTTGTTGGACAGCTTTTAACTCATGCTGTATGTCTGTTATGCCTTTATTTACTTTAAAACACAAAAGTATATGATATTTCCACAAAAAATACGTAAATACACATTCTAGATACTCACAATCATAATCACACTCTTATATTTTAGATTCTGACCAATCTGCAATTTACCATATTTCATGTATATTTTTGTACCCTTTAATTTTTTGTACACAATCCAGTTATCAAAAAAATAATTATTTAAATGTATCATAATTTTCGTACATATCACTTTGTATTTTTCGAAAAATCCATTAAATTATCAGACATAAAATTTCTACTAAGAGGACTTATGTTTGCAAAAAAGATCAAAAATACCGTATTGCCACTTTGTTTTTACAAAAATTAATAATTGTTGGTGAGAAACTACAATGACTGATGCATAAGCATGGGCACCCGTAGCATAGGTCAAGTGGGGTTACATGACCCCCCCCCGCCGAAATCATACTGCAAATATATATATATATATATAAATTCCAACAAGTTTAATCAAGCAAATGAAGCTGAAAATATGTCACAAGATTCTGTTCAAAACACTTAGTAAATATTAGCTTTAGTTTCAGACTGCTTACTATACTAACTCTCCCCGCTGTGACTGACTGCCCCCCCTTGCAAAAAATCCTGCGGGCGCCCATGTGCATAAGCTCTCTTATTATGATTACAATATCTACTGGTGTTTATTAACAAATGGACAAAGGACTTCACACACCATACTTTTAAATATTATCGTTAATTAGTTCTCCTTCTTAAGTCCGTCACCATAACAAAACACCATGTGCATTTTAAAATGAGTTCGGAAGCCCTTTGATGTTTTCTTATCCAACAAAAATTACATCTCAGTACATGCTAAAGTGAAGACCACAGACCACTGGTCAACTAGTCTTATTGTTTCATTATAGTTATACAAACATAAAATATAAAAGCCTTGTCATTTTCCATCATAAATTTTAAAGTAACGGACTCCGTTAAATCAATTCATATCTATACATATACTATCTTTTAAGTGCTTGTTCTGTTTTGACTTGGATATAATGAACATTTTATTGCAAATCTATTCTATGATATACCCCATTATTATCTTTATTGGCGAGTTTGAATAACAAGTAATTGTCCTTAAAACATCTGCTGTATGGACAATGGCTTCAATAGCACATTGACAGATTTTCATTTCCCTAAAGAGAGCCTCATTTCCCTACTGGAAGCCTTGCTTATTTGACCTCTTCTGTCGATTCTTGCCCTCAATCTGGTTTCAACTGGAATAACCAAAGCGCCAAGCATGTTTAGTTACTGTGTAAATAACACTGCATAGCCATGTGGTTGTTGTGAAAATATACATCATAATTAAAACAAGAATGAATTGTTGATTTAGCTGTGTTTATTGATAATGGAATATAGTAGGGTCGTAATACATGATGATTATCACACTCATCAGGTAACTGAAAATAGCCTTTTTTCTATTTGCAAAAGCTACAAATAAAAACCACCCTGAATAAATACGGTACATTGACAAAATTTTGTTTCACCTCTCTCTCGCACACACACAAACACGTGCGTGCTCATGTGCATTAACTAAAATGTGATTTCAAGTTCTTTATTTTTTATTGCAATTTGATAATGAGATTATTGTTGCTGTAAAAATACAAGTTGCACTTAATTTCTTGACAATGTGGACTCATATCATTGTGTACAATTTACCAATAAATAACACCCATAACTAATACATGTTCAAACCATCTTAATCATTTTGCCAACATTACACAACATAACAGAGACATATGCTCTAAATGCAGATGAGCTTGCACACTGAGACATAATCTTCTCTCTCTCTTTCACTAATAACAAAAATTCTCTCTCTCTCTCTCGTTCACTAATAAAAACAAAAATCTTATTTGAGTACTTTTATTTTTATTGTAATTAGATTCTTGAGTTGAGAGCAGAATGAGACAGAAAATATATGTTTACTTTGTACATTTGTACCGTTAGGTTGTTGAGTAATGTGTGTTCCACAGAACTTTTTCAGGTACAATCCCTTTATTTTTCGTACACAGTCAGTACCACCAAATGATAATTATTTATTTTACATATAATTTTTCGCACACTAAAATTAATAATTATTTTTTTGTGTATGAAAAATTACATGAAATATGGTATCATACCTGTCCAATTGAGTAAAATCAAGTATGACCATGTGACATCATTACATGGATTGCACCAGAAACTGGTAAAAAGTAAATAATTCATATCAAAATCACTTAAATCAAAGTTTGTTTTGCTTATTATTATTAAAACAATTACAAATCATAATATTGGACTGTACACCAACCCATATGCCCAAAAGATGTAAGTAATTGTGTATTTTGGCTTTTGAGCATATTTTGGTGTTTCTATAATAAAAGTGACACGGGTCATGTAAGTACATTTACCAATATAAATTTAAAAACTGTTTTTTTTCTTCAAAATTTAATCGTAATATAGTTAAAAGAAAGTTTATTCAATTGTGAATTTTGAATGATCTGCACATTAATTGTCATAACAAACCTTCCAGACAAAACTTACTGATCACTATGGACTTTTACAATGGCAGTTCGGCGTTACATTCGGTCAAGAAAGTTGATATTGGATTGAACTATTACTAGTGCAGGGGGAATCAAGGTACAATCATGTGAACAAGAAGTTGTGTGCATTTTCATTCATCTCCTGTTCAACTATGAATGGGATAGAGGAGTAACACACAATTAGTTTTATTCTTAACTTGTACATGACATTTCTTCAAAATGATAATTTGCATGATGAAAATTTAACTCAAATAAATCTGAATTTACAGCCCTGTTTCTACTGTACTTTACGTGTATGAAAAAACATATTTGTATAGGAAAAATAGGTATTATCTATGAACTGAAATAAAAGACATGACATACCATAGAGAAAATACATAGAAAGTTACATTAATTGCCTCCAATTTATTGATCTTGAGTGCCATTTTTTTCAGCCGGCATTTTCCTAGGCTTTGTGTATAAATGATGACATTATCATGTCTCTGTTTATGTTTGTAGTACAACTTCTTTCCATCCGCAGTGTGTTCCTTCTTACACCATAGCACACAACAAAAACCAGATTAAACGGTATCACCCCGCTTGCTTGACTGTGCCGAAAAATATTCAAGTACATTATCAAAGAATCTGCCATTAATCATTTTTCGAGGAATTTATACAATAATCTTCAATGGAATTTTGATGGACAAGGTGCAAAATAAAGTGAACAAACACCATTTAAAGGTATGTGTAATCAAAGTCTCCAAACTGACACCAATAGCTGCAAAAAGTGAATGAGCATGTACATGACATATTTGAGTTGTACTATAGTAACAGTCACAAAATATGTACATCCTAGTCCTACATTGTAAGCCCTCAACCCTGAAATTTATGTTTTGGACATCAAGATCTTACTGCCTAAATAATGGCACAGTGTAGCATGTTCTGATGTCCACTTACATCATAACCAGTGTTTTATCTACCCATGCCTTCATGCGTCAAATATGCAGAATTTTCCGATTTGACGCACAAAAGTCGACGACGGTACGTAAATTGACACACCCCAATGTTATGTTTTGCTGATTAACACAAAACAAAGGTTTGATCTAAAAATCGTCGCCGGTACGTAAACTGACGCACCCAATGTTATGTTTTGCTGATTAACACAAAATAAAGCTTTGGTCTAACTACTTCATTGGCTAGATTACAACTCGCTCAACAGAGAAAACGCGCGCACATCAGTTTCTTATGCTGATGTTATCATAACACATCGGGTTACAACTGAGTGTGGAGCCTGGAGTTGACCTTATGTGACCTGTAACTGACACATCATTTGTAGCAACAGTATGTGAGAACCATAAATCACCATACACAAGAAAGAGGCGAAAAATAAACATGTGATTTTACTGTGATTCTCACGAGAAACTATTATTTTATGCGCATCCTTGTCACGCTAAGAAGCAACAATTTCCATTCCCTCAATTGTATGCCTTGCATTGTTCTAAGATACTATCAGCGTCGAATGAAAATGGCATCCAAGGCAAAAAACTTAAAATAGATCCGAAACAAATGAAATTATCATTTGGACCGCGTTTTTACAACCGACCGTCAATAATAGTATTGTTATCGAACCAGTGGAGCCTTCATCATCGAAAGATGAGGTAATGGTTACTCGTAAGGTAAAACGTAATTTTGTGCAGCAATGGTTGAAAACATACAGCTGGCAACGTTTTCAAAAAAAAGGTAAGTCGAGTGAAGAATGTGACAGTGAAGACGCCTTTATGTTTTGCCATATATGTACAGAGGCTAAAATAAGCCTTGATGACCAAATGTGCCAAAAAACAAAAACTTTCAGAACAGTGCACTGGGAAGGGATGCTGGGTTGCCAGAAAACAAACTGTTGATTGAAGGCAGAGGTCTCGCTAGGATTTTAAGACTAGGAGTCCAGGACTCCCATTTTGGTAAAAATAGGTTTCACACCAGCAAAAGTTGCAGTCCCCTCCCAGAAAACTATGCAAATTAAAAGAACTATTGGTTGCCACTGAGTTTAATTTTACATTCTTTGTAACATTGACATAGCTCTCATTTGTCCATCAGAGTGAGACTGAATTTTGTCAATCCAAGGAAGGTCTTATTCCAAGCACTAAGCTAGGCATCACAAACTTTTCTTACACTTGGCTACTGTCCCGTCTGAACTTTCAGTGCAACTTAGCTCTCTTCTGAATCTCATTACAATCTTCGTCAGTCTGCTGTTTAACTCCAAAACACTATCCAAATTTGTGAATGGCATTTTGTCCAAGTCTCAACATGTCTTGATTCCGAGGTCACGTGCACTGCTTATTCCGCTACACTCGGAAATGAACACAATTATGAAACCTAAAGTTGTTACTTCGTGTACTCTTACAAATGACCACAAGTACATCTCTGGGTCTTTCTGCCTCTGAATTCAATCACTGTAAATATCAGTATATTTTCCCACCCAGTCGCCAGTCAAAGCCTTTGAACTTGCCGCCCAGCTAATTGCATCATGTTGTTTTGAGATACTCTTATAATAGCAACATGTACATCAGGGGGTCTTTCAGCCACTGAATTCTGTCATTGTAAATATCAGCACATTTCTCCACCCTGCCACCAGTCAAAGTCTTTGAACTTTCTGCCCAGTTATTGCGTCATGTTCTTTTGATGTACTCTTATAATGACAACATGTACATCAAGGAGTCTTTCAGCCATTGAATTCTGTAATTGTAAATATCAGCACAGCTAAGTGATCAATACATTTTCTCACTAAGCAGGTGGCTGAAGCAGGACTGGCAAGTCTTTGAATTTTGCCACCCACCTATTACATGTATACGGAGGACTCCCACCTAAGTGATTTTCTGCGTCCCAGATAAAAAATTGGCATCCAAATACGCGTGATTAAACGTTTCCGAGTCCTCTGGAAGGTTCACAACATTAGGCAGATTTTAATGCAGTCTTACAAACAAGACATAGCAGCGAAAGTGCTACTTCAGTGTGTACATTGGCTGAGTGTAAAGGACATCCCTTTTTTTAAAATACAAATCTCTTCTTAATGTAATACACGACTTAACAACTAAAGAAATTGATGACATTGGCATTTTGAAGAATTCCGCCATTCAGTATGACTTGGCTACTACCTGTTCAGAGGTACTGGAGAGCCTATCAAACATTGTTGAGGATAGTTTTATACGTGACCTGAAAAATTTGTCATTTTTGACAGCAATGGCAGATGAAAGTACTGACATAGCCAACAATAAATGCCTTGTCATATATGCTCAGATTATTTCTGATGATATGAAACCATCAACAAGAATTTTTAACAAATACAGAATGTTCAGATGCTTCTGGCAAAGGAATTGCCTTACTGGCTTTAGTCACATTACATAACTAATATTTTTGTTGTGTATTTAAACAATATAATTATTTTTTAAAAATTACTTTAGACTGATCATCAGCTTGAATAGGACTCATAGGTTTGGATTTTGACTCACCGTTTTATGCCTTGATGAGTCAGATGACTTACATGAAACCATTTGTAGATAAAACACTGCATAACTAAGTAAAATTTTCAGGAGTATCTCACACACTTGGCTGCCCATAATGATGCTTTTCTAAAAATTGAAGTCACAATGTTTTAGTCAGACTTCACTTACGCAGATGTCTTTTTTAAAATAAATTCAAATTCTCACGCAAGAAAATGGACCTGTTTTCAAGTTTCATTGGCCTACATTGCAGTTGACTGAAGAGCGATGAAAGTCGGGAATGCTGAAATTGGGTTAAGTTGAAGTATATTTCTTTCATGAAATGAATAAAAATATATTAATGTGGAAGAAAGTGTTCTGATAGCTTCATTTTGTTCAAAATTCTTACGATCCTTTTAGCCGACTTACGTATTCCTGGCTTCTATCGCATTCTAGTCAACTGAAATGGAGGCAAACAGAACTTGAAAACATGTTCATTTGCTTGTGTGGGAATTTGAATTTATTAGGAAAAAGACATCAGAGTAGGTAAAGTTTGACTAAAACATTATAACTTGAGTTTGTAGAAAAGCGCCAATACGGGTTGCCAAGTGTGTGAGATATTCCTGAAAATTTGACTTATCGTTCCAATGATATCAACATCGGAACACACTACACGACGTTCTTATTTGGGCAGTAAGACCTCGACGCTCAAAACATAAATATCAGGGTACATCCAAATTTCAACATGAAATACCATGCGGTTAAAATTGTAAAAAGTGACGAAACACCGATATTAAAAATCGCGGAGGGTCCATAAAAGAAATTTATTTTGTAATTCTGTGTATTTAAATTATACCGAAAACATTCCGTTTAAATATATTTTATAATTCTGGAAAAATGAATGATGATATCCTGTTCTACTGAAAGAGTCCACTTACCCACCTACATTTAGATATATGGATTATTTTATTTTCAAGAAGTTTTTATAAAGAAGTAGCAATTAATAGCTTTACAATTCAAAATGATGAACATATACTAAGAACCTCATCACAAAATTTCTTCCGTTTGATCTGTGACCTCAGAATATTTCGCCCGCAACGGCAAACCACTGATATCATGGAGGCTGCCATATTTAATCCCGTAAAATTAACAATGCAACGAGACCATGCGAAATTCTATCTAAACATGAAAAAATGACGAATCACTTGGTATTATTCTAAACAGGTGAAGAGTGATTAAAAGTAGGGCGCTTTCCTGTCTTAAAAGATGTATAACGTTGAAAAATATCTCACGTGCTGGTTATCAACCAATCAAAGGGCTTACCGCACCTCAAGGTCAAAGTACATGAAGATGGCGGCAGAATAGTTCCTGAGGAAGACAAAGGTGGTCAAAGATGGGAAATAATGTTAAAAAAGACATCTTGTTTTCCACCTTAATCAAACGTTGTCAGTCTAATTCATTTCATTTGCATGAAAATGATCCGTTCACAGAGCTCAAGTTTGCTAAAAGCATGGCCTTAGTTAACCGAAAAGCAAATATTGTCCACTAGTGTCAAAACCTTTTGAAGTATTGCGGCAAAAATAAATCTTCAATTCTGAACTGTCAGAAGTGCTAGAAACAAAATTATGGTAGAAGAAAATTTCTACTGGTTGGTTGAATTGAACAAACAATTCTGATGCCTTGCGCATTGGTTCCTCACGTTTCCATGGAATCACAGAAACAATATGATCAACCTAAAAAGAAAGATGTTGAAAGCCCTCTGTGGACAGCGATCTTTGCATATGAGGCCACCAGAGAAGACGAGCTAACGTTGCAACGAGGTACACATGTTGAGGTCCTTTCCACTGATCCTCGTATATCGGGGGATGATGGCTGGTGGACAGGCAAAGTCGGCAACAAGGTTGGAATATTCCCAAGCAATTTTGTTACTAGGGATGTTAATACTGTGGGTCGAAATATTTCACCTGATCTTCCATTTGAAATTGACTACAATGAATTGATATTGAATGAAGTGATAGGAGTTGGAGGATTTGGTAAGGTTTTTCATGGGTTTTGGAAAAAAGAGGAAGTTGCTATTAAGGTTGCCCATCAAGATCCAGATGAACCAGGTGCAACAGTTGAAAATGTTCGCCAAGAAGCAAAATTATTTTGGTTGTTGTGTCATACGAATATTGTTGCCTTAACAGGAGTATGTTTAAAAGAACCCAGTGTGTGTCTTGTGATGGAGTATTGTGCTGGGGGATCATTAAACAGAGCTCTAGGAGGTAGAAGAATTCAGCCAGACATTCTTGTAGACTGGGCATTGCAAATAGCAAATGGAATGTACTACTTGCATGAGAAAGCACCAATTCCACTTATACACAGAGATTTAAAATCAAATAACAGTAAGTATAACAAACCATTTCATATATCCCTGAAATTTTGTTCACATAGATTATTGAAGTTGTGACTTCCTACTTACAATTCTTCTGTGAATCATGTTGATGTACATTAAAAGTGCTGGATGAAAACCAAAATAACCTGAAAGTTATCTGGAAAGTGTTTACAGAGTTTGGTACAGGGAAATGTAAGAGTAAAACTGAAATTTTATAACTCAATCATGAGGGCATTTATAATGATAATCCAGCTGACATCTCAAACATTTTTAATGACTTTTTTGTTCAGATTGCTGAAAAACATAAGGACCCAGAACTTCATCTGATCATCTAGAACTCAATCATTTTTGTGCTGAAAAACTACCAAACAATATATTGTTTGAAATTCTTGACATGAGTCCACAATTTGTGTTGAAATATATTAAAACAATGGATGATTGTAAAGCTGCAGGACTTGATATGATTGGACCAAGGCTACTAAAGGTAGCTGTACCTGCAGTTGTAGAGAGTATAGCTTTCATTTGCAATGAAAGTATTAGGTTTAATAAATTTCCACAAACATGGAAAACTGCCAGGGTTACACCATTGCATAAAGCAGGAACAAAAGATGATGTAAATAACTACAGACCCATCTTTATCCTTCCTTGTCTCTCCAAATGACTAGAAAAACATGTACTTGATTCTTTTCTCAGCTATTTGAACACTTATGATCTTATTCATGATAATCAGTCTAGCTTTCGACAGAATCACTCCTGTGAAACTGCACTTGTATCTTTGATTGATAAATGGCTGAAAGCATTAGATAAGGGGAAATGGTAGACACTACAGTGTGACCCTGTAACACAGTAGTTGGGATCCATAGAACCCGACCGTGTTCTAGACCAAACCATGTTATAAGCAACCAGGTCTCAGTTAGCTGAAGAAAATGATGCATTTACCCCCAAAAATTTGTGGGGGTGGGTGGGTTAATAAATGCGGGCAGTAAAATACGGGCTTCATTGGCAGTTACCATCTTAAATCGATGCATATTATATGAGAAATATGCCTGTAGTGAAAACAGAGAAGCCATATATAATATTTTATTTTATTTAGAGAAGCATGGATTGGTACATGTACGTGTATACTGTTTATATAAACATGTCTAATGTATAGCATGAATAGAGTATCAACACTGTGTACTCACCCGCGAATCTCATCGCATACATTGAATCTACAATACATGGTTGGTTGGTTGGTTGGTTGAATTTTTACGGCGCATCAGCACTGTGAGGCTATTTAGCGCCATTTAAAAGGTTATATCTTTGATCATTTAAAAGTGGTAAAAGGTTTCATATCGACCAGCGATACGAAACCAAACAGTTGAAAGTAAAACGATAAAATGGTAACGGTGATAAATAAGTAAAGCTTCCCGATCAACAGGGAGTGTAAATGGTATATGATAATGAAAACAGATGAAAGGTAATTAAAATTTAGTGACGGTATATATAGCACATAAAACTGCTCAAGGTGATAGCATAAAAGTTATAGCTTGTGATAAATGTTTACTTCTTTCAGGAAGTCTGTAATATAAGACACACTAACTGTATCAAAGAGTTCCCTAATGTCATGCACATTGTAATACTGATCACGCGTAGGTTGGAGGTCGAAACACTCCAACATAAAGTGCTTAACGGTGAATGGTTCATTGCAAGAAATGCACTCTGGTGGGTCTTCTCCTTTTAGTATGTGGGAGTGGGTTAAATAAGTATGACCAATTCGAATTCTTGCAATGACTACCTCCTCCCTACGGACGGCTCTGTAGGAAAGAGTCCATTCTCCTAGGGTTGGCTTGATGGCATGAAGTTTGTTATTCACGGCATCATTCCATGATGCCTGCCATTTCTGACGTAAACAGTCTTTGATACTACATTTAAAATCAGTATACGGTGTACTAAAATCAGATGGTTCTAGTGATAGGGCCATTTTAGCAGCGCGGTCTGCTTTGTCATTACCTTTAATTCCAATATGGCTGGGTAACCAACAGTATACTATATTGTGGGAGGTACTCAGCTTAGTATGTTTGAGGAGAATATTGGCTAATAATGGGTTCTCTAGTTTTCTATGATGTAGTGACTGAAGTACTGATAGTGAGTCGGAGAAAATGATGCTGTTTAAAATACGTTTGTTTTCAATATATTGCAAAGCAAGGTCTATTGCTCTGATTTCGGCTGAGAAAATTGATGTACCATTTGGGAACTGAACTTTTGTTGTGTGTTTTCCACTGACGAAGGCTGCAGCAGCCTTTTCCTCATCTTTTGATCGATCAGTATATATTCTTGTATAATTTTCGAATTGGGTGAGGAGTTCGTGATAAGAGTTGTGGAAAATGGAAGGGTTTGTCTCCAATTTTTTTCCATCGTGTAACGTAAAAAGTACCTTTGGTTGTTGAATAGCCAGGGAGGTGTTTTGGAGATGGATGTTTTCTGAATTTTTGAAAGATCAATTTTGGTACTGTCAAGGCATGGTAATATTTTAATAACAAAGGTAGGTGTGGCGTTTGTTTTTTTTTCATATAAGGTTTTGTATTTGGGTTGAAAAACAGCCGAAAAAGCAGGGTTCAGAGGGTCTGATCTTAATTTGAGAGCATACTGTGCAGAAAGCATTTCTCTACGTTGTGATAAAGGTGGTTCGTTCTCTTCAATGGGTAGGCTTTCACATGGGGATGTCTTAAATGCTCCCAGAGCGAGTCTTATTCCCTGATAATGAATTGGATCAAGCATCTTCAAATAGGACTTCCTAGCTGAACCATAAACAACGCAACCATAGTCTAGTTTCGAGCAAATGAATGTTCTATATAAACTGAGTATGACTTTTCTATCAGCACCCCAGTCAGTGTGCACTACTACTTTAAGTAAATCCACAGATTTCAAGCATATAGCTTTCAAATTCTTCAGGTGTGGAATAAAAGTCAGTTTTCTGTCGAAGATAATACCTAAAAACTTTGTTTCCTCAACCACTGGAATAGGTGTTCCATCCAGCGTGAGTTTAGGTTTATCATGATGTCTTCGTAACTGACAGTATTGGCCCAGTTTTGAATCTTGTTGACATTTTGTTGAAGTTGTCTTTCAATTGTATGCATGTGCTTTGATCGGTAACATATTAGAAAGTCATCAACGTACAAAGAACATTCCACACCAGGAGCCAGACACTTGGTGATGCTATTAATTTTTCTGTTGAAAAGCGTCACCGATAAAATACTGCCCTGGGGCACACCCATCTCTTCATCATGTATATCAGAGAGGGTGGAGCCCACTCGTACCTTGAATTCCCTGTTTGGGAGAAAATTTGATATGAAAGAGGGCAGACGGCCTTTTAGACTCAGATCGTGCAGGTCTTTTAGTATTCCATACTTCCATGTTGTGTCATAGGCCATTTCTAAGTCAAAGAAAACCGCTACTAAGTGTTCCTTCTCGATGAAAGCCTCGCGAATAAATGTTTCCAGTCTAACCAGATGATCATTGGTACTACGACCATAACGAAAGCCACTTTGGAAAGGAGATATTAAATTGTTGGTTTCCAAATACCATACAAGCCGAGAATTGGTCATTAGTTCCATTATTTTGCATACGCAGCTAGTCAGTGATATGGGTCTATAGTTGGTAGGATCTGCGCTATCTTTGCCTGGTTTGGGTATTGGTATTACTGTTGCTTCTTTCCAAATTTTTGGTACATTACCAGTAATCCATAAATCATTGTAGATTTCCAGAAGAACTGTTTGGGATGGTTCTGGAAGGTGTTTCAAAAACTCGTAATGTATATTGTCAGGCCCAGCGGATGTATCATGGGCCTTATTCAAAGATTTCATAAGCTTCGAAATGAAAATGTTTGGTTATAACTCTCTGAGTTATTCGATCTGAATTTCAACCGTGTTTTTTCTTTTTGAGCTTTTAATCTTCGGAAAGCTTCTGAATAATTAGACGATGAGGAATTTTTAGAGAAACAATCAGCAAGTACATTAGCTATTTCATGTTTGGTATTGAAATTGTTGTTATTTTGTTTCAGATGTCGGAAAGAATTGTGTTTTCCCTTTCCATTTATTTTGCGGATCGTGTCTCAGACTTTCTTTATAGAGGAACAAGAATTTAAAGTTGAAACATATTTTTTCCATGATGCTCTTTTACTTTCTTTAATCGTGCGGTGAGCTTTGGCCTAAACAATACGGTACTGAGTTAAATTTTCGGAATTGGACCATTATTAAATTTTTTCAGTGCTTCTCGGCATTGTCTAATGGCTTCTTTACATTCTTTAGAGAACCATGGTTTTTGGGTTCTTTTACAGTTCGGCGAGGACTTAGGAATGGATTCTTCTGCAGTCTCAATTAAGACGGATTTAAATTGTCGAATAGGGTCATTGTCGTTTAGGACGGTATTCATGTTAAGACTAGCTGTACAAAGTGTTTCAAATTTGGCCCAGTCAGCCTTCTTTAAATTCCACTGTGGAATTGCATCATCAATTGTAACGTTGGTGTTCTTAAGAGAGATTGGAAAGTGATCACTGCTGTGAAGGTCATCAGCGACCTTCCAATTATAATCCAAAAGTAGTGAAGGAGAACAAATTGTCAAGTCGGTAAATGTGTATGTACCCTTTCCTGGGTGTAAGTACGTCGGAGATTTGGTGTTATATAGACACAAATCGTGTCTAGTAATGAAATTTTCAACCTTTTGCCCCTGTCGCTTATGTAGTTTGATCCCCATAAAATGTTATGGGCATTAAAATCACCGAGTAAAACAGATGGTGCAGGAAGTTGTTGAACAAGAGTGTCTAATTCATTTGGTGGTAGGTTGGTGTTTGGTGGCATGTAAATAGAACAAAAAGTGATCACACGATGTAGAGTGACACTTACAGCAATGGCTTGCAAATTTGTGTTTAAAGGGATGACGCTATGAGGGGCTCTATTGTTCACAGCAATAGAAACTCCTCCTGAGGCCCTGTCAACATTCTGAAAGTTGGTGTTAAACAGGGAATAGTTTTTAAGTGTGATGTTATCCGTATCTTTTAAAAAAGTTTCCTGAAGGCATAGTATTGCAGGATCATATTCATTTAAAAGCAGAAGAATATCATTGTAATTGGCTTTAAGTCCTCGACAGTTCCATTGTATGATGGTATTCTTCATTATAAGTTTAGAGTGGAGTTTTTGGAGCTAGGTTAGACTTTTTTGCGGAGAGAATCTGTTTGGTTATTTCTCTGGAGGAAGTATGGGGATGATTTTTTTGTTAGGTCTGGAGCTACTTTGAGAACATGGAGCAGTATCTTCTGCATCCATACTCTCAATGTCCCCAAACCTGTTATAGAGTTTGATGGGGTCATCTGGCCCCTTTTGGTGCCTATTTCCTTGAGATCTGTTTTTGTTCTTTGGTGATTTCGGTGGTAGTGTATTATTAAAAGTTGTTTGGGTAGATACCATGGTTTTTTGTGCTTGGTAGTGGGGGGTGTTAGACGAGGTGTTGACTCGGGTGGATCTGTCTTGTGTTTGAGCGTCCTTTGTTGCTTTGGGATTGTTCTTCACTACAGTGGAGAAGGATGGGCCAGGAAGGGATGCTTTTGCCTGTACAGGCTTTCTGGCCTCTGGATAGGGAATGTTGGCTGTGTATTTTACCCTCTGTATTTCCTTCTCCTGTTTCCAGGTATCACAATCCTTGGAATTGGCGTGGTACTCATTTCCACAGTTGACACAATGCGGAGTGGCTCTACACTCAGATTCCTGGTGAGAATGGTCTCCACATCGGCCACATATTTGGCTTTTTGAGCAGCGGTCTTCATGATGACCATATTTCTGACACTTATAACATCGAAGTGGGTTTGGAATGTATACATCAACCTTCACTTGCAGAAAGCCAACTTTAACCACTGTGGGTACTGTTGGTTTGTTGAAGGTGAGTATAATGGTGTTGGTGTCCTGCAGATTGTTGTTACGTTTAATACGTATTCTGCGGACTGCAGTGACAGCTTCGTTTTTCATCCCTTCAGTGATATCCGTGTCGCTGACTCCAGCCAAGTCACGACAGCAAATCACGCCTTTGGACAAATTGAGTGTTGTGTGTGCGAACGAGGCCACTGGAATATCGAAGAAAGTTTTCATTTTCTTGAGGTTTTCTGTTTGACCTCGTTGCTCACACTCGACAAGTATGCAGCCTGATTTCAACTTTTTAACACTTTTTGGTGTACCAATCAATCCCGTAATTGTTTTTTCAATAACAAACGGAGAGAGTACAGTAAGCGGTTTTGAGGCATCTTTAGACTGTATCACCATGAAGCGTGGAAATGAATCCACACCACATGGTTCCTCATCTGAGTCAGATCCTGTTTTGGTGCATTTTAGTTGATTTTTCGGGGAATTTTCCATCTTGGTGTGTTTAAAAATTCAGCACCCATGCTCCCCGCCCACCAAGGAGCCCAACAAAGGGACACTTTTCAAGTGCCAGGGATACACAGGTGTTATACTCAGTAGCTAAAATCACCTTCTGATTCATCCCGTGAGACATACTCAGTCGGCAAAATTACCCCTCTCCCCCTGATTGACCCGTTGGGCCACCGCCTTCTAGGAAGTCTTCTAAGACTTGGTAAAGGGGAAGTTAAAGGGATAGAATGTAGGGGCAACAGTGTTATCAAGAGAGATACAGCGAGAAAGATAAAGAAAGTAAGCGAGTAAATAAAGAACTCCTATGGCTCAGCGTGACCAGCCGATTTGTTGAGACCGGGCCCATCCCGACCACCCGTCTAGAGGAAGTAGAGGCCAAAGTAGTGTACTGCATCGGAAAGCCTCTGCTCAACTACCAGGATCCTTTCCTCCGACGACACGGGTCGCAACCCACGGCAAACAGGTTGCCTCTACTTTGTTGCCTCTTAGGACACGTAGCGAGGCACGTCGGGCCAATTTCTACAAACCCAGACCTGCAGGGGAGAATCTACAATACAAGTATTTCCATCAAAAATACACACACACACACACACTAGGGCTGTCATCGGGTACTTGGGTACCTGGATACCTGACCGTATTGAAAAACCCGGGTATTGAAACGTAAACGCGGGTACCCGTAAAAAAAAATAAAATCGCCACACTCGCCAACCACTTCAAACAGGTGTGACAGCTATGGCTTTAATTAGAAACCAGATCCCTGCTTAATATAAATAAACAATACATCAGAGCGTCTGTTTGGATTAATAAAATTCATTGGCATTGTGCAACAGGACAAACCGTTATCCCCGAGGCATTATATACCAAGGTTAAAACATAGCATTGTTCTACAGGTAATAAACCTCTTTGTAGACGATAACTATTGAATGTGGGTGCTAAATGATCAGTACATTGCGTACTCTTTTAATGAAATCCAGATGTATACCTTTGATTTTCGAACACACATGTCAAAGAAATCCCACAATTTATATTATGAACAATTATCACCTAGACACCTTGAAATCTTCGTAATGCCTCAAAGTAATCTTTGAGCAGCTCGTTGTTTTTCTAGTTGACTAGCTCTGCTAATTTTGAAAGTTAGCCATCATACATATACCGATAATTCCAAAATAATAACACTTCTGCGACTGCGTGGTCACGTGGTATAACTGGGGCATAATAACCCCGTTTGTTATTGCCATTTTAGAAGAGCTTCATGTGTCGAACAAAACAGTTATTATAGTGACTCTTAGTAATATTATTTTTGTATTTAAATAAATATTTAAGAAAGAGTAATGGGCAAAGGTTCTAAAGTGTGGGCGCATGCTGAACGACTAAATGATAATAATGCTCGTTGCAAGTTGTGTGAACTGGTGCTTTCCGCGTGGTCTGTTCTAACAAGGACTTATACTTTAAAAAAAGGTGAGTGTTCTAAACGATTTAAAGCGGCTGATCACAGTGATCATTAAAAGTTGGAATATACCTACCATCTGTGTACAAAGGTCATTCTAAATAAATTTATTAATTAATAGCGTGCGGTCAGATCATTCACATCGGTGTGGACGCATCAGACCGAGTAGTGCATTACACAGTTAGCCTCTATCGCCATACAAAATATTAAAGAAATGGGGATAACAATTAGTTGGTCTACGGTTGTACATGTCATTCATGTGCTAACGGGTACCCGTTAAATTTCGCAACGGGTACCCGGGTTGGTTGTTCGTGATTTTTGACAGCCCTAACACACACACAGACACACACACACACACACACCCCCATACACACACACACACACATTTAAAATATTCAGTAATTTTGTCACAGGTCATATAGGTCTGAATTGTGTGGAAAAACAGCACAATCACATAATGAATTGGTAGTGTTCGTAAGCATAAACTTTTTCCCTGCAAAAAGGAAACTTTCATGTCACAGTAAACGTGTTCCAGTCACGTTGGAAAGTCAAAATATCCATCAGATTCCATTGCTTTTATTTAAGTTTGGTACTGACTTCCTTTGAAGAAAGGTTCTTTGTTTTTATTGAAGATTGTAGTTGGCTTTCTTTGATGAAGGGTGCATGTGTTATTGAAGTCACTGCTAAAGGACTGCTTTGGAAAACCAAACAAATGCCCTTTCTTATTGTGGCGGCAACATCAGATTATTGTATTGCATGATTGAGACTGATTTTTTTTTTTTTCCATTTGCATAGTACATTTTCATAACACTCAGTGCTTCAGAGGTAATCTGTTTTCTTTGAAATTTCAGCAAACTGTTTTATCTGGGTACATTTTTAAAAAGGAATTGGCCGTCGTTTGGTCGATTGTAGTTACTGTTCCTCCCTGCCTAGTGAATAGACCAACAAGTAAGATGCTGACAGGGATTACTACAGAAACTTTGAGTGTTCTGAAGGATTTAATTCTGAATGAAAAGAAGTGGAATTTTACTTACCATCTACATACAAAGGTCAGTCGATGTAAATATATTAATTACTAGCAATCGGCCGAAAATCCTACAAAAGATAGATTACGAGATAATGCTTCATCCGGTTGATCTCCGCTTCCAGAAATGTCATCAAAAAAGCAGATTATGATAAAACAATGCACTGTTTAAATGGTTTGTCAATATGGACAAAGAATTTGTTTCTGTAACAATAGATACATTTCAGTGCATTTATATCAAGTTTGCGGCTTCCTTTCATGGGGCCTCTGAATTTCTCCACTCCAAACCAATGATTGTATATACAAGTTCAAACAGCCAACAATGTCGCCAATAAAAAAATTCGCCAGATGGTATATTTTGCCGCCAATAAGGGAAAAGAAAATAACAGTTTGCAACATTCAAACTCTGCAATTTTGCATACAAATTTCACCATTCAGAAAACTCGTTAAAAGTGCCTACTTTGTTCCATATTTCTAGTTGTATACAAGCTAAACTCACGAGATAATCCAGATATAGTATCTACATTACAAGAAGGAAGTTATTAGAGGTACCCCAAAATTTATATAGTCAGGTACTATAACGTTACAGAAGAACATTGCTCCAGACCGGTAAAGTGGTCCATAGTGTTTACGGGTTTACTTCCCCTGGACCGGAAAACCGGTCCATAGTGATGAAAGGGTTAAGACAGGGTATGGTGCAAAAAGAGACCTGTTCTGATCTCTGGGCCTAATGTTAATTTTCAAAAGCATATTAGAGTTATCCACTCATTGCTTGCCATAGCTACTATCACTACCCGATTTATGCATGTTATCCTTCAATGATAAAAAACATACAAACTTGTGTTTTGAAAGTTTAACAATAGTATGTATATAGCAATTTAGGTTTTATGAATAAAATTTGTGATCTGGATATTTTAACTGCCTCTTGTACACTATTTTGTCATAAAATCTGTTTGAAAATGTAAGTGTACCAGTAACGGGGAAAAAATGGTGGACATCTTTATATCTGGGAATTACCAGCTTATTAGATTGTCTGTTTTCATAAATCATCGAGCAAATATATACAGAAAAATATACAATTCATAGAAAGCAAAGCCAAGGTATTATGTTATTTAAGATTTAACTTTAAAATGCAATTATATAGGTCAGAAACTTATGAGACAATGCTATGTTGTGGAATTCGCGAGAAGCATTGTAAGGTCAAAGTTGTTTTCTGACTTCACTCGTATTTGTGAAAATATGGAAAAAAGCTGCGCAGATAATATTTAATCAGTGCCTAAAATTAATACAAGTACTGTATTTACGGCATGTTTTCGGTATGGCAAAAAATAATTACTTTTTTTGTTGTCCGAATACATATTAAATTCTTTAATTAGGTGTCCGAAAACAAACAGGGGAAGATAAATTTGTGTCCCCCCCCCATCCGTAATGACATGCTGCCATGAAGTAAAACGAGTATTTTGTCTAACACCATGGACAGGATAATGAATGAAAAACAGGCATTACCTGCCTATTTTGTCTATTTGATGCATGTCCATCCACCAGAAAACGCAGCCATACATGTATTAGAGCCACGATTGTGTGCATATTTTCCAAAAGAACCGCCATATTAGTAATTTCGCAATTCAAAGCTTAACCCTCTACTAATCAGTGATCAATAAAATCTACCTTACAAATGCAAGCAAGGTTTATGTCTGTGTAATTAACATATTAATACAAACTAAATAAAAACAAATTGGAATTATAATTCTGAAGATATTTATGACAGAAACATTTTAGTATCGAGAGTAGAAATACCGGTACATGTATGATGGCTAATCTTAGAGCACCAAGGGTGAGAGGCTCCATATGGGGTGAGTGTTGTACGCACGCCTAGGAAGGGTAAAAATAACAAGCAAGTTGCAATATACAAGTTGTTAATATGTTGGTATATTGTTAAATAAAGGTGATCTATTTGTTGTGGTTCTCTCTTTTTTTTTTCCCACCTAGCCGAGGGTAGCTTCAAAATGAGTAGAGCCTGCTGACTCAAAACAATTGACTGCTCAAAGATTGTTTTGATGCATGTTGGACATTTCAGGGTATCTAGGTGATAATTGTTAATGCTATAATTTGTGGGATTTCTTGACAGGTGTGTTCGAAAATGAAAGGCAGGCATCTGGATTTCGTTAAAAGAGCACATGATGTACCGAACATGTTGCACCCACAATCAATATTTATCATCTACAAAGAGGTTTATTACCTGTAGAAAAATAACTACATTTAAACCATGGTACATAATGCCTCAGGGATAAAGGGTTTGTTTTGTTGCACAATGCCAATGAATTTACTAATCCATACTGACTCTCTGATGTATTGTTTAATGATATAAAGCAGGGGTCATGGTTTCAAATCAAAGCCATAACTCACACCTGTTTGAAGTGGTTTCGTGTGTAGCGATGTCTAAACTGACAACCAATCCATGGAAGTTCGTGATCACATTAAATAATTGGCGACCAAATGAAGCGAACTTTGTATCAGTTAAATTAACGGCAAACACAGTGAATTTTACTTTAAAACGACGCAGCAGATCTTCTTAGATTGTGTTTGAAAACATAAATTGTAGAAAAAATTATAGCAGAGCAACGTCTGAAAAATTACAAGGCATAAATATTATATTTGCCCCAAAAAACCGGTGTTCGAAAACATACCGTAAATACGGTACATAGACAAATTAATAAACCATAAATTTGCAATCCTATCATGGGCTTTTGTAATGAAGCTATATAAAGTGAGTGATTACATTATAAAAATCCCTCCTTCTAAAAATAGATACACTCATGTCTGTGTTGATTCAGTTGGAAAGAAGGGTTTAGTTCATATACTGATTGTAAATGAGCCACGTCTGTAATTTTATGCATTTTAGTGTGTTATGTATGAATAGTTATGGTAATGTTTTATTGGCAACAGTATTAAAAAAAAGATAAATACAAAAATATTTTAAAAAAAACGATTAAGGGTAGTTGATTAAGCATTTTTACCAACTTGCAATTACAATAATGTAATCTAGTTATTCAGTTAAATTTTGTCACACTGCAGTTTTTATTATAGTGGTCCCCCTCTTATATGGCCACCCCTTCTGCACCGTGAAAGTGGCCTTATAAGACGTGTGGCCTTTCCAGATGGGGACTAAATTTTTTGAGAGAAGTGTATGTAATGTACGTAGAAAGAAACCTACATTCTTCAAAGCATTTAATATTTTCATTTAATATCTTCGTTTAAATGTAACATTAATTATTAAAAGGTTCTTCTTCTTGTAATAATAGCCTTATTTCAACTGAATATGCATTAATAGTTCTATTCTTGGCGTAAACGTGATATGCGAATGGGTGTTGTTGTCATGCACATTGCAAAACCATTCAAAAACGTCATTTAAATCTTGGTACATACATAATTCTCTTTCCATTTGCTCCATTTTCCCACTGCTGCTGAATGTCCTTATTGGTTACGATGTTGTTTATTTGAGTCTTTTCAACCTAAAATTGTTCGGCAAGTCCCCTCTCCCCACCTCACCCGATGTCGTTGAGTAGAATAACCCACTTTTTTCTAAAATAATCTTCTCTGTTTATGTGATGACATGTTAATGTTTGGTAATGATTTATTTGGATGTTGCTAACTGTATGCGATTTAATTATGCAGACAAAATTTTTGTAGAGCGGACGAAATGCGTTCTTCATAAAGGAAGCGATAAATGTGTCACGTGATTTTTCAGGCTTTGTCTGGTACCCTGTTTTGTTAAAGGTTAATTTCTCTGTGTGTCTGCACAAATTCTATTTTTAGCCTATGCTGACCCTGTTATGATCTTGACAATTACGTCTGGTTGATATCATCAATGTTGCCAACTACAAGACTGATAAAACAATTTTTCTGCATTTAAGCAAATACCATGTGTTTTTAAAGGCAGCGATTTTGTCACGTGATTCATTAGTCGCAGTCTGGTACCCTATTGTTTTTACATTTCTTTATACTAAGTGAGAGAAGCCAAAATGGCTTTGATATGTACGCAGATTTGACCTGAACAATAGCACCTCGCGGCCGTTAGGATTTGTAATCTTGACAGTTATTGTCAGTAGTAATAGCCACTAATTATGAAAGTGAACAAGCTCAACATCTTACTATGGGAAGCCATAAAGGCTACCAAACCATTTTCCCGCTGACTTGTGTATTGTACGTCAATACCGCCACTTCTCAGCTGTTACTATTGTTCAATAATTGTAATCTTTACAATTATCAAAGTGACTATGCTGGACATTTCATGATAACACAGCAGTAAGGCTACTTGGATTACATGTACTTAACCTTTTTGTATTGGATTAAAATTTGAGTCTTTCTTGGCTTTATGGAATAAATGTGGCTTCTTGTGAGGCATAAATGATATAATATTAACCTTAGTGGTACATGTACTTTAGTCAACACTTCTTTCAGTAATGAAAACCTGACATCGGGAAACAGAAATCGGATTACTTAACACACGTTATGAATAAAATACTGGTTCTAGATACATATTACAAAATAAAATGCGGCTGCTTGTGAGGGGTAAATTTTATATTTTTGCACTAATATGCTGGTCGCGTTAGCGGGATGGCCTTTCGTGAGGGATACTTTTGAACACAAACTCATCGGTGCTGACGGATTCTGGCCGTAAGGAGCGGGTGGCTGCTGGTCAGGGGGACTGTTCAAGAGGGGGACCACTGTATTCTCTTGGATGGGAAAATGTGCTGATACTTGCAATTACTGAATTCAGAGGCAGAAAGACCCCGAGATGTATCGGTACATGTAGTTCATATAAGAGTACATCAGAACTTTAGCTTCCATTATTGTGTTCATTTCTGACTGTAGTGAAATAAATAGTGCATGTGAACTTGAAATCAAGACACATCAAGACTTGGACAAAATGTCATTTGCAAATTTGGATAAGTATTTTGGGGTTAAACGGCAAACTGACAAAGATTTTAATAAGATTCAGAAGAACGCTAAAGTTGCTAGAACTGATAGTTTGGATGGGATAGTAGCCAAATGTAAGAAAGTGTATGATGTCTGGCTTAGTGTTTGGAATAAGACCATTCCATGGATTGACAGTTAAGTCTCACCCTGAAGGACAAACGAGTTACACCGCTGTTGGGCTATTTTGCGCATCTAAGGTCACCAATATTGGCGGAAAATGCATACTGAATTTGACCAATTGACGAAAATAAAATATTCTTCAATGCTTACCAATTGAAAAACAGCAATTGTCACCAGAATATACTGTTCAAAATAATACTAATTTTGGACAAACAGGATACCACCCCTGTGTTTTCATGACTCGATATGACAGCCTATTCTGCATATGGCTTTGAAAAGATGTAATGTTTATGCATCAGGCTATGGAAATGAAATACATTACATCGGACTCTCTTTGTCAGCATTTCAGCCAATGATCTAGGTCATGTTTATAGCTGGTTTTACAGAATTCAATGTAACAATGCTATTAAATGGCAAGAACTATTAAGCAAACTAAACCGGTCTTGTAAAAATTATTAGTAAAAGTTCATTATTTTATTAAAAAAGTAAGCTATTATGTTGAAGAGAAACAACAATGAATATGATATAATGTGTTTACAATGTCTTGTTTATGGGAAAAAAATTACTAAAGAATTTAGAAACAGACTACTCCCGGGATTTTCTTGAGAATCCATCGGAGATGCAAGTTGACAAATCTGATAACAGACGATAAAGTAGGTGTGGGACTATTTGCAAAATTAGAAACTTGGATTAAGATACAGCATTGTTCTAAGGTAAATAATTCTATCATTTAAATAATGTATTTATTTGTATGATTCTAAAAGATAAATAGGTTTTTCTGGGTTACAAGTTCAAGAAGGTCATAGATTGGGTCTTCATGTTGACATTTAGAAATCACATTTTTATACTCATTTAGAATAGAAATGTGGGTTATTTTTGTACACTTTATGAATATCACTTTCCTTAATTCTTTATACAAATTGGATTTTCAACCAAAACAACACATGATTCAATGTTTGCAGAAATGACTTATCGTTGTGCTGAATTACCAGACGTGCAGAATAGGCTGACACGGTTGTACTTTTCAGTGTTATAAAGAATGTGGAAATTAAACTCAATGGCAACCAGCAGTTCTTGTAATCTGCAAAGTTCAACATTTTCTGGGAGGGGACTGCAACTTTTGCTGGTGGGACTCCTAATTTTACCAAAATGGGAGTCCTGGACTCCTAGTTTTAAAATCCTAGTGAGACCTCTGTCACACACACACACACACACACACACACATGACAGCATATAAACAAATATTCACATAAATGTTCATTGCTGCAGAAATTAAAATGAAGCACAGGAGGTGGTTGGTGTTAGGTTTACTTTAATAAGTACACCATTTTTTCATGATTTCTTCCATCCAACACCTGTTGTGGAAGGAAGAGATGCTGGGAGCAGATTTACTGTCATGTGGAATCTTATTCCAAAGTAGTGCACCTGAAAATTGAAAGCTATTTTTGAATAACTCCTTTTTGGCATGGGTACATGGAAATTTTGCCCAATTAATGATTTTAAATATGGGATTCCAGTAGATTCTCTTCCATGGAAAATGGTGTTTAGGTAAGCGGGGTCAGATTTCATAAACACCTTGTACATTGTTTTGGCCTCTCCGAAGAATATACTTTCATGTATTGGTAATACTTTGAATGTAAGCATTGCAGAACATTTTCTGTTGCTGATCAAGAATTATTTTTCATGCTGTTTCCAGGAATCTGGAAAATTTTCTCATATTTGTAGCAGTTGCATTCTCCCAAATTATATTACAGTAGTCAAGATGTGGTTAGATGTAACTTTTATAAAAAGTAACTCTTTAATGGAATGAATATCCAGGTTTCTTTAGGAGCCAAAGATATTTCTTAGAAATATAATTTATATGATGAGATCATTGCAAGTTATTGTTGATAAATATTCAAAGAATTATATCTAAACACATCATTTTCAGATCACTTTTATCATAGAGACCATGCAGCATATAAGCTTGCAATCTTTCTCTTTTCTGCAGTGTACTTATCAACAAGATCTTTGTTTTGTCCTTATTGAGGACCATACCATTTTCTTTGCACCATATTTGGCTTCTGTTGAGAGCAGTTTGAAGGTTTTCTTTCAGCCTCAGCTTGGTTACTTTGAGTGTCAAACAAAGTAGTGTCATCAGTATACATGTCAGTTGATGAGACTGCATCCCCTATTTTTAGGGGTAGGTCATTAATGAACAGAGCAAATAACAAGGGCCTCAAGATAGAACCTGTGGCACTCCATAATTTATCATTTTAGTTTTAGATAGGTGTCCATATAATGTTACTGGCTGAGACTTATTGCTAAAGTAGGATGTAAACCACCTAAATTTAATACATTCATTTCAAATTGGTGTGAGTGCATTAGTAAACCTGAGTGTATATAAGTTGTTTTATTTTAAAATAACCTATAAACAGTATTGCTCCTTGCATTATGTGGGCAAGGGACATTGTGTCCCTCTTACCCACAATTAAGTGGACATGCAGAATTTAAAAGGGACAAGAAAACTGTTGTGAGAGAAGTTGAATTTTGTAATGTAAGCTCAAAGTACACATGTACTTTTTGTAGCATACATATCATTACTTAAGTTTACATGTAGAACTATTATCTTATCTATTCAGTTTTTGAAACAATCTTGTTAGCTCTCCATAGTCTTAGAGCATGTAAAAATGCTGTAATCCTCACCTCTTGTTCCATTTTGACAGATATTCATCAAACACTTAAAACTGTCTTCTGATGATCTGTTGCATTTCATTGTCTTTGTGCCGTTTTATGTGTTAAATTCACATTCATATTTAGCTGTTCAGAGAGAAAAGACATGAACAAGCTGTATTAACTTTAGCAGATTTTGTGGGTTTTGAAGCGTGATTGGCTTCAAGCATTTTCCATAGGGCTGGAGAATTGTACTTGGGTTACTTACCACCTCTGAATACTTCTTTTGCAAACTTCCATTCCTCAAGTTCCAATTTGGCATCTAGTACTGCCTGATACTGAAATTGCCCTATTGTTTTCAAAGAATCATAGTGATCAAGAATCATCTGAATTTTATCATTGCCATGTGAAACTAAATCATCATGTGAAATGGATGAAATGTCTCTCATTGATAATGCTTTCCTAGCTTGAGTTTCCTCTGACCCTTCCCATCACATAGCAACTTACCATTGGGCCTAACAAAACTTAAAAGATGTTACATTGAATCATACCTGCATGAAATTTATTTTCTGAGATATTTTGAATGTTAAAATAATGTCTTTAATCCACTGACAGACGAAACCAAACCACTGCGATGAAGTTGGACTTGGTACTTGCCATTTACATTGCTAGTCACATGACTACACATATCTCACAACCTACATGTCCTTGACATCATAGGTCCAAGAGTCCCGTGATATCATTAATAAAACCCCTTTTAATTTTATTGACAAAAATTTGAAAATATTAAATGAAAGTCACATACTGTTTGTCAGAGAACAAAGTATTCCTAAATCTCAACATATTCTTCCTGAGAACAGTGATAAGAAACCTTTTGCCATCATCAAGAAATAGAGCATGTGTCAGTGATGGTTTTGTTGTATCATGTGACTACCAGAGGTCTCGGAAACGCATAATTACGCGTATTTGGATGCCAATTTTTTTTATCAGGGATGCAGAAAATCACTTAGGCGGGAGTTCTCTGTAGGCATGCAATAGGTGGGCAGCAAAATTCAAAGACTTGCCCGTCTTGATTCAGCCACCTGCTTGGTGGGAAAATGTGTCGATTAATTAGCTGTGCTGATATTTACAATGACAGAATACAGTGGCTGAAAGACCCCTTGATGTACATGTTGCCATTGTAAGAGTACATCAAAAGAATATGATGCAATAGCTGGGCGGCTAGTTCAAATACTTTGACTGGCAGCTGGGTGGGACAATGTATTGATATTTACTGTGATTGAATTTAGAGGCAGAAAGACTCAGAGATGTATATGTAGTCATTTATAAGAGTACATCAAATAAACAACTTTAGATTTCATTATTGTGTGAATTTCTAAATGTAGTGGAATAAGCAGTGCACGTGACCTCGGAATCGAGACATGTTGAGACTTAGACAAAATGCCATTCGCAAATTTGGATAAGTATTTTGGGGTTAAACGACAAACTTACAAAGATTGTAATGAGATTAAGAAGAGTACTAAATTTGCTAGAACTGATAGTTCGGATGGGACAGTAGCTAAGTGTAAGAAAGCGTGTGATGCCTAGCTTAGTGCTTGGAATAAGACATTCTTTGGACTGACTAAATTCAGTCTCACTCAGATGGACAAACAAGAGCTATGTTGGTATTATAAAGAATGTAGAAATTAAACTCAGTGGCAACCAATAGTTCTTCTAATTTGCATAGTTTTGTTTGGGAGGGGACTGCAACTTCTGCTAGTGGGACTCCTATTTTTACCAAATTGGGAGTCCTGGACTTGTAGTTTTAAGATCCTAGTGAAACCTCTGGACTACCACGTTGACCTGTGCTGTCTGCTTGATGAATATGGCCTTTTCAAGGTTGCTGAAGTAAGTGGCAAGTATTCATGAATTGCACATATCCTTTCAAGCTAGTATTTACCAAATAGACTGCTTATTTGTTGCTACTGTGCAGTCAAATTTGATTCAATAAATAATGGAGGTTCTGGTTTTGATCAATTGTTGAAATCCCTCTTGGCAATAATTACATTCAGAAACTGTGCATACATCAGCAGATTACGATATTTCCTAAACAGGATAATGTCCTAGATAGGCCACTCCAATATCATTCATATTCATCAATGCTGATGTAAACATTGACAAACGACGTAGGTCATGTAATTAGATATGTAGAAGTTCTCAATTTACACGATTTCTCAAAATGGATGTACAAGGGGATTTTGCGATTTTATTTCTTTGAACTATAATAGACAAAAAAGCATGCCCAACATGTGCACAGGGTCAGATTTGGGGTACATGGGATAGATGCGAGAAACATGCATGCCTGCATTGGACCAATGATTGGATGGGTCTTAAATGACCAAATGTGTTGTCCTGTTGAAATAAAGATCTGTATTATTATTGTGCATTTAAAAGTTGCGCATTTTATTTGATATGTCTGTTTGACTGCTGGCTTGAAATTAATATACTTGTGTACAGTCTATATTTATTTGTGCGCTTGTTAACCATTGTTGTTATACATAATAATAAATTTATTTCAGATCGGTGTGAATGCATGTGTGAGTAAAACTGAGTGTAAGTTATTTGATCATAAAATAACCTATAAATATATTGCGCTCCAATGTGACAGATGTGTCTCTGATGACCAGATGTGTTATCCTCTTAAAATAAAGACTGGTATTGGTATTATTGTTATTATTATTATTATTATTATTATTATTGGCAGTTCAGCTGTCAATCACTCAGCTGTCTCCCACTCTTCCTCTTCCTTGGAGTAGGTGCTTCAGTTAGTTGCAGATGTTCACAGAGAGTTACTGTGGTGTGTTGCTAGACAATT
Organism: Megalonaias nervosa; assembly: GCA_016617855.1. Taxonomy (NCBI): domain Eukaryota; kingdom Metazoa; phylum Mollusca; class Bivalvia; order Unionida; family Unionidae; genus Megalonaias; species Megalonaias nervosa. Next base: position 251,525 of record JAECUM010000146.1, on the reverse strand, counting down.
GACACTACACTGTGATGCTTCAATGTAGAGTGAGTGGGGTGGTGGTGGATTAAATGCCACAATGTACTAGGTGCATGGAGAAAGTAAAGATCATGTGAATTATTCTGTAATTAAAACTTTGATCATTAGTGGAAACACTATTTGCCATTCAACTCTAATCAACAAGTTTGCAAGTAAGAATTGAAAAGTAGTAAATAATTTTCACTTTTCACCACTATTTATATGTATGACAATGGCAATGTTTCACCACTATTTATATGTATGACAATGGCAATGTGCATGCCATTCTTCATGCAACATGTGATTTTTTTCATTGGCTGCATGTCTTTTACCTGTTATTATGACATGAATCAGTTTAAAGTGTGCCATTGCTGAAAATACCTGTTAACACATTAACCCCTGGTGCCGCATTTACGCGGCAGGAGGTAGTAGCCTACTTCCGAGCTCTGTAGCGTCAAGGTCATGTATGATACACTAAAGTGGGTGGTATTATAGAAAGGTAGACAGATGTAGCTTTACAATGATACCAAATAATCTGGATGTTCTAGTTGCACTACAAAATACAGAGGGAAAAACAATGTTTTGGACCTGACTTTTTTCCACCCAAAATGCGCCCGAGGTTGGAATCCAATTTTGCGTCTGGATTTTAGACTTTTTGGCCTCAGATCTAAGACAGACCGGTCTGAACTGCACACAGACAAGCAAACCTTTGCAAAAGCAGGATAAGATGGGCATTTGGAATAAAGAGTGTCTTGATAAAAAAAAATTATGGGTCCCTTAACCCTTTCATCACTATGGACCGGTGTACCGGTCCAGGGGAAGTAAGTCCATAAACACTGTAGACCGCTTTACCGGTCTGGAGCAGTGTTCTTCTGTTCTTCTGTAACGTTATAGAACCCAACTATATAAATTTCAGGGTACCTCTAATAACTTCCTTCTTGTAATGTAGATATTATATTTGGATTATCTCGTGAGTTTAGCTTGTATACAACTAGAAATATGGAACAAAGTAGGCACTTTTAACGTGTTTTCCGAATGGTGAAATTTGTATCCAAAATGGCGGAGTTTGAAGAAAGATCAGAGGAGAGTGAAGTGTCTGATTTTGAGTTATCAGAGGATTTTACTAATTTCGACCTAGTAAATTTGGATGAAAATTAGAGAAGACATCTGGAGAGACAATGGCATGTGCTTGTGGGTGACAGTGATGACGACGAAGAGGACTTTGAAGGTTTTGAACCGGAGGAATTGTATGCTCCACTGATTTTGTTTGGACGAAGTTGGAAAACCAAAGAGATTTGTTACAGTTTTCTGACAGAGTTGGACCCAGCCGAGTGTTAGATGGTTCCAGGAAAGCTTCGGAATATTTATAAATATTCTATTCAGATGAAGTTTTTGGAAACGTCGTCCATCTAACGAATTTGAATGCGACGATCAAACAGGCCAGAGGTGATACAGGTGTGTGGACAGATCTCACCTTGATGAAAGCTTCTGCCTGCCAAATACCTGAAAGAAAGACTTGTGTTGCTACTGCAATTATTCATGAGTACATCTAGGGTCAATTGAACAAGTATTGGGAACTTTCTAAGTTTTCTAAGAAGTAAATAGATAATTACTTGTATTTTACCTGATGTATTACCTGTGTGCACCTGTGTGCACCTGTATTGTAACAGTTATAACAGATATGCACATTTTAGTGAAATTAGTCATAAAATTTGATTTTTAACCTTGATTTTGACACCTAATCCAGCCAGATATCTTTAAAATTGGCAAAGTTATGTTATTTCGAAGTCAACAAGTCATTTTGCTTTACAACTCCAAAGTTACTTAGTGTTGATGGCGCTATGCCTACAAAGTTACTTAGTGATGAAAGGGTTAAGCAAAAAAAAAATAAAAATAAAAAAAAGAACTCCAACTTTTACCCTTCTGCTCATGCATGGGCGAAATAGCCAATGAAAAACGATGTTTCTAACACAACTAGGCATTAGGTTAACCGAAAAATCTCTTGGAGGTCGATGTACTAGGATGTATTCAGAAATAGCCCCCAAAATGTGTTTCCTACTCGCATTTCAGGCGAAAACAACAAAAACCTCCAGGGGTTAATGTGTTAATGGGTGCATTTTGATGACGTCACCAAATTTGAATATTCCTTGCGTATTTAATCACTTGTGCATCAACATTGCACATAAATTACAAATTTAGCCATTTCTTGACAATTTGTAAAAAATTTCCCAAACCATTGTTAACACATTAACCCCTGGCGCTGCGTTTATGCCTCAGGAGGTAGTAGCCTACTTCCGAGTTCTGTAGCGTCAAGGTCATGTATGATACACTAAAGTGGATGGTATTATAGAAGGGTAGACAGATGTAGTTTTACAATGATACCAAATAATCTGAATGTTCTAGTTGCACTACAAAATACAGAGGGAAAACGTAATTTTTTGGACCTGAGTTTTTTCCACCCAAAATGCGCCCGAGGTTGGAATCCGATTTTGTGTCTGGATTTTAGACTTTTTGGCCTCAGATCTAAGACAGACCAGTCTGAACTGCACACAGACAGGCGAACCTTTGCAAAAAGCAGGATAAGATGGGCATTTTGATTAAAAAGAGTGGTCTTGATACAAAAATGATGGGTCCCTTAAGCAAAAAAATAAAAATAAAAAATAAAAAAAGAACTCCAACTTTTACCCTTCTGCTCATGCACGGGTAAAATAGGTAATGAAAAAAGATGTTTCTAACACAACTAGGCATTAGGTTAACCGAAAAATCGCTTGGAGGTCGATGTACTAAGATGTATTCAGAAATAGCCCCAAAATGTGTTTCCTACTCGCATTTCAGGTGAAAATGACAAAAACCTCCAGGGGTTAATGTGTTAATGTTGGTTAAACCTCTTCAGGATATTCATGATATTGTTTTGATTTTGTTGTGCTACATGTATATACTTGATTAAAAAAAAAAAATCAATAATGCAACTGGATGGACTGCTTTGACATATGTATAGGATACTTTTGTAGGCTCTTCAATGGCTAAACAAACCTTTCTTTCAATTAAACTTAGTTATTAAAGGTTCTGTTTATGAAATGGGAATAGTTGAAGTCACATTTGTTGTTTTTTTTTCAGCATTATCAGTACATCAGTCTCATATTTAATGTGTGATGTGTGTTATGACCAGTCTTCAGCAAATTAGGCATTTTCCTTGCAGTGTCAAATTTTGGATGTGCGAATCATCCCTACTTTAAGAATAGAATTAATAGAAAAATCCTACTAAGGCAAAGATGTGGAAATTTGTAATACAGTTTGAATAGTAGTTCAGTGTCACTGATAACCATGTGTATGTTTTTGTAAACTTTGCAGCTTAAATGCTGCTTTGCTAGGAAAAGGCAGGAGTTGAAAAAAATTGGTTTTAGTGCATGTAAACACAACATTACATGTCAGGTTAATTTTACTGATATGCTAAACTCCAGTAGTTGCCACTGTTGGCTGAGAGAGCCTTTGGTTAGTAAAATTTTATTTTGAAGAAACATGGTTTCAGGTTTGTTAGCCACTGCATACTTTCTTAGTCATTTTAGATCTAGAAATGCATCCCATGTGCATATGTCCAGTGTTACGCGTAGGCTCGTACAAATGTAACAGAAGAAAAGAGTGAAGTCAACAAGCTTTGTATATTTTAACAAAATAATTTATTTCCCTAGAAAACAAGGTAAAAATTGGTAAATAGGACTTATAGTTTGTGAATATAATCCAAAATTTGATCCTAAGAATGAAAACACAAGTCCTCTCACTAAATGGTTCTATTAGATTCCAGGTTCGAATCTTGACAACATACAAATATGGAAGGCGATGACATCAGATGTGGTCCGTGTATGAATATCAAGAATTCCTCAATTGAATCACAGTCTTTGTTAACGAATAATTCCAGAATAAATTTCCATGAATATCTTTCAGAATTTTTTTTATAAGAAAGTCAACTTGTTGAGTTTCCAGGAGAATAAATTATTAAATCCAAAAAACAGATGAAAAACAAACAATCTGGCAACAAATAAAAAAGACACCTTGTTCCTTCAAGATGTTAAAACAACTCTGACAGGAAAATATTAAGAATGCGTATTTAAACCCCCAAAACATCATTTCAAGTCTCGCGAGATGGGTCATGTGGGTCTCCTACTACAAGAAATCTATCATGTATGCCAGTGTAGCCCCACTTAAGAACCAATAATAAAGAAACGTTGTTTACACATAGTGATCATGCAATCAAAGTATGGCCCTGATACTGACCAGTCATTTTAACTGCCTGTTTATGTTCTTGCCAGCCCAAGATGAACTAGGTCAACTAAAAATAATTCTCATGTAACACGTTTTACGTCTTAAATAAACAACATTTACTAAAAGAAAATATCGAATTACTGAAAAAGATTTTCGAATCCTTTCAATAATCATTACAATAAAATGTAATGAAACAAAAAATAAAATAAAAAAGAATTTTAAAACTAACACACAAGCAATTTAATTACATATACATAACACCAGTCAGTAGATTCCATTCCATTATTGATTTTGGCCTCCATTAGGACAAGAGCATCATTTGTAATGGTCTCATAAACAGGTGACCCAGAATAATGAAGTCCACTACTGCATTGAGTAAATTGCAGTAGGCAAAGGAAGTTTTCTCAGGCTGAGATGTTTTGTTTATTTTTGTAAGAACCAAGCCCCATTGAAATGACAGTGTACATTTCCAGCTGGTGACTACTCTGCTCAGGATGAATTTTCAGGCTTGATTGCTCCACAGGAAAGGGTAGACAAATGAAAAATATCACTTCATCTGAACTATACACATACAAACACAACACTTCATTGAATGATAATGATCATAATATTTTGCAGTACTGGTAAAATTACATCATGTGTTCTTGTAGGGTTTAACGCCATTTTTTAGCACAAGATAGGCTATACATGGCAGCCAGTATAACTGGTGGAGGAAGAACCCTGGAAAACTGTGGGAAGAACCACCGACCCACAAGAAGCTATTGGCAGGCTTTCTCATGTAACAACGTCAGCCGAACCTGAGACTTGAACCCACACAGACGTGAGGTGGCAGTGAGCTGGAATGGTGAGCGCTTTAGACTACTCGGCCACTCGGGGCCCCACATCATGTGTACAAAAGGCATCTGATATCCCTGAAATTAAAGCTGAAGTGACTGAGAATCTGCAGTATGAATTCTATATCAAATGAGGACGTGTATATTCTTACCCGCCTACACCTCTGACTCCATAGATTCTGCTAAAAGCATGAGAATTGGAGTGTCACAGCAAGTGGAAACAATCGTGTATTAATGACTCAGTAAACCTAGCAGCAGAAACTCCAAGGATATAGGGGCATTTTACTCATCTACTCAAGCAGCCATAATGGTAGGCATTTCATGCAAATCCAGATCTGTTGAACTTGCATGTCTGAATCATGTTAAACAAGCCTGTGAAAATTAAAATCAATGAACACATGCTTACAATTAAGCAACAAAAACAGTAATATAACATTTTTAAATCAAACATAATGCAAATAGATTTTGAGCATTCCGTTTTGAGCAAAAGCAACAAAGAAATTCTGAATGATCTAAAATATGTTAATATTTTCCATTGTATTTCTTATAGAAATGCAAATGGTTTCCAGTTAAATAAAAGGTAAAATGTACAAGAACAGATGAATGACTTGAATATCTTGCCCATTGTAAAAATACTGCAGAATATTTGGATGAAACCATTTATTCAGTTTTCCTGTGGTTTTGATCCCAAGGCTACCCATTAATAAACTCGTACATTTGATCCAGCACTCTGAGTTAAAAATGAAAATATATAATAAATATTTGTCTCTGTTTACCTGATCTCAATCCTGTTATTTTTTTATTGCCATCTTTCTTAACTGAGTTATTCAGAAGCAAATTGTTCGAGAAGACAATGAAGCTAAGAGAATTTTTACCATGTAAATTGAGGATGCAGTTTAACAACTGATACACGTGAAGTTTTGAGTTGAAGGAGATATATGCATTTTTGTGTATAGTATAATGTCAGTGTTCTCAATAGATGCATACCATCAAGTTGTGTTGCTTTATTAATCCTCTACACATGGTCTACATCAATATATATCCATATCAATATATTTAGCTCCCTCGAATAATGTCTCGCTCTCTCCTTTTTTTGATGGCCTTTTGTAATATAAATGACTCATTCCAAGCCGGAATTGATATCCTTTATTGATGCTGATTCTTGTCAGCATCTTGTAAGATTTGACAATGGCTACTGCCTTAATTTCTGCAGAACATCAACTGAAGTCGAGTCTCTGTTGGGAAGGCAGAATATATAGCAAAGATGGGATGGGCTGGGATCTTTTTTTGAAAGAGAGAAAACGGTTGTTTTTGTTCTAATTTGTAAAAAAAATGTTTTCTGTTCTTTTCTTTAAATTTGAAATTTAAAGTGGTTTGTCATTTGGAATTTAATAGACCTCACATTGTCTGGTTGGTCCTAAATGAAAATGGTGCCTCTTGAATATGCAGTATGGCTGCCACAGTCGCCATCTGGTATGGAGCAATGTTCCCAGTGATATAAGGCAGGCTCCTATCATTTCTTCTTTTCATAATCAATGTCTCAAATGGATGAAATCTTTAGAAAATTGAACAGTTCTAGTGCAATAAATACCGCCTGCTTTTCTTTAATTTTGCATCATTTTCACAGTTGAATTTTCAATGCAGGATGATATTTTATATTTTTTATATGTTTATATTATGTATTCACAGGTGCATGCATTCCAGGCTTGATACTTTGACTTTTAAAATCACTTAATTATTTAGTGTCAAGCCAGATTCTTCACATCATGTTGTATATGCTGTATATATTGTACATAACAGAAGGCCTTGAGGTAGATTAGTTCTGTAACTAATTGAGTTACCTTCTTTAAATAAAGTTTATATTATTATTATTATTATTATTATTATTATTATTATTATCTTGAAAACTTACAAATATGCCTCCTGAATGGTGGTTTTCGCAAAACAATTTCTTGTAAAGTTGGGTTGGTCCTAAATGAAAATGGTTCTGCTCTCACATCCAATATGGACACTGATGTTCATCTTGCAGTCCGTTGGAATGGATGGTCATAGTTATATCAACAAGAGTATTTCAGTGAAAGGATTTTTATTATATCTAGTTGGGCCTTAATAAAAATTTTGCCGATCTAAACTCCAATATGGCCATCTTGTAAATCTTGTTATTGCTATTTCTGATAGATGGATGGCCGTATAAACATTGTGCTTTTTGCTAAAAGGTTTCTTATGATGTCTGGTTGGTTCTAAGCAGACCTAAAGGGAAATCGTGCCAGTCTGATACCCATTACAGTTACCATAGCAGCCACCATGAAAATCTTGTTATCATTATGCCTTAAAAATTAAAAGTCATATCAACACAGGGTTTTCACTAGAAGACTTGTTATAACATCTGTTGATCCTAAATTAAAATAGTGCTGATCTGACATCCAGTATCACCAGCATTGAACCATCTTGAAAATCTTATTACTGCTACTTTTAAATGGAAAATCATTCTGGCATGGTTTTCATCAGAAGACTTCTCTTGGGGTGGAGATGAAATGATACACCTTTGCCATGTATTGATTCTATTGACAATACACAGCCTGTGATATGATACATTATTGACAGAGAGATCAGCAGGGGTGACATTCTGTGTGTTGACAAATTGGTTGTATTTCCAGTATGCAGAAAGATGTAGGATTATCATTGTTCATATGCCACCCAGAGCCATGACAAGATTAAAAAAATATATATAAACAGACATATTGATTTTTTTTTTTCAGCCCTTTAGGCCATTTCAGGTTGCGCCATTTGATCAGGTTCAGGGCTCATCTTGGTCACTAGGCCTTTTGTTTTGCACTGCATGAATGCTTTTAACAGATTGTCTTTACTTAATTTGGCGGGCATGACCATGTTATTATCAAAACAGAAGAAGTGGTTCCTGTGCATGAAAATCATATCTAGAACAAGTCAGGGTATGGGAGTGGAGATGACTAACAACCAAATCCTTGGCATTGTGCATCTGGCAGATGCAAAACAACTGCAAAGGACACAGACAGTTGCTTCTGTGAGTGAAAAGGAAATTATTTACGACAATATTATCTTGTGCATTGAGATATTTTCCTGTGTCTGTTATGTTTTACTTGTATCAGGTAAACCAAAGTGCAGATTCTGTTACGACTTAGGATGTATCCAAGCAAGTCATCTACATATGTATACTGAATAGTTACACAGCACTTTTGAGGATGTAAATTGGGTAGAACTTTAGGTATCAGTTTTAATTGCAACATGAACCTAGGAATGAAACTTGAGTACAACCCCTCAACACACACACACACCATTAAAATTTTTAAATAGTAATGACAATGATAGTATCATTATCATCATCACTTTACAAGACCATTGTATTAAAATATATTATTGATGTCAATTTCATTTTGAATATTGAGCTAAAAAGTTGCTTCTATGTGAGTCATTTATGTAATTTTAAATACTGGCACAGGTCTGTGTCCTTATGTTTTTGTGCTGACAAAAACACTTGCATAAACTTGTAGTCTGATTGACATGCATGTTATGTTCATAACTTTATGTAACTGGTGGGGAAGGGTCTGGTAAAGGAAGTTTATTTGTTCACAGTAAAGTACAGCTGTTTTGTTTCATTGGTTTTCTTTACTAATATGCTAGATATTAGGGAAATTGCCTTGATTTGTTTAGAAAATGCAAAGACAGAGCTTGAAAATAGTGATGATAGGTTGCATGTCCAGGACCTGTCACCCTCAGAGGGTGCATATAAACAGGTCTGAGCTGCAGAGCTGTTGTGAGGAACATCAAATTCAGTACGAAGGCATAGTTATATGTATGAGCTTTAATAAATGCGAAAGTTTTTATTTTTAAACAATTCAGTTTCCTTTCTTTACTGATCTGAATAAAAAATAAATAAATGGTCTTCGCTTTCGATGCCACAGGTCTTGATTTTAGTGTAATTGAAGTCAAACCAACCTTTACTTTTGTTGTATTGCGGTATAGGGTGCTGGACATGTCAGCAAAATCGGGCTCTTTAAAATGGTTGAATACACATTTTTTTCTGTATCCTGATCATATTCAACCCAGGCTTTTGAAGAGTGTATCTCTTGGGTCCTACTGGGAAAATTGCAGCTCTCAGACTTTTGACGACCGCTGTTTTCAGCTCCTGAAAGTGTTGTGTATACCTTTCACAAATATTTTTTAAATACTGTTCACTGGCTACGTCTTTGCTGTATCTAACTGGGGATATCTTAGCGCATTAACCCTTTCCATCATAATATCTCATCTTACTTCACAATTATGTGGTGCAGTTTGCCTTGCTTGTATCCTTGGCACAGTATTAATCGATGCATGTATCCCGCATGACAAGTTAAAGTGGCACAAACCATTGGTTGATTTCAAACCATTCCCTCATTATGCAGGCAGCTTAACCGATCAAATTTTAGCTTACATGGATACAGGACACACTGCAGCACAAGGAAAACAAAATTGATTTCGATAGCAACAGATATAATGGAGTTATTTAGATTTGAAAATGATGTAAAATGAGGAGAATCGGCTACTGGAAGTAGAAAGTTATCTTACAGACTCAGATGGAGAATTTTATAGATCTTTTGAAGAATTGGTAAATAATGTTTGGGAAAATGAATTTAGTTAGCACAAGTGTACATAATTCCAAGTTTGTTCAAAGTGTTTTGTTATTTTTTAAATGTTCATTGGAGAATTCTAAGGAATAAAGGTACCCAAAGGGCAAGAAAAGTATGACTGTTTGCAGTTTTCACACAGGGTTTATATTTGGAAGAAACATGACGGAATTTTTTTAAAATAAAATTATTTCATGTGTTGAAAGTTTGAATTATTGATGATGAATTCATAATTGATTTTATGGATTATAAATTACACAAGAAGCAAATTGGTAAGTAAATCTTTTATTTTTAGCATTTTGCTGAGTTTTATTTCTGCATGTTGCATGAAATTTATACCACTATGTACTTGATTTTATTGAGAACATCTGTGACAAATTTCAGCATAATTGAAGGAATACGAAGCAAACAATAAGTAATTTATTGCAAATAGACCCCTTTGTAAAAATCAGCAAGTTAGGTGCTGTCAGCTATTCCCAGGGATACCAGCACTGGTAAGGCTAACACGGCTCTAGGTGATCCCTCTGCATGTAGGCTGTACGGGAACACCTAGCAATTTGCCTTGGGGGTTAACGAGTTAACTAGGAAACATGGGGCAGTGAAGAAGTTGCAGTATCTCTTTATACTCAGTTTGAATGAGTCTGATAAATCAGACCCCATCACACACAAATCTGTGTTGATACTGATGGATGATTTATTGGTCCGATCACCTGTTCATTAAAGTGTGCAATTTTGCTGCATGCAAATCTTTCTGGAGCACTCCTGCATACAGTTTAGATACCGGTATTTGGTGACAACCCAATCTAGCATGACATTTAAAATGGCCACCGGACATAGGGTTGTATTATTGACATGGATTTACAAGATGCCAAACATACGATTTGATCCAGAAATATTCTGTACATATTACCAAAAGGACCCTTCAGATGATGATAACATAGCTCAAGAGACGTGAGAAATATCAGTAAGTGTCTAAAATGTACACCAGTATGTTGTGGACAGGTTTGTCTGCAAATGTTTTGTTGATTTTATGAATAGGTACTATCAGACCCACATATAGTTCATCAGTACCAACACAGATTTGGGGGTCTGATTTATCTCTTTTTGAATTTGCTGCAAGTGGGTGAACAGTGTTGTCTCAGGCAGTTGGCAAGATTGACTGGTTATTCTAGTAATAGGAAAATTTTTCTAGATCTGTTGTATATCATTGCAGTAATGTATGAATCTAAATATACTGTAGATAGCAATCAAATTGGGATAACTCTGTAAATAATATATGTATGCTGTTATGTATATTTGTGAATCAGGGTTTCCTTGCTTTTTCACCTCATTGTTATCAGGTATATATTTTGTTACAGCTGCTTGCTGTGAAGTGCATACAGAATTTCTGATGTTAAAGTCTTGCACCTCAATTGAATTTTCCATATGTTCACTGTTCAGATTATTGGGGGGGGTTGTTGTTTAAAAATTCAATATGCCTTTAATCTTTTCTGTAGTTCTGGGGAATTCAGCATTAACTCAAACATAGCAACACCTTTATTCATTCTTTTTTCACCCCATGAGGATCAGATGACATTGTGAATGTCTGGATTATCTCTTAATACTTATAACAGACATAATATATTTATCCAAGGATAAGCAGCCAGTACATCATGATACGTCAACCCCCAGTTTTTACAGTTTTGGCAAATACCATATGTACTCGCTTGTAAGTTGAGTCCAACTGCAAACAGCACTGACCTAGATTTGCTATTGCATTGTGTGCCAGCAGATCCTCATCTCTTTACTTTGAAACAGCATAGACCCTGATCTGCCATCACATAATGCACTATGTTGTTTCAGTTTGACTCAACTTGCAAGTGAGAGTACACATTATTTTACAAAGGATATTCTTGATAATTAAGCTACACGTAGTTTTTAACAATTTCTTAGTCTGGTACCAGCTCTTAACATGGGAGAAATACTGTAATCTGACATCCACCTACCATGAAGTCAGGTCTATGATGCATTTTAGTGACATCACTAAATGTATTGCTTAGTTCTTTGTTTCTGCATTAAATGTGTACAAAAGTTACTAAAGTATTAATGCTGACATAATTTTTCAGAAACTCCAAACCTGTCTTTAAGAGACACAATTTTGCATTTTGAGGCAATACCCTGCTTCCATGGTCTGTGACATCACAGTTCACAATTGACCCTAGTGGGTGGTATTAGAGAAAATATTTAGGCTGTAGATTTACACTGCTGTAAAGTAATGTAGATATTCTACATACATATGAAATACATTTTAAAAGACCCCTGCAAATTTGAAACCCAATTTTCTTCACTAAATAAATTGGCAGTGGCATTACCAGACTTGTTGTCTTGTTAGATCTGAAGTCGACCTGACCAAACTTTACATGGAGAGATGAACCTTTGGAAAAAAAAATTGAGGATTTGGGGCAAAGGTGGACAAGGAGGAAAAAATCATGAATCAGATATGCAACAACCAAGAATAGGTCTAATTTTCACTGATCTGCTCATGCATGGACCTCATGGCCATTCCTAAAGGAACCTCTCATAGGCCCCCAAAAATAAATGGTAGGCATGTCCTTTTAAATTTTAGACATATATACTTAATGTGATATTTTTTTAATTTTTTTTTTTTTTTACCGTGGGGTGAAGAAAGTGCTAGAGTCAGGAATGAGAAACAGAGATGGTCGACCAACCAGAAACACATATTTTTGCATTACATCTAAGCACTAAGCAACTGTTGATAGGAAAATCCCTCTGAATCAGACATGCTTGGGTTCCATTGAAAATAACAAGAAAATGTGCATTGTTACCACATTTTTATGGGAAAATTAGAAAACACTTCAGCCTCATCAAGTTAAACGGCTGATTGTGAGATTCTTTACAACTACTTAAAAATTAAAGGTATAAGCAAAGCAGAGGACAGCACACGAGGAAGGGATAATAAGATGTTTATGATGATAGGCACTATATTAAGCCTTTGTTTTGGGTTGATTAATAATGAAGCCATTGCTTCTAAGTAGAGTTTGTTCCAGGATTCACTCTAGCTTCTAAAACACTGCAGCAGAAAAGTCTACTAAATGTTCAAAAACATGCACCATTCTGCAAGCTCTACCTTTTGTACATTGTTGAATCTTCCCTTTGGGTTCTTCTTAGCCAAAGTGTTGCAACTTTTGGACAGTACGAGAAAAGAAATAGATTATATACTTTACCAAGAATGGGAAAGTAATACTGCATGTTTTATTATTGTGCATGTGGCATGATAGTTTGTTAAGTTAGTATTCCCATTCTTACAAAAAGGTATATGAATCTTGCATTAGCGGCACTTAGCACATATAAAACATTGGCCTGATATGCGGAGTTCATGTACAGTTGTTGAAGCCTGGTGCGTACACAGAATTAAGTGTAAGAACTTGTGTTTCCCTTAATCCCCATTTGCATTTCAGAGACCCCCAAATTCTTAATTTGACCCCTAGTTTTGATACCAAAGTGTGTTTTGTACTCGGTCTGACCCCCAGTTTTGACTCTCAGTCTTGCACCCATAGGGGATACACTGAAGAATTGTACTTTAGTGTATCAGGTTTACTCAGTTTCTACTGATTTCTCAATGATAGCAAAGAAAACCCGATCAGACACATATAATGTGTGTAATTTTTAGGACACACATAAGTGATAACTCTTTTATGGTCACCATATTTGCTGAAAGACTAGACTGATCCTTGTCTCTACTGTACTAATATAACTTTGGTACACAATACAAATCTAGAAAGAAACATGGAGATAAATAAGTTCTAGAGTGGCATATGGGTTTCCCAGCTTATAAATTAACAGAGGCAGTGGTATTCCTCGGTTATTTTTATTCATGAAAAGATATGTCTAACTTCATTATGAGGTAAAAAAGAACAGAAAGCATTTATAATAGTGTTTCGAGTTGTTACTAGTGAAGTATACTAGCATTATTTTTGCGAGGGACTAAATCCAAACAAGTTGTGACATTTTTATTTATTAGCTACTTATTGCAGTATTATTTTGCTATACTCCAATACAGTGATTCTTCTTTGTTTTCTTCTTCACAGTATGAACCCCTATTGTGTTGTACTTCCATTTTAGTGACCTAGAGGTACAAGATCCCTCAGTAAGAGAAAGTAGTGGGAGCACTGTCAAGTTGATTAATAGTGTTGTTTTCAGATTTTTTTTTTAAATAGGCAGTGGTTATTTTGTAAACAACATTCACAGAACTTGCAATTACAGAACATTTGAGTGAAATGTAAAAGAATAAGAGGTCATTCATATCACATATTTAGGCCAAAATTTTATATCTTATAGATATTACTGAAACTAAAGATTTTTTATATGCCATGATATGATGTCCCTCTCACTCTTACCAATTTCATTTCTGCACAATAATTTGATTTAATATGCCATCTGCAGCTACCAAAATTTTGTGGATTGCTTGCACTTGGTCAAAGGAGGAGTTATCAATATTGGAGTTATAAATCAGAGGTAATCTTAAACTGACTGTAATAAGAAAACTGGTTTCTGCACAATAACCTGGATTATCCACCATCTGTATTTACCAAACCTCTTGGATTACTTGCACTTGGACTAAGGAAGAACCGTATTGTTTTCAGGTCATAGGTCAATTTCACATATTTTCTTTATCCTTTTACCTCATGTAAGCCTCTTTGGATGCCTTCCCCTATGAAATGATCATGAATAATTCATGAACTGTTCTTGAACAGTTCATGAACCTAGTTCATGAACCATTCATGAAAGTTCATCAAAAGGTTCATGAATGTGCATGAACTGAAAATGGTCAGTCCATGAAATAATGAATTCATGAACTGTTCATGAACCAACACTTCACAAACTGTTCTTGAACAGTTCATGAAATATTCATGAACTGAATTCTTGAACAGTTCATAAAAGTTCACAAACTGGGTCATCATCATTCATGAAGAAGTGAATGAACATATTCATGAACTATGATGAACAGTGTTCCTGACATAAATGACTCATGACTTCATGAACATTTCCTATTAAAAAACAATTTGATAAGCTGACAGACTCACAAATACCTATTTCATCCTGAATCATAAAATAACCTTAGATGTGGGGGTTTTAAAACAGTCTAAAATGCAACATATTATCTTAAAAACGGTATTTAATTTCAGATAAATTTCTAATATGCAACTATTTAGAACATGTAAACTGACATTAAGCGATATTCCTTTTTTTACTCTTAGCAACACTTTTTGTATGTTTTGTAATTTTTCTTTGAAAATTTTTCGAGAGATATTGGGGCAGTTGTGTTCAATCAACTGTTGAAGCATATTTAACTTTCATCGTCAAGGGGCTGTCTTTCCACTGGGGTTTCTCCTGACTTGACCAATCTTTTTCCCCGGAGACTGACCTGTCAGATAACTCTTTTGTGAAGATGTTCAGGGCCTATAATTTAATTGAATCCCACCCATTGTCACTACTGAATGTCTCCATCTGCAACTTAAGCTATTCCATCCGATTACTGTTTGGATCTTTAACATTGCTGCAGCAGTCACTTTTTAATGTCTCTTTCATCTTAGCCGCAAGATCCTCCAGTTGTCAAATTTTCCTCCTTAACCTACAACTTCATCCTCTAATAATTTTACTTTTCTGCTGTCTGATCTGAAAGAAAGATAAAGTTAATTACAGATAACCTCTGATCAACATTGTCTTCAGCTTTTAGCACATTATTTTTGTACCCCACTTTATTTACTGGAATAATTATGATCCATCTCAAAATTATTTAATCCCTTACAATGATACACAACTTACTGAGCATTTATATTATTGGAGAATTTTGTCATTAGTTGTATTTTAACTGAAGCTGACTAGCCATAGGTATAGTCACAGGAGTCGGATGTTTTAATCAATAAAAATTTATCCACTCTGACTCCGCATGTTCCATATAGCTGCTTCCGGTTTCGTCATGTTGTTGTTTGCACCTGTATTGTGTACATTTTGACACATTAATTAGTTTAGTTTTTTTTTTTGTTTTAATTTACCAAATTACATCAGATCATAGAAATAGTGATGTCATGAAACAGAAAACGATACCAAACATCTAAATTCCTATCGTAGATGCAGTACCACATCTGGTATCGAGATCGAAAAGGGGGGGGTATGATAATGTTTAGTGATTTTCAAAAATTCGAAAAGTTTAAATTGGGTCTGAAAAAAATCATGTATATTAGTTTGGTTAAAACTAATATGATGACATATAAAAACCAGTAAAATATCCATATAACTTCCACTGAAATAATCATGAATGACCAAGAAAAAGATACTCATCGTAATTTTGATGATCCTGGCTGTGAACGCTTTTCCGCCTAATTTTGCTCTCACCAAGTCAATTCCTTCATATTCTTCATAATCGCTTCTCTGCACTTCTACTTACTTAAAAGAAATGATATTGAAAATATTCTCATCTGTCCATTCCACGGGAGTCCACGTTTTTTGTTCAAGATTTTTACTTGTTGCAGAACTGTTTGCATGCTCTTTCGTTTGTGGGGGAAAAGGAGGCTCAGCTGCTGAAATCTAGTGCGTATATTAACCAATCATATCACGTCTTCTTTCACAGTCATCCAATCAGGATAATCGTTTGTTACATATTTCAGTTTTTATGGCAACTTGGCAACCAGTGACAAAGTCAATAAAATATGCAGTTTATGACAGTAATGGACAAAAACGTTAGAACAAAGTCATTGAAAGCTTTAATAGCAAGTACACTTTGTTCATGCTGGCCAGAAAATATTTTCCCATATTAATCCAGAACTACTCAGGTTAAGTACACAAGTACTGAATAAAAGATCTCTATGAACATGTATACAGTATCATATCATTTAAAAAAATACTCACCTTTATTTATATTTCACTAATATTGTGAGAAATTTGTATGATGACTTTTCTTAAACATTTTATGAATATAATGATATAGAAATTTCATCTACATTTTTAAGAAATATCTTGGTGGTGCATCAAAGTACTTAAATTGTTCATGAAGCAAGTTCATGACATTTCAGGAACTTCAAAGATAATAGTTCATAAAAGTTTGTCATTGTGTTCATGAACTCAAGTACATGATTCATCAAAATTCTTGAAGTGTTCATGAACTTAGTTGAACTTTCATGAACAGTTCATGATTGTTCATGAAGTCATGAATTTGTTTTCGTAGGGGTTCTCATGGAAGTGCTAGTGGATGCCTTTACTCAATTCACATGGAAGTATGTTTGGCTGCCTCTGTACCATTTGCATGGAAGCTTGTTTAGATGTCTACAGTAAACATCAGCCATTTTATACTGGCTTTGTAGTGCCACCTTTGGGGAAAGCTTTTATTAGAAACATTCATTAAGGTACCTAACCATTACATAAGATCATGTTGTTGTTATTTAAGATCTAGTAGTAATCTGCTATCTAAAGTAACTGGGTTGGATTTTCTGCTCTCTAAAAAATTGGGGGCTGCTGATTTTGTTCATCACTTTCATGAGTTTGGATGATTAGAATTACCAAGATAATAGCTTCAACAAATCAGATAGAGGCTCTGATGTCCATGTAGGCAAAACTTATCTTTGATAATTTATCAAATTCAGATGATTTAGTGATGTAGATGTAAACAAAGAACTGGTAGATTTTGAGGTTAAAAAAATGTCATTTGTAGTTGGTCAAATGACTTTACTGGCTTGACAGTGAAAGAGTTCTCCAAAGATTTTAAAGCCATAAAAAATTATTCTATGAAAATTAATTATACAACTATAAAGTTCAGGTTTTTCTCTTAAATCTTTCTATGGATAATAAACCAATTATTTAGTAGTTGCTATCACGTGGTTTTCACTTCTTTGTGTTGAGAAACCTTGTCTCTTAAATGTGAATACGTCCTCCCACACAGCTGAGAATTGTCAACTGTTATGTACATTTAATTTGCATTTTGATTTACCTTTGTTTGTAATAGAGAGTAGGAGTTGGGCCTACCTATTTCTTTTTGTTTGTAAACAATGTATTACATAGCTAATTTTTATCTATAATAGTAGATTATATATTAAAATTATTTTTATTTATAGGTAAACATTTTTACCTGGATTTGAGTTCAGGACATGAGTTTTCCCCATGGGAATTCATGGCATACCTGCTGTTTGTTCTTTACTAAAAGTTTTTATAATAGACCCGATATTGTTGTCAACATAGAATATTCTAGAAATTAACTCTTGACCCCCATCCTGATCCTCATATTGTGACTTATGTTTTTATATCATGGAGAAGTAAGCAGAAATTCTTTATTCCTAACTTACCATCCGAAGTGGAATATCTCTTTTAGTTGTGTTCATTTTTTTAATTGAGAGGATTTATTTAAATTATTCACTGGAATTACAAAGTGCTCAGTAATACTTTCAGACTAAATCACTATTTTGGAATTATTATTTGTATTATATTTAAGAATGAACAGGTCTTATGGAAAAAAGTCTAGTTTAGGTGGCATCTACTCAGAAGACTATAAACAATTGATTTTTTTTACTGACCTTTGATGGGCATGAAAACATGCTTCCACTGAAATTGAAAATTCACCATTATGGATGTGTTTATTGTATTCACTGGTAAAACAGTGCAGTTACAAGGACTGAAAGAATGGCAGATTTGCAGCTAATGCTATCCCATTAAAAAGTTGGGAAAGGTTAGTATTATATGTTGGTCCCACATATACAGTATGTACAACAAACACATCATTGAGCCTACATTAATTAGACATAATCCTCAGTTTAGAAGACAGTTCAGCATACATCCTGATTTACAGACAAACCACTAGGTAGTAGCTTGAATTTATGCTCCTGTTGTTTGTATCTTCTTGCAAGTGATTGTACATATTGTGGTTGAAGAGGGTCCCAAGCATTGTGTTACATGTGTTATCTTGGAGCCTGCAGGATTCAGATTCTTATCTGTGGTAAGCTTTGATGGTAGACATGCTGATTGATGGAGCTGTAGGTTTCTTTGCCAGTTTTCAGAAAGATTCATTTGGAAAGACTGGTACAGATGACTCTTTTGTCCAGGTTTATTATTATCCTAAATAGACCTCTTGGCTCTGAATTAACATGGACAAAAATGATGATTTTCTAAGACAAATTGTTTAAAATTCTATTTCTCTGGCTGTAACAGGATGAAGCCAGGTTGAGATTGGATTTAATAAAGACACTGAAAGGAATTTTATAAATGAGATATATGCAACTGAACAATTAATGAATCTAATACCAGACATGCAGCATGAAGTGTAACAATGGATTTAACAGAATGATGAGTTCAGCAACTGATAAAAGGAAATGATATCGTTCCTAAATGGAACTTGTCAGAGCATGTAACTTAAGCCAGTAATCGAACAAGAATCAAGGTATGGAACTTGCAAACAAATATTAATTGATGTATGCATCGAACACCAGGGATGATGACTGATATATAGATCTACCACATGTGATGATCATTATATAGAATTTACAAAAATATGAATGGAATGTGTATCTTGTGGCATCTAGTTGATGAACATTATATTTCTGGTTTCACAGCTGTTGTTGAAAGGTCAAGGAGCCACCATGCATGGCCTACCCCTCCCAATCTGCTGAAGGTTCTCTTGATAGCCTTCATATTTACTATAGACCCGTAGGTCCCAAAACTTTGGTTCTGCAGTGCAAGTAAACCAATACCAGCCTCTGAGCCAAAATCACCATTGACCCCAGCATCCAGGTTACAAGATATCCCCACATAGTTCTTTGACTCCCCATCAAGCTAAAAATACAGTGATTAAACTGTGTAGTAGATGAGACACAGTTAAGCGCAAATACAGTAATATGCATTGCGCATGCACACAAATGAATTGGCTTCATTGTACATTTAATTAATTGATCAGAACTACTGTACAAGTTTATTATTATTATAATAACTTAGTTCATACATGAATCTATGTCCGACAAGTATGATCTCAATGGATTATAAGAAAATTCGAACATTACTTGTAATTTAATGCAAGTAACATATAACAATTCAATTCATACAGTTATAAAAATGGCTCACATAGAATCTGATAGCATGGCATTATGTGACATGTCTGACATAAAATTTAGAATGAATTCTGTCAAAAGGATAGAAGAAAGAGTACAATTTTTTTTCACTTAGCTCTACAGCTGAAGATTGATTCTCTTTAAATGGATTGCTTCTTGGCAAGACTCATATTAATACAGAGATAATCTTGGGCTACAAGTACCCTGATTGTAGTCAAATCTGTAATCAGAGAACTTGTAGTACACGTAATTGGGTTTCTTACTGCAGGCACTTAGCATGTGCAGCAGTGAGCAAACTGAACTCAGGATTTTGAAATAACCATGGTTAAAATTAAGACATCTTCAGATAGCTCTATGTGGCAATGAAACCCAGTACATTTTCATTCATACATAATGCATTGGTATTAAGCACACACAATTCTGTGACACCAGCAAAATTTGTAACTTAATGTCCCAGGCTGCTAGAGGTGCCTGATACATTATATATTTTGTTCTGGCGGTATGTACCACAATTCGTTTCCACTATGTCAGTACATTGGCAGGTTCCATAAGCAAGCAGTGAACAGAAATTTTGGTTCGGTTTTGTTCAGATATAATTAAAAGCATCTTTTCATTGTTAAAAGAATTTTTCAAAACATTATTTATATTTTTGCCAAATTGTGTTTTGGCCACAAGCTGGTTTTGAATATTACAAAAATAATTCATTAATCAACCTTTAATGACATGGTTGTCCCCATGCCAATATTATTATGTTATATTAATCAGGACTTCCTGTTGGCCCCAATTTCCATGGCAACAGAATTTTAATTTTGAAATTTTAATAGCAGTAATACATAATCTGTTGCTATTGCATAGCTTGGTCTTTTCTGAGTGGAAAATACCTTTGACCATAAGCTGAGAATTTATCCTGTTGGGTGATTATGTAAAAGTTCCAACTTCTAACCTGTGACCCTGGCCCTCATGCACTTTCTGGTTGTTGCAGTCATTATTGCTACTTAGAATACTTTGAAGAATAATTGCCATTGCTTCGAGGTATACTTTGCAAATTGAGCATTGACTGTGTTAAAATACCCTCTGATCAAGCATTATTCGAGTTTGGAATTAGAGTTATTGGCATGAATTGGTGACAGTTTTTTTTCTCATAAACTTTTATTTAGGTTACTCCCGCACGAATGTGTCAGCATAACAATTATCGTGTTTGAGATTTATTTTATTCCTTTTTCAAGCTCAGATAGGTCTTTACATACCCCTGTCTATGCCAATTTAGAATGTAGACTCTAATTGATTCTGTTTTGTTGTTTTAATACGGTAATGAATGAAAGGAATTCATGTTTTATTTAATCTGATCTGTGGTATTTTTATTACATGGAAGGAGGTTGCACACCAGTTCTCCATCATTTGTTAAGTGATCGAACACCTTTAATTCTTAAAAGTCAGTTTAAGATACTTTTTCATAGTATTATTAATTATTTTAATTTTACATAGCTCATTTTTGTGTGCAAATTTTCATCTCCACTACTTGGAATAAGTGTTGTTATGATAATTTAAATTTTAACCCCCTCCCACTACATTTTCCTGGAACCAAAAATGACGGTGAACATGCTCATCATTTACACCAGATATTTCCATTTGTCTGAGATGTGAAGGTGATGATGTTGTTAGAGACCCACCACTAATAATTAGGTTAAAAATCCTAAAGTTTGGAATGAAATGCTGTTTTATGCATTTTTAAATATCCTTTAGGTTTTTAACTTGGTGATTCATAGGCCAGAAGAGCTTATGGAATGGTCTATTGTCCATTGTCTGTCCATCTGTTAAACAAGTTTGCAATTGTTACTCTTTTTAAACTACTGGATTGCAATGAAACTTTACAATGTGGCCCATGGACCAAATCCAGACAGTCACTTTGTTTTGTCCGTTAATTTATTTCATAGGCTGTGTCTTTGAAAATCACTTATCTAGCCCATGCTCTGGAAAAAGTTGCCCATGCCAGGTCAAGTTGGTCCTCATTGAAAATGGTGCTGCTTGGACATCCAGTATGACCACCACACTGGCCGTCTTGAATACTGTATCTTGTTTTTACTACTTCTCCAGAACAGATAGTCATATCAACTTGTAGTTTTCACTAAAAGACTTCTTATGATGTCTAGTTTATGTTAATGAGAATGGTGCCGATCTGACATCAGTATGGATGTCACAGCAGTTATCTTGAAAATCTTTCTTTTTTTTTACTACACCTGAGTGGATGGTCATATCAACATGGGGTTTTCATATGCAAAAATGATGATGATCTGAATTCAAATATGGCAGCCACAGCAGCCATCTTTAAAATCTTATGGGAACTCTTCCTAAAAAGAAAGGTATATTGATGTGGACTTTCCAACCAAAAAGCTTATGATGCCCAGTTGATCTTAAATGAACATGGTGCTGATTTGACTGCCAATGTGGCCACCACACAGGAGCCATCTAGAACATCATGTTATCATTACTCCTTTTGAATGGATGGTTGTATCAGCATGAGGTTTTCACTAAAAGATTTTTTATGATGTCTGCTTGGTCCTAAATGAAATGTTGCCCACATGACATCCAATGTGTTCACCACAGCAGCCATCTAGAAAATCGTTTTATGGCTTCTTCTTGAATGGAAAGTCATATTGACATGGTTTTTCATCAGATAACTTATTATGATGCCTACTTGGTCCTAAACGAAAATGTTGCTGATCTGGGGTTTAAGATGGCTGCAACAGTGGCCAGCTTGAAAATCTTGTTATCTATACTCTTGATGCATGGTCACATCATAATGGGGATTTTGCTAAAAGACCTTTTATTTTGTTTTCTTGAGCTTTAGTTAAAATGGTGCTGATCAGGTTTCCAGTACGTGGCCATCTTGAAAATTTTGTTTTGGCAACTTTTAAAGGGAAAGTCATTTTGACATGGGTTTTTCATCGGAATAGTTCTTGTAGTGTCTGCTTGGTCCTAAATGAAATTGACATACCCTCAATATGGCCATCATAGTGGCAATCTTGAACATATTGTTATCTCTACTCCTGAATTGATGGCTATATCAAAATAGGGTTTTCACCAGTAGACTACTTAGGTGGCACTCTACAGTTTCATATTTTGCATTGGGTTAGATTTTTAAAGGAAAAGAATTTCCAGTTTTCCTCACTGCTTATACTGGCTGTGTAATCAAAAGACCTGGTATATCTTAGGTATTGTTAAAAAAATATTGTATGATTGATGGATGTAATATAGGTTTTAGAGTATACTTCATATGAGTACCTATAAAAAACTGCTAGTTCCATGTTATTGTTTTCACTTCCTGGACTTCAGAGATAAATTCTAAAGGAAAGAGTCAATCACTTGTTTAAAGAGACTTGCCCAAGGCCTGCATCTGAAAAATTCTTTGAGCACTGGAGCAATTGGACAACACTTGACATTGGGACCTGGAAGAAACATTGTTTAGTGTGAAATATTTTGAGATGCACATAATGACACAAGTCAGTTTGATATGATTTTGTTTTTCTTCATATCAAAGTACAGTAATTTCATTGTTGTCTCAAAATAATATTAAAGAAATAGGGCTCTTTGGGCACATGGTGTTGGAGATTGAGCTGATATAATTTAAGTCCAGGCCTGTGGTATTTTTAAGGCCACTTATCCTGGGCCAGTGTCGGAAAAAATTCTTTGTGTACTGCATTGCATACTAAGGATTATATTCTTCATGTACCATATTCTTGTTTAATTATTCCCTTATAATTTGGAAACGGCCTTTTAGTACAGAGGCAGCTGGGGATCCCATTTTTATTCTTACGAAAAGGGAGAGTGTTGTTGTTGTTGGGTTTAATGCCATTTTTCAGCACAAGATAGGCTATACATGGCAGCCAGTATAAATGGTGGAGGAAGAACCAGGGAAAACCCGGGAAAGAACCACCGACCCATGAGAAGCTACTGGCAAGCTTTCTCACATACCCATATTGGCCGAATCTGAGACTCGAACCAACGCAGACAGAGGTGAGATGGCAGTGATCCATAATGGTGAGCGCTTTAGACCACTCAACCACTCGAGGCTCCCAAAAAGGGAGAAAGCTTGTTGATAAACATTTAAAAACCATCTTCAACATTTTTAAATGAAAGTTGTAAATGAAAACTCTGCATTGCTCCTTTTATCATTCAGAAGAGTGGTTAGTGCATGGATATTTAAAACTGGCTTAATGAAATTCTTGACTTTAAAGAAGAAAGCATATATATATATTTTCTTTCACAAGAATATTTTCTCAACAAATACCACAGTATTGGACAAAACATCAATCAAATAGAAATGTTGGGAAATATCTGCTGGTGGCAACACAGTAAGAAAGAAGTAAAGAAGTCTTGTCAATTGAAATTTGTGGTTTTATTTTACTTTTTAATTCAGTTCCAAATGAAATTCTCCTCAAATTCAATATGCCCAGTTCTATTCACGTGTGAAGAGTCAATTGACTTGTGGCAATGCCCATAAGTGCTTCCATAAAATTTGATTAAAGACTTAGTCTGGGCTAAACTAGATATATTTTGACAACTCTTGAGATCTCAATAGGACTTTGGCATGAAGACTAATAACAATGTTAAATTGTCTAAGCTAAATACAAATACATGAAAGGTGCAGACATCACAGTAGTGTCAGCTAGATCTTTTGTTAAAACCACACACCATAGACAACTCAATAATTTTGCAGTTGGCTAATCCTTGGCTTGTTCTTCAAAATTTGCAGTGATAACATTTGAAAATAACTTGCAACATTTTAATAAAATACAAAATAGAAGTATTTTTTTTCTGTATGGTTGATTTTTTTTCAATTTTCTTTCATTTTGGATGTAGTGTTCAGTGGCACTGCAACTGCCAGGAGTTGACTTTTATTATTACAAATGATACTGAGTTGACACTGTATACATTTAAGTACTATTGATGATGATTTATATGGTGACATTTAAGATCTTGGAGTATAATCAGTACAAACATATCAGTGGGTTTATGAGTGTAATTTTAGCAGTGAAGCTTTAATTTCCGTTTGCTTATGATGACAACATGCGTTCTGACTCATAAGGGGAAGTAACTCCAACTTTACTGATGAACATAATTTTGAAGAACTGCATGTAGATTTAATTTATATTACAAGTCTTTCATCAGTATATTGCCTTTAACTGACTTTTCAGATCTGAAGTCCATAAAAATTTTAATACATTAGATGAATATTTGTGTAGAACAGTGGAGATTAAAATTCTCATACAGAAGTGAAAGTTGCTTTTACCCACCCCTTCCCCCCCAACTGTTAACCAAATTTTGAGTCACTCTCATTATCTCATGCCCTTTGAATAAGCTGATCCAGTTATCCTTTATTTATGAACAGTCTACTTTTGTTATGATTGTATTATGTATATTTAATTTAATTGTTTGTTTGTTTTAAATTTTTTAAAATTCCATTACATTCTGTTTGACCTGATTGACTTATTTTAGTTTTTATTTCATTGGTGTAAACAATTGATAATAGAAACATTGTATCTAGTTGCTGACCTTGTTTCAAAATCAGTGACAGTTTTGGTAAAGAACTTTTTTTATTTTTTTTTTTTTATCTTTCTCAGAGTAAGAATCATTAAGCTCAGTCAAGGTCATACCTGGCTGTACATATTCCGAGGTTTCCTAGGAAACCTTGGACAAATTTTTCTAGGAAAAACCTCAGAGTATTGGTTGCTGATTTTCCTAGGTAATAGTCCAAGGACAAAATTTTTTTATACCAATGTCCAAGGTTTTTATTCTCAATGTCCGAGGTTGACCTCAGACTTCCAAGGTATTTTGTAACCAATACTCCAAGGTTTCTTAGGAATCCTCAGACATATTGTTTGAGGTTTACAAGCATTCTGAGAATTCCTCGGACATAATGTCCGAGGTTTCCTAGGACACATCATCCAAGGTTTCCTAGGACACATTGTCCAAGGATTCCTCGGACATATTGTCCGAGGTTTCCTAGGACACATCGTCCAAGGATTCCTAGGATATATCGTCCTAGGATTCCTCAGACACCTTCCTGGCATAAAACATCAAACCAAGAATTGAAGCAAATATTACAGAATATAAGAATATATTTTATTTTTAATTTGTTCAACACGTACAGATAAAATTTTAAAAAGGTCCAAATATCAAGAATGCCCATAAGGTTCCTTCAGTGCCAAATTGTCCATTTAATTTTGAAAATCCATCTATTTATATCCTGGTTTCTTGATGGTTTTAGCACTTCATTGAATTTCTTGTTTATCATCACCTGTTTGATACTCTGCCATTTCTTTTGGCTCAGTCCTGCAAAAAAAGAAAAAATATTGGTTGAAAATATAAAAGGTGATGAATTAATAAAACAAATAGTACACATATAACATTACTGTTATTGGCAGCCTTAAATTTACAAATCATGTTTGGAATCCTTTATTAACCCTTAAAAAGCTATATTTCTACAACAGACTGTTCTTTGAATTTGGGACCATCATTCTAAATTGTTGATAACAAATAGAGTCAAGATTATATTCTGTTCCTGGCTCAGTGGCTTACGAGTTCAAAGTAATGTATTCAGTCATTAAAATTATTAAAAATTATTAGATCCTGATGCACCCCTTTAAAGATATTATTAAAATTATTCAGAATTACTATCTTATTTCATTGTACTGTAATCAACCCATAAAGATATGACACAGTGCTTGTTGCTTATAAAGTTTTTAGAAAGTTTGAAATTGCTGCATCTTTATCTTACCTTGGACTTTTTTGGTGTTATCATCATAGTCTGTTTTGGTGTTGCCATCTTGGTGGTCTATTTTGTTGCTATTGTCATAGCAGTTTTTGGTGGTTTTGCTGATTCTGGATTTGCATCTTGTTTCAACCCTAAATTTACAAAAAAATGCAAACTTTTCAAATAATATGCAATACATTCCATGCCATTTACTAGTGATGGGAATTGATTACTTGGGAAAAAAATACATATACCCATGTTTATTGCTGAAAAAAAATGTGGTTAGGCATGTTGGCCTTAAAAATAATAATAATTTTAATTATGTAACCTGACATTCTTTATAAAGGTAAGAGATCACTGATGCTTGCATTTTTGCAAATTCGTATGCAATAGGTAAAATTAAACATGAGATCGGTATTGTGGACACCATATTTCCTTTTCAATTTGACAAACAAAAGAAACCGAATTTAAGTACTATTTAATATCATCAACATATGACATGCATGAGCATTAATCATTTTAATATGGTACACAAATTTACACATGAAATGAAGGGCATATACTATCAGGGTTTGCAAGGTCTATAAAGTTGTTTAACAGTGGCCATCGTGTGATGTCACGAATCACTACCTAGTATCTAAAAGTAGAATGCAGCTGCAATTTCGGACAAACACATGATAATATGGCAGGCCAGTACAGTTATTTAAATTATAAAATACTGTACTTGAAAAAAATGGATAAAGTAATTAAGCTTTTCATGGATATACTGAAGCAGTAATTAATCTGATTGCTTTGTAGATTTTCTTGCTGCCTAACAACCTATATGCATGGATGTTCTGTTCTATTCTTACATGTCTTTAACACTATTCATAAACCTATTCTTCTGATTTCATGGATTATAATAATTATGTACACACAGTTATTTTAAGATCCATGTTTGAGTCATTAAATATTTTTCAGATTTGACTGTTTTTTCAACAATTTTAAAATATGACTTCATTTTCATGTTTGATAATAATAATATATAATTAAAACCATTATTAATTCTTTCCTTCTAAATTCAACTAATGTTAATGGGTTAGTTTGCTTTACAGTATTCAAATCGGGCATAGTTAAAAAATTATTATCATTAAAATGTACTATATTCTTGTAATTCATTTCCAAAGATTTACAACTGAATCGTGCAAAGATAAAATTAGATGAAAACAATAAGGTTTACTGAACGCTATATGTGTTTCACAGGCACTTGATTCCAGGGTAAACTAATGTGTACACTTGCCAATTAACACTTAACGTGTTAATTGGTGAGTGTACACATTAGTTTACCCCAGAATCAAGTGCCTGTGCTATGAAACGAGAGCCAATAAATGTTCTTTCTTTTTCAAATTTAATGTAATATAATATAAAAAAGAAATGAACTTACCCCCAATCCTTCCAATACTTCCTTCTGTAATCCCAAAGCACAGTAATCTTGCCGACACCAAATCGCCGACTTTGTAGTCTTCGATTGCCTTTCTCGGCTGAACAATATTTAGGTGGCTAAGAACATTTCTGGTAACAGGATTATCATATAAATAACGCAAACAAGTTCATGGAGATCGATGAATCCACTCCTTTATAATGCAAGTTTTCACAGACCAGTTTACTTTCAACGAACCACTTTCAAATTTATTATTATGGCATGTACAAGATTGATTGATGAATCGGCTGCTGTGATTGGATAATTCCATGCTCTGCAACCAATGGAAGAAGGCAAAAGAAATATTTCCTAGAACTTTCCACAGCATCTCAATACTTTTTTAAATTTAAAAGCAGTAAGTAGATAAGCACCTGCTATGAGTATTATGTGGGGTCCTTCAATTATCTCAATTTTTTTTCATAAGATAAAATTGTCTCCCAGATTCCAATCATTGCAGACCAGAAGTGCAATATCAGGCACACAAAAAAGTCCCCGTTTAAGCTGCTGACCCTAGCTCTTTTTCATCAGGTTAAAAATATTAAAAATAAAAATAAAAAATTCCCAACAGAACTTGAAGTGCTTAGTATATATATATATATATATATATATATATATAAAAACCCAAATTAACTACCTACCCTTATTTTAAAACCAATGCAATAGGAATTACACATGGGGTGGGGTGGGGGTGGTCTCATAAACATATAAACAAAGGAGGCTTTAACAAAGCACAGACATTATCAGTCTTTTTAAGACAAGCAAGCTCAAGAAGCAGAATTCATTTACAATTGCATTTGAAGAAAAGAAATCCATTGGAGAAGTACCTGTTGAAGTTCCAAGATACCTCCTCCACAGATAAACTTGCCATGTATTTGCAGTTTGAAAACTTTTTGTGTCCAGAGGAAATGTAGAGGGAGGAGTTCATCTTCAGGTGTTAGAATTTAGGTGACTGTATAAATTAAAATCTTTATCAATTGCAAGTACATTAACACAAGCTTGTGTTTTTTACTTGATCCTTTACCACTCATGATTTAGCTATTGACAAACAATTTAACTATTGACATACATGTTACTTGATCACTGAAATGATAGATGTGGCTTTGCAAAACTTAAATGAGGATTACAGATGTTGCCTTTTACTTTGAAAATGTCTTTTACAGTACCTTGTTTGTCTATATTTCATGAATACTTGAATTGTATATGAAGTAATTGCAAATAAAAAATCTTACACTGGTTTAAACTCAGAGTGAAAACATTGTTCAAATTTATGTCATGAATAACTTTTGAGGTCATTTTTCATTTTATTTAAACATCAGAAGCCAACTTTCTTTGCAAAGTTTAATATTTTTAAAATCCCTAAATGGATCAGATGTGCTTTTGTTTTCAGATAACAGAATCAAGTGCAATCTTCCCAAATTGTTTTGAAAGGGATTAAACTTCAGTGTAACTGTGCTTATTATCAGTTGTCATATGAAAAACGATAGTTAAAAATGGTGCCATGCCAATCATCCATGCAATCTTTTTCAGACGCAGCTGTATATTTGTAATTATTACTCTTGTAACTAATGTGACAAATAAACAGTGCTATGCAATTTTTCAGAAAACATTTTTACACTAATATTGTAATAGTTTATTATCCTTCTAAACCGGTACTTTAAATTATTATTCCTTTAACTAACACACAAAGAAATTTTAAGAAACATGTCATGTGACCCTTTAAGCATTGAAGATTTTACTTTAGATTCAATTATTAGAAAATATATTTTTACAGTTGTCCTGTGTGGTTACAGGGCATTAGAATTGGGACCACTGTGTTACACTAACATTGTATGAAGTGATTAAAAGTGATTAAAAGTGTATGAATGCTAAGAATTTTTCTAACGGGGGTGGGGGTGGGGGTTATTCCAGCATGAATATAGGTTTTGATTCTTTATCTCATATTTTTACTCAGTGTAAATAAGATGTGAAACTAAAATATGTGATCCGTTTGGCACCATGTTGCCTGAACTGAGATGGTACACTGTAAAACCCATATCAATCAATCAACATTAAGTCAATTTTTTAATTCAAATCGTAGAATTGTTAGTTGTTTTGGTAATGACAAACATTATTCATTTTAATAAACTGTAAAAATACTTTCTGAATAAATATATAGAAATCTCTAAGTGCACAATTAAAACAGACCAAGTCCATATCCTAGCTAAAAATTTTCCAAGTCTACATTTCCGAGCTATGTTCAAGCTAAAAAATGACTAAGTTCTTATTTTTGAGGTTTTTCCAAGGCAAAAATAAACTAAGTTCTCATGTCCAAGACTTTGTCCAAGGTATTTCCTAGGTTTTTTAAATGTACGAAATAATGTCTGAGGTTTGCTTATAAAACCCTGGACAAAATATCAGCATTTTCCGAGGTTTCCTAGGTTTTCCTAGGAAAATCATGGAAAAACCTTGGACGTCTAAGGTTTTAGGTCAAAATTCCAAGTATAACCTCGGAAAATGTACAGCGGGGTACCTGGATTACGTGATATTAAGCATATATCAATTGGTAACAAACTTCTGTTTTTTCCAGAAGATTGAACTTTTGACCCTCATCCAGGTGTCTGCTTTGCGTCTTAATTGGTCGTATAACTGATTTTTTGATAAAGGTTTATTCATTTGGGCTTAAAACACTTGACACGTTAAGTTGTATTATGTTGTGACCAGTTTGGGTTGAATTTTATTTTCTTCAAATCGTTGAATTCAAGTGATTCTTTTCCCTGGAAATACAGAAGTTCTCTGACAAAATTCTTGGATAAAGACATTCGTTGGAATTTATACTGAATTCAAAACTGGAATATTTTCTGTGATTCAACAAGAGACTGTTGACACAGCAGCACTTCACTGACCACAACTGATGTCATAACCTTCAATTTTGGATTTCATCGGGACTTGAACTCAGTTTCATTCAGGACTTTTTATTGCTAGGACTTCTATTTTTAATTCTTGGATTATTTTTTTGGATTTAATTTGTAAGACCGAAAGTTCTTTTTTCTCATTTTTCACTTTGTATTCTAGGGAAATAAATTATTTGTTAAATTTTACAAAGCTTGTTGTCTTCACTCTTTTCTGTTACTTGTTTAAAGAGCATAGACTTGTAACAATTGGCAAATCTTGCAGCATCAATATTCAATCTCATTTGGTCCTTTCCATCTATAGGTTGTCTGGATATATCTCTAATTGTTTAATCAATATGCTTGATTTAATTACATTAGAAGTATAGGAAAAGTAAACTTTTCATACAGTCCTGGTTTGTTATTTGTCTTCTATATCTCTTTTGAGAGAGAGAGAGAGAGAGAGAGAGATTTTACAAAATCAAGCATTGTCATTTGTAAAAATTCAGATTTATGGAACTATTCCTTCAAAGACTAAAAGAATATGTTGGACAAATTGGACATCCGTACTTCTGATAATTAGTTTTTCTTCGAGATAATAACAGAAAGGTCAACCTAAAATCAGTTGGCATATTTCCAGACATTTTCAGAGACAATGTTTCACCTCATCATTGACACAAAAGCACTTGAACAGCTCTATATGCAATGACTTGATCTTGATTCACAGAAAAATATTTTTTGTTCATTAAATTGAGATTCTGCATAAGTTAACAATGTTTCATACAGTATTGGGAGTTTTGTGAGAAGTAGATACAGGGGTTGATAAAAAACTGTTTTAAAATTGTATCCCTGGGAATTCTTTATGCTTGAAATGCGAGTTGAGGAATTCGTAAAGTTAGAATTAGTCCTCAATTAGATGTGAAAAATAAAATGACCGTTTTCAGGAGAATGCGCAGTATTGACAACTGTTAATGTATTTAATCCTGGATGTAAGATCAGTTCAGTAAAAATCCCTACCAAAACCAAGCACAGTAAGAAAGATATTAAAACA
The DNA here is from genome assembly GCA_016617855.1 of Megalonaias nervosa. Taxonomy (NCBI): domain Eukaryota; kingdom Metazoa; phylum Mollusca; class Bivalvia; order Unionida; family Unionidae; genus Megalonaias; species Megalonaias nervosa. The sequence continues at coordinate 219,570 of JAECUM010000146.1, read as the reverse complement.
CATTTGTGGAGAAAAATGTTTAGGGAAACTAGGGCCTTATTTAACCAAAGAGAAAGTTTGCTTTAATAATAATTGTATTTCACATTCTAAAATGATGCACTGCTGACACCTTTTCTTGTAAGCTTTTTATAGATGCTTTTTCCACACCATTAATTCATTTGATTCAAAATTAAATTATGTTAACAATAGCTGATTTTTGTCTCCAGTCAACTGGAATTATTCATAACATTTGACTTGCAACTCTGAAAGCACATACCAAGTTAAATAATTATGATTGGCTACCTGGAATAAAAGCTTGTGGTTTCATGTTGGGATAATGACCAAAGTGGACGGTGATTATAAGTAGAGAAAATCCCACAAGTTTTGTTTGGCAAGGTATATATCATACTTCTCAGGTGTCAACTATTGCAGACAAACAGCATTTTAATTTTTAGATCAAGGGTTGTTGAACAGGCAAGATTCCACCCACAACCAAATTTTGGATTCAAATGCGCCTTTGTGGTATGATCAACACCAGATGCATATATTTAGAAAGTTGGCTTCATGATTTAAAAAAAAAATAGTTCTTCACCTATGTAAGCAAATGTCTGTTTCATTTTATTTATTCAACTTGCTATATTACCTAGCCAGGATTTTTCATTCTGGAGAAATGGAGCAGCATAAACTTAGACCCTTGGAAGTATGTCACTGCCAGAATAGCTGATTAAGAAATGGAGAAAAGTCTCTCCTTACAAGATTTTAAAGGTCAGAAAATAAAAGCAAAACAAAACAGAAAAATCCCAAGAGAACTAAAAAGGTTTGAAGTTTTGTATGGAACCCTTTTTGGCCTGCACCCCAATTTTCTTCTCATTAAAGCACATTAAATTGTAAATATTTGCATGAAAATGATTCATTTCTTTCAATTATTTGTACTTGTTAAACCAATCCATTTTTATCTTCATGCTAAAACTATTGCATGCATTTCCACTCAAAGCCTTCCAGGATGACTGCTGTTACTAAAAGCAGAAAAACCTTATACAGTCTGGCAGTATTTTTTTGCATGGGTTTGTGGGTTTCCCCTATTTTTTGTCCAGTGTATCCCAACTCTGGACACCTGTTCCCATGAGTACTCTTTCTGGTCAGGAATAAATTGAAAAACAGAACTACAACTTTTCTTAGTGGATGTCCATCTTCATTTATGTTGGCACAAGCAATGGTCACACACACTAAAGGTGATAAAAACTAAGATGGTAAGTAATATCCATTTTCTAACAATATATTTGGAAATGAAAAGATCAAGGTTTATGGTAGTCTGCTGAGCTGTAAAGTAAAGTCTATGTTGGCCTCTAGTGTAACATATCTTTTAGGTTAAAGTCACACCGATGAAGAAGAAATTTTAATTTATTTTGAGGTTGAATTAATGACATATGAGATTAAATTTATGCAAATACACAAGTTTTCCTTAAATGAATGATTTTTTGTTAATTTGAAAAGAAAAGTAATTTAGAACAAAATGGATAAATATCATAATAAATGCTGGTAGGTAATGAGTGAACACTCAAGTTAAATGAGAGCATGATCAGAAAATTCCATGGTGTTGCTCCCTTCAGGTTAACCAGATATTCAAACATTTTGAGGGGCCCCTAGTGGCTGATTGGTCTAAAGCATTTACCTTTTACCAATCACTGACATATCTCCACTACCTGTGTGGGTTTGGGTCTCTGGCTCAGCCAACATAGAGAAATACTGTTTTTTTGTATCATGTGCTGATGTATGACATTTAATCCATAACAACTTCAACAAACATGTTGATGTTTTTACAAGTTACATGGATCATGGATCATGGATTCAAGATGTTGATCATGTTTATTTATTTTGCAAATACCAGGGTTTTCCACAAAAATTAGAGAAGTTTTTACATTTTTTCTTCTTCAGAAATGTCTATTGATTTACTGAATATAAGCAGGTAAATTCCCGGACTATAGCACCTAATAATACTACTGTGGATTACACACTTGACATTGTGGACATGGACATGAGACATGGGATTAAATGTTCACCAAGAATACTGGATGCCCACTATATCTGGTGGATGTCCACTAAGCCTAATAGGCATACACTTTTATCTAGTAGAGCTATCAGAGATTGTATTGCAGCCATTTGTGAGTTTTATGTCACCCCTTGCTGATCTAATTGTATTTGCCCCACAAATGACAGATGAAATAAACAGATGATAAACCAGTGCCATAAACTTGACCCATAGCAGGTGTACATGTCATACCTTTGCCTGTACAGTAGTACCATTGTTTAGTATTTATCAGTGTCCTAGCTAGGGATAATGCAGCAAATTTGCATGGTGTAGAAGCAGATAAGGGGTTTTAAGAGATTACCTGTTGATGACGAGTGTACATGAGAAAAATTAACTAGCTGCAACATGTAACTCATTGTTTTGACTGCATATACACGCATGGAAATTTACATGCTGTTCTGTATCGGGCAGTAACTTTGAGCTTTGTCAGTAAATAATATTTAGTCCAAGTTTTTTGGGGTTCAGGTTACTAATTTATCCTAGATCCCATTTCATTTCCATACTGTTTCTAAAGATACATGTTCCTTAAAAAAAATTGCTGAAAGCAGTATACAAATGAGATAAACAAAGAGCCCATTCTATCAACAAATGCATAAGATGTTCCTTTAAGATGGTTATCTTTTAATGTGTTTGTCCTTTAGATAAGATTTGAAACAAGTTTATATCAGGTAAAAAGCTTCATTAAATGCATTAAATTGAATAAATAGCAGAGACACATGCAGCAATACAGTAAAACCTGTCTTGAAAGACCACTGCTATGTGAGACCACCTGTCTTGAGAGACCACATTCTTAATGTACAAATTTATTGATTATATTGCATTGTGACCTGTTATGAGAGACCACCTGTATTGAGAGACCATAATTTTTTGGCAAAAGGGGTGGTCTTTTAAGGCAGGTTCTACTGTAATAATTTTTGAAAATGGAGATAAACTTTAAGAGTAATAATTATACCAATAGTAATTAGGTACAGATGAATGCCATACTACAGTAGAACCTGCCTTGAAAGATCACCCCTTTTGCCAAAAATTTAGATACAAAGGGGTGACATGTATGTCAGTTCTTTCTCGGTAAATTTGTTAAAAATAATGTGGCATCATGTATTGACATAATACAAGAACAAAAGAAGCTACGAGAACTTTAGTAGAAATGTTTTGTAGCTCCATCCATTGACTTAGAAAATGACATTGATATTTTTTTTAGTGTAGGACAATTTTTTTTTTTAAATGTGCAGAACTTGTTTTCACTGTATTGTCTGAGGTCTTAGATTTTAATCAGATTGCATTAATTCAAGGCCAGTGCATGCTATTGTTCCAGCTGAGACTTGTAATGTTTAGGACTGAAGCGCAAGATCAAGATCTTCGTTAGACAAGGTCTGGCATCTGTCATGTAGCAGCTTAATGGAATATTGTGGATTCTTTTCACTTTGGAAACATGATATTCAGTACATCATTTCTTAGGACTTCCCAAAAAGGAGTGGCTTCAAGATAATCACATGTGAAATGTTGGAGAATTAAACTTTTGAAAATTGTAAAAATTAAATGAAACTTCCCTGTAAGTTACAGTTTGACAGTAGTTCCATTTCACACCACACTATGATTGGAAGGTGCAAGTAAAATGTCTAATTTGATGCTGTAGAATGAGAATGTGTGCACCCAGGAGTGTAAACCAGTCATTTGAATGAATAATTCAATAAGCTAACTGTTGGCACCAAAATAATCAAACAAATATAAAAAGTAGCACATAAAGTCTGAAAATCTATAGAATATCAAGTTTACTGAAGGTGACCACTATCCTTGGATCTTATGTACTGACCAGTTGTATGATCTACACCAGGGGTCTCGAACACGCGGCCCACCAAGCCATATCCTGTGGACCACAAAATGATTGGTGTCACAAGGTGTCATGAGAAATAACAAAGGCGGTGCAGCCCTTGAGCCATCAAAATACTCTTATGCGGCCCTCAGGGTGGTTTGAGTTTGAGAACCCTGATATACCCCATCTCCTGGAATCCTGAATGGGGCAATGGAATTGATATTTTTACAAAGCAAAAGGTCTGCGTGATCCAAAACCTATCAAAATGTAAAGGTTGGTTTGCATTTTCCTGTACTACTTTAGCTGAATATCTATTCCCATGTGGGAGTCATTATATTGATATTTAAAATTTACCAAATTTGCACCAGTTGAAGGTCATAGGTAAGAATTAAATACAGAAAGAAAAGATGTTGCATGAATTATTTCAATATGACACTTATTGAGATCACATTGGTTTTCTGCTAAAAGAAAGCCTGCACTGCTAATTTACAGCATACTGGTAATTGCTTCTGATATGCCAAAGTCTCATATATCTTTTTACTTTTGTTCATGCTATTGCGAATATTCAAATTGTATAAGAATTTTTTTTCCTTCATTATTTAACAAGTCAGAGACACATTGCAACCATGTCATTTTGCATTCAGTCTCTTGCAGAGTTCATAGGACTCTGATATGCACAGGTAATAAGTGACGTCCTAATGTCATTTTGATTGTGGAGTAAGCATTGATTTACAAAAGGAAACATTAAATATGTCATTTTGACTTGTGAGGTAAGCATTGATTTACAAAAGGAAACAACATTAAATCATGTTATTTTGACTTGTGGGGTAAGCATTATTTTACAAAAGGGAACATCATTAAGTCATGTCATTTTGACCTGTGGAGGAAGCATTGATTTACAAAAGTAAACATCATTAAATCATGTCATTTTGACTTGTGGAGTAAGCATTGATTTACAAAAGGGAACAATAAATCTTGTTATTTTAACTTGTGGAGGAAAGAATAATTTACAAAAGGGAACATCATTAAATCATGTCATTTTGACCTGTGGAGGAAACATTGATTTACAAAAGGGAACAACATTAAATCATGTCATGTTGATTTGTTGAGTAAGCATAGATTTACAAAAGTGAAGATCATTAAATCATGTCATTTTGACTGGAGGAAACATTGATTTACAAAAATGAAGATCCTTAAATCATGTCATTTTCGCCTGTGGAGCAAGCATTGTTTTTCAAAAGTGAACATCTTTAATCGTTTCACCTTCACTTTTGGAGTAATCATTGATTTTCAGAAGAGAAGATCCATAAATCATGTCATTTTGACTTGTGGAGAAAGCATTGATGTACAAAAGTGAACATCATTAAATCATGTCATTTTGAGTTGTGAGTCAACTTTGATTTACAAAAGTGAACATCGCTAAATCATGGCTAGAATATCGAGTTTTTTTTATGTTGCATGGCTTGATACATGTTCAGGAATCATGGTACTAATTCATTTCCCATAGTAAACCTATGCAAACACCATGATATTAAAAATTCAATAACTTAAAATTTCTGAGTGCTCATGATCAAACCTATATTTATCAGTATAGATGAAACCTGGATGTCAGCTTCTTTGTAGAGGAAAGGATATGAGCCGCAACATTTTATGGACCTGCATGTGTTTGAAACATGTGCTTTCAATTCTGCACCAAAGAGTCAGGTGCTAAATTTAGTAATGAGTGTTCCAAACTCAAGACTGTTAAAGGACTGAAATTCCATCAATAAAACAATGTCTCTATTTATTTTTTTTCACTTAAAACTAGGATAAGCTCTCAAAAGATTCTTTTTCTTAAAACATAACTTAACATTATTAACCAATTGTGGCCAACCAAACCCATATGTACTTGATTTTATGTTTACCCATTTCCAGGCTGGTTCCCATTTTTCCATACCATTAGTACTGTGTGTCCTTCAGGTTGCCAATAGGTGTACCAGGTGACTTTATTCTACATGAATGTGTTGTACACAGGACCTGTATCAAGCTAGTAAACTGGGTGAGCAGAGAACCAATGGTGTTTACATAGAAATCCAAGGCCCTCAGCCTGATCCAGTTTGTACATTGGCCCCATAATTTAATAGGGTCAAATCAATACAGATTTTGCAAGATATTAGAACAGCTATGACCATTGACTTTTTTGGCATATTGCTTTGAATGATGGTGTTACCGTTACATATACATTTGCACTGTAACCTACATTTGATGTAATGATGTAATGGTCTGCTACTGTATAATATCTTATAAACACTTTTTATAAACTTAAATACAACCAGAATCATGCAACAGCATTTTGGCAGATACTTTCACTAGAACTGATAGAAACTTAATTTTTTTTTATATCGAGCTCATGTTCAATGTAACTGGAAGCAAGAAACAGCATTCATTTGTTTGTTGATGCCTTAAACAGTTCATTTGTTTTGTTAAATTCTAGATAACAATGTAATAAATTGGGTATTTCACACATTTCTTTGGAACTAATTGTGTCTGTAAAAATTCAGTGGATTATTTCTTAACATTGCAAAACCTGCGAGATACAAACTCTACTAGACCAAGTCTTTTCATCACAGTTTTAGCCCTGCTTTAGTCCTGCTTATTTGAATGTATAAAATAGCTTAGTGACTCAGACAATTCAGGGTATGCTTGATTATATATGTCTGTTTGAATGAGTGTTCTCACAGTTTTCAAACATGTACTATCAGTTTGATTGTGCAAAGAGCATCTGGAACATGAGCATCACATTTATGCTACAAACACACAATTGTTTTAATGCATTCAAATTACCAAAAATATTTTCATTTTCAGCATTAGTCTAAAATTATCAGTGTTCTATACAAATTATTCAGAATAGTGAAGGAGGGGCCTGTACTTCGATCCCCAGAGTACTTTACATGCATTTGTTAAGTCAAAGAATAGGAATAAGTGAAGAAACTCGCTCATTTGAAAAACTAATATACAAATGGTAGAGTGTAATATTACATAAATGTTTTAGACAATTACACCTTACAGAAAAATAATATCTGTCCAGTGTGATCCTATGAGGCTGAGAATTTCATTCACACATGTAATATTACGCTGATAGGTACTTTTTCATTTTCCCATCTATCCTTTTGAAAGCATTTTTTTTTAGGGGCTCAGAAATAGTCTAGGGACTCCAGAGTTTCATAATTGAAGAATATGGTATTCCTTGTCTTGAAAGACAGTTGAGAGTCATGTATGATCATGTGAATGTTCACGTACATGATAAAGAAATTTTGAATCCTGAATCGAGCCCTTAGGATATGATATTTTCAAGGACACAATTGTGGCATTCTTGTTGATTTAAAATAAAAATGCTGCTGATAAATTAACTAATTGCACAAAAGTCGTGCATCATATTTTCAAGCCCAGGCCCTACTTCTATTTCCTAAATCCCTCCTATATTTAGAAAAGGTCCCTTTATTTTCAAATGTATAGAGAAATCCCCCCCCCCGGGACTTTCAAGCCTGTATATGGTGCTGAGGAAGCGGGGTAAGGTTTAAAAGCCAAATTAGAGCTACAATCATAGCTTGCCATGGCAAATTTCACCCATTTTATTACATCCTGACCCACTTGCAGACCGGGGTCCATAGCCTCAAACCTGTCACAAATACTTTTAAGCCCCCTTCCAATAAATCTTGGGCATAAAAACAAATCATATTTGTGACATCATCCATCTCCATTAAGAACTGCTTTTCATTTCTTTAAAAGTAAAAAATTGTATCAAGTAATATCAAATCTTGTATGTCATGTCATACTTGAACATTTTAAGCTGTAGCTTTCTCTATGACTGGGATGAGTAGACAACACTGAAGTAGTTACAGTAGTTGCTTAGAGGTAAAAATAGAACCGCATTAATCCTTTACAGCTTGTTTATTTAGCAGGACAGCTCTGATAATAGATTTGAATTCTTCCATGCTTCAATTCATTTTAATAATAGTTCAGTGTTTCAAAAGATAGTAGAAAAACTTGTGGGGATTTCTATTTGAATGCTTGATTCACCCTACAATAACATCACCACAAGTTGTGTAGTGCTTTAGTTTGCCTCAGTTAAGTTACTCTTGGGCTGTATATTGGAGTAAATAAAATAAAAATATTAGGCCTTGATTCACAATTACACATAGATGTTGAACCCTGTTGGATGGAGAGAGTGTAATTGGTGTGTCCTAAAATGTTCTTTTTATTTACCTCTCATGTTGCTGCATTTTAGAAAAGTCTGGATAAGACAAAATAATTGTTACTATTTGATACTGGAAACAGTCAATTTTGTGATTGGGTAGGTTGAAATATACCAGGGCAGACCTACCAGCCCTTTATGATTTGGCTGTGTTTTATGGAAATATAATTGTTCTGGTAAAATACAGATACTAGATTGTCTTTGAATCGGATTAGGGTTTCATGTCAGATTCATTAGAGTTGGTCAGGGAACCAGTCTAACTTTACAGGATTACTTCATATGCTTTAAACTGGACATATTTTTCATGCTGAATGTCGGGATGATCAGGCTTTTGCTTGTAGAATTTTCTAAAGGTTACATCCAACAAGTGATACATATTCAAAATAAAATGGACAATAAACATCTTAAAAAGTTACAATAGTAGTGAAGAATAAAATGAATTCAGATTGGGGGTGGGGGAGCAGGTAGGGCAACAATTATTTATTGGACATCATGTCATGGTGGGATAGATGGTTGCCATCACCATGTAAAATTAAACAGAAAAGCCAAGGTTTATGTCATGTTGAGAAATATCAAGAAGCCATTGAGCTCCAGAGTGTTTGCAACTGCAGTTTATGAAAATGTAATGGAGATAATGAAGGTCTAAGCATGCTAAACAAACTTCTTACTTGAACATAATGTTTACCATCACTGCTTCAGTCTTGAATCACACTTCTGATATTTTCTAAATGTCTTTTTTCCAACTTAACAATAGCAGTACATAATATTTTGTTAAATCTTACAGAAAACTTGTCTAACGTAAAGAAGAAAAAAAATTGCATTGCTGAGGTCTTGTTAGGGTTGGCAAGTCTGCCAGGGTAACCTTCTTGCTGTAGATATCTCTGTGGAGTCCCTATCCTTCAGGCAGCTTCTTCTTATATATTGGAATAAAGACTACTTGGAGAGGAAAGTTTAAATTTTAATACTGCAGTTGTTCATACTGAGGTTGAGCTGCCATAGTGCACTGATGAGGGTCACCATCCTACATTTTCCTCTCTGAGCGTATGACACTTGACTTAGTTGTCCAGTTTGAAAAGAGCTTTATTATTCTTATCTTGAATAAAGTTCTTACTGTAGGTGTAAATCTATATATGTTCTAAGCAGGGTCCTTAAGTGATTTGAAAAATAGTAAAATCAAGTGACATTTGACAAGGGACATATTAGGATGGTTTTTCTACCCTCACTGTTGGCCAAAGGGACATCTTGATTTATTTAGTCTTTTATGTCCATTAATCTGTCAGTATGTCCATCCTGAGGAACTTATTATCAAGATTGCACAAAAACTACTCTCAGCACAGACAAATTTGCTTAGCAGATTTTTATGCATATGTATAGATGAAGTTTTTAAATTTTCACTCCAAATAACATCAGCTTGTTTTACTTGACCGATCGTAGACTGGAAGAGCTTAAGGGATGACCTGTTGTTCAACAACCATCTGCACCTAAGTGCAGGTTTGTTATGGTCACTGCACCGTAACTTCTAGAGGATTGCCCAGTCTGATTAAAATCAGATTCCCACTGTACATCTGACAGCGACCGATTAGGAGATATGTTCTGGTGACATCTGAATTAGCCAGTGGAAATGAAGCTTTCAGAAATCTGAAAGTGAATGAAATCGTTCAGCACACATTGATGTTTTTCAACCACACTGCTCAATTTTCTAAATGTGACCATATAAGACTTCATCTGATTGGCTGATAAAATTAGTGATTATTGTAATGACATAGGTCACTAGAACATGACCCTTAAGTGGTTGTTGTCAGATCTTTACATACGATGGTGGAGATCGGATTTTAGTGAGATTGGAGGATTGCCTTGAAACTTAACACACATTTATCCCAAGATCTAGTTTGCAATATGGATAAAAAGGGTACCGCTTGGACATCCAATATAGCTCTCACAGTGACCCTCTTGAAAGTCTTTTTATTGCAACTCCTCCTGAAAGGATGGCTATATCCACTTGGTGTTTTTCATTGGAAGATGACTTATGTTGTCTGTTTATGTCGAGTAAATATTGTGCCAATTTAACATTCAATATGGCTGTATTAGTAGCTATCTTGATGATTTTATTGGTACTCAAAACCGGAAAGTCATATCAAATGGGGGTTTAACTAGAAGACTTCTTATGATGTCTACTTGGTCCTAAATGAAAAAGGTTATGATCTGACCTCCAATATGTCTGACATGGTGGCCATTTTGAATGTCTCGTTATTGATACTCATCATAAATGGAAAGTTGTATCAGCATAGGCTTTCACCAGAAGACTTTTTATGATGTCTAGTTGGGTCTAAATGAAATGGTTCCATACTTCAAATACAGCACCACAGTGGGTGTCTTGAAAATTTGTTTATTTGTTCATCATTATTCCTATAAGATGTTTGGTTACATCAACATAGGGTTTTGAACCAAGAACTTCTTATGATGTCTAGTTGGGTGATAAATGGAAATGGTGTTAACTTTATATCCACTATGGCCATGATGGTAGACATCTTTAGAATCTTGTAAATCCTACTCCTCTTGAATGTAACGTAATATTGACATAGGGTTTCACTAGAAAACTTCGTATTGTCTTTTGTTGGTTCTAAATGAAAAAGGTGCTGATGTGACTTCAAATATGACCACTGTGGTGGCCATCTGGAAAATATTGTCACCCCTACGAGATGCATGGTCATATTGACATTGGGTTTTCACCAAGGGACATGTTATGATGCCTCATTGATCCCAGATGAGAATGGTGTCATTCTGACATCCAATATCTTGTTTTGCTTCTCCAAAAAAATGGAAAAATTACATTGACATAGGATTTCACCAGAAGACTTGTTATGATATCTAGTTGATCCTAAATCAATCTTACCTCCAATATGGCTGCTGCAATGGCAGTCTTGAAAATCTTGTCACTACTCCAGACATCTTATTTTTCACTAAAAGACTTCAAATGATATTTAGTTGGTCCTAAATGTACATGGTACTGATCTTTTACCTAATATGGCCACGACAGTGGTCAGTTGGAAAAGTTTTGGTAATACTCAAGAATGGTTAGTAGAGTGTCAGTTCTTTCAAAGGGCTCTTGTTAGAGTAAAACTTTGTATTTTAATTGTAAATTTCAGAATGCTGCATTATGTTTATTAAAGGAGACCAGAAATCAGTGGAAATATAGAATAATAATAAAGGCACTATAGAAGAAAACCTTATTCTGAAGTATCTTCTACGACCATAATGTCAGTATTTAAATATTGGCATATCTTCAGGGAGCTGAATTTCCGTGACCATGTATGCAAAATTTCCGCGCCTGTTCAGTTACTTTTGTGATGTGACGTCATAGTAGCGACTCCAGCATCCCAACTGGCAGTTGCCAGAGTAAAAGACAATGCCGTTTTGCGTTGCATACGGGTGTAATAGCACATTAAGAAAAGGCTGTGGACAACTTTTTTTTTCTTTTCCAAAAGATAAAGACTAAGAAAGTATGGATACATTATTGCAAGCGAGTCGATTTCAAAGCAACACCGTATAGCACTCTGTGCCCATTACATTTCTCAAAGGAATGTTATGAGAGGTGTTCTGAAAAATAGGATATGCAAATGCTAGCCTAGACTAAAAAGTTGGCGCTGTTCCAGACATACTGTTGGATATTTTAAATCCTGGGGAAAGTGTTAAACGTGTGAGTTACGAAAATAGGCAGAAGGCCGAGTAAGTGACCACAAAATAAAACAATCAATTCACATATCTTTTATCGACACCAGCAGTGCTAAATAATCCGATAGCCTGACACCTGGGGCCCCTCTAATTTTAGTTCGGGCTCATCCTGTATTCAAAGTGAGGTGCCCTTTGGGCTTGTCGAAAACAAAATGTTTGCCTGAGGAAACTTTGATCGCGCTGAAGAAATTATTGAAGGTATTTTCAAGATGTTGACATACATGCCTTAACAGGGCACAATCTAAATCAAATCACCACTGTCCTAGGTGAAATTCAGGTCTGATTTTAATCAAATGGAAGCTTTGCTAAAAATAAGATTCTAAACCCCTGATATGGTTGTGTTGCGAGAAAACACAATTTTCAGTAATCTTAAAAAAAATTTAAAAAATAAAATAAAAAAAAGAAAAAACCTTCAGCCTATGCCTGTTACATGTAGTATGTATAAACGGTAATCTGTAATGATTGGAACTTATATAAAACTATCCCTTGGGCAGTTTAAACAGCAGCGATTAAAAGAAATGAGGTCAGGTATAAAATCAAAGTTTCACTTTAACTGGCTGACAATAGAAATTGGTGGGAGGCAATTATTGACCCCATCCCCTTGCCCCAGTGTGCAAGGGCCCATGGGACGCGCCATTTCTCCCTGTGATATGCCTTGTTATTCCCCAGGACAAGCCCCAATTTTCATATTCTGGTCAGCTGTGGCTAAACTGCGAAATAGCAGAAGTTTTGACTTAAGTATACAAGCAATGAAGCAAGTGTGACTAATTTACAGTTAATCCTTATCCTTGCATTTATATTGTGAAATGGACTGCTCTTAGGACATACTTCAAAGAAACCATGTTCGACAGTGTGTGTATGTAAGCACCAGCAACTGATTGGCAAATAAACGATGCCCTATTTTGTTATGACTTACGATGCCTAGGACTTCATTTTAACAGTTCAAATCTGCATTCAGACTGTGCACTTCGTCATGCCCATTGCAGAATTTGTGGACTTCACTATCATTCGTCAAAAGTTTGACAGACTAGTTGAAGTGAATATTGAATATAAATAATTTTTCAGTATATTTTGTGTTTATATTCTAGTTCTAATTAAATTGAATTTTGCCCATTATTGCCATTTTGACCTGTAGATCACGGTTAGTAGTTAAAAATAAATGTACATTTTTCATACAGTGTACTGTAATTATGGCATGTGATATATTAGCTACGATGTCTTAGCCCCAACAAAGTAGAGGTATTAAAACTTGTAATATATAGATTACAATTTTCTGCTCAGATTATCCTTTTTTGTCACTTTATATTAGCAAAAATTACTTATACCTCCCTAGTGGTTAGAGCGTCTGCCTCGGATGCGGGAGGTTGTGGGTTCGAACCCCGGCTGAGTCATACCAAAGACTTTTAAAAAATGGTACTAACAGCTGCCTCGCTTGGCGCTCAGCATTAAGAGGTTAGTGTTAGGACTGGTCAACCTGGTGTCAGGATAATGTGACTGGGTGGGACATCATGTCACGTGTCTGTGGCATGATGCCCCAGTGCTAGACATCACTATAAACTGTCACACTGCGGACATCGTAACGATATGACTGAAAAATTGTTAAAGCTACGTTAAAAATCTAAATCACACACACACACACACACACACACTCTTTGGCTTGGCATGTATGATGTTGATCATGCGTGGACTGTAATGTACATCGACAGAGGTGAGATGCGTGTAATCTGTAAATGCAAGTGCTTAAACTACTGAGCCACCCTGGGACCCTGGAATGTGACAAAACATCCTACAAAAGTTTGGTTGCTACACAAGACTTAACATGCATGTGCATGATTTGTAACTGTCATGACATAGATTTCAAGGGTTGTAGGTTTGATACTTATGTGTCAGTGTGGAGAGGCACTTTGCTCCCATTTCCTGGGTATAATATAGCCAGTAATGTGTTAAAAGTGCTTGTAAAACTATCAAACCACAAAACGTTTTACATGGATTCAGAAATAACAAGTATGTATCATTTTTGTACAGTGAGAAGATCATTATATTGGTTTAAAGTACCATTATGTTACTCAAATGTATGGATGACTGTTTATAGCATTAATCTTGCTTCATAGATAGGAGTTGACCTTATTATATGTTTTTGTAAAGAAGATGACAGTTTACCTTGAATTAAACAGGCCTTATTCAGTGTTATCTGTGTCTCCAATAAAGACTGTACTGTCATTACAAAGACTGGCCCTATTGTGCATAGTATGTGGCCTGCAAAAAAGTGTTCATCACTTCCAGTGATGTAATGAATTGTCCTTAGAAAAAAGGTAGCAAGACAAATTTGTGATCATTAATGTCACATTTTACAGAAAAAAAATTGCAAACGAGTCTCAAGAGTCCACTGACAGAAAACAACAAACTCATTTATGGGTTGTGTTGAGCAACTGAGGTGTGAATGTGATATTTATTTATATATACTTTTTTAGTAAATGTTGTACATAATAGAGATCATCAGGGTAGGGTAGTTCCTTACAACTGATTGAGTCACCTTTTTAAATAAAGACACTGTTATTATTATTATCATTATTATGAAAAATAATAGTAAATCGTAATGGAATAGTTTTAATCTGTACAGAAATTCAGAATTTCAATATTGCCCCTGAGATGTAGATTATAATGTACCTAAACACTTCATAGTTGGTTACATCTGTTTCTTAACTTCAAGTTTATGAAAGCTTCACTTTTATTTGTTGAGTACATGTAGCTGTAATTTTCTGCTTTTGTTAGAAATTGAAGGCACAAATAACATTTGAAAAAAAATTACATGAAAAACTAAGTCGTATGTTTATACATAGAAAATACACCTGTGGGGTGTTTCATGTACCACTGTTTTTCCTATGGAATCATCTTGCAATGGCTTTTAAATGGTAGGTCAGATACAAATTTTGGAGCATAGGTCATATTGTTCATGTCCTGGACAATATGGATATCAATTTCACTGTACAGCTGTTATCCAAGGTGTTTACATACATGCCAACCATTATGCTTTTGGTATAATAATTATCCTTTTTTCAACCAAAATACATTTTATGCTTGATTGTATATGGATTACACTTGTTTGGTTTATTAAATTAATAAAGTAATAAACAGTTGTTTTTCTCATTCTTACAATCATCTCTAATTCCACTTATAAAAATTTGAGAATATTCTTAAAAAGATGACTGCTGTGTAAGAATAATGTAAGATTACTTCCTTATTTGCAGCATATGACCCATTTCCAAGATAATAGATGGGTTTCTTCAAATATAAATTTTTCCTCACAGATTCATTATATTGATAAGCTTGTTAGTTAGCAGACCAGTCTATTCTTATGAAGAAACTGGTACTAACTGTTAAGTGAAATGCTTTATGGTGTGAATTGTGGACATTATATGATGGAAAATGTTAGAGCAGATGGATCTTTTAAAACTTCAGAAAAAAGGACAAATCAACACTGCTTTAGAAACTTTGAAAGAATGTGTGAGTAATGTAATACAGCACTCGGAGCAGAATTCCATTTCACGATCATTGAGTGAAAGTTACACATGTAGACTAATTAAAGTGAGTGCTAATCATAAATAATTGTTCAGTATATTGTGTGTTTGTATTCTGTTTCAAATCCATATGGATTTTGCTCATTGTGACAAGAATTTTAACCAGCTGCAGAACCAGGTTAGTAGCAAAAATAAAAACATCTTTTTCGTATGTCCTGTAAATCAGGCATGTAATATAAAGGTTACACTTTTTATAGCCAAATTATGCTTTTTTGCCACTTCTCATGGGGTTGGCATGTATGTGTTTAGTTTCAGTATGAATATGGTCCTTTTTGTTAAGTCTCAAAATGGAACAAAATGCTTATTTTGCTTCCCTGATTAAATGTTATAATTTTTAAACAGAATTGCCAAATGTTCACCAGAAACTGATTAGGGTATAAATTATCTGCTATCAAATTGTTCAGTTATGTTGGTTAAACAACATAACTTACATGACTGCTGCAGTGACTGCCCCACAGCTCAAAACAGCTTAAAAATTAAAAAATTGGGTTTGAAACTTCTTGGAATTTTTAAGATTTGACTGTGTGGGACAGTTTGAACATCTGGATAATTTGAAGTTATCTCTCATTCGTATGAGGCAAAAACTCACTTTTTTTATGAAGTTGTTACTTTCATGACCTTTTTTGAGGTATTCATCATAGTGTCCTTAAGTAATGTTTTTTTAATATTTGTGAAGACTTTCCCTTAAAATAATTCAACACATGTATGTGGATTATTTTAAGTAGTCTTTGCATTTTATTTCAAAATTGTGGTGCACCTTAAAGAAGAAAACAAGAGTTATTCACCACATCGAATGAGCAGTCATTGAAATGAGATAACAAACAAGAGCTGATTATGTCAGGGAAAACCCACCTATACAGCATGGATTAATTGAAAGAATTGAGTTTAGAGTTGAAATTTTGAATGTTCAGATCGGTCTCTTCAGATGTCAGTTTTAGCTATTGTTTGAGCCAGATAAAAAAGGAAATAGACATTGAGGAAATAGTAACTGAGTTTATGAAAATATTAAAATTAGTTTGTTTCAGAAAATCGTTGTATGATGGTTTTGCAAAAGGTAGTAACCATGAAAGTTGGTTACATGCCAGTAATGGGTAATTGATAGTGAATAATAAGTCCTCGCTACTATTACTAGATGAAAATGAATTAATCTTGTTTACTTTACTAACAACCAGTCTTGAATGCATGCAATTGGTCTACAAATGCATGGAATTTTTCTCTTTCTAGTTTCACGTGTGAATTTTCAGTGGAAATTTCATTGAAACATAAATGCAGACATAAATAATCATTAAAATGACATAAAAGTTGCTTAAAAAATATGAAAATACTTTGTGTAAGCTGATTTGCATTGCTTTTTGATGAGAAAACATGACACTATATTATACACAGAACATTCGGTGGCTAGAGAAGGGGGGTTGTTGAAAATGTTGACTTTACAAAGGCATAGTTGACTTTGCTCTCTGATGATGCTTAAAATGATAAGTGATAGGGCAGGTGGATGGAAAACTGGGTAAAGTTTAATGCAGATACTTTATGGCAGGGTGGTCCAACATCTTCAACATCATGGACCACATGGACCAAAAATGTAAAGTTTGTGGGTCATACAGAAATATATTGTGTGACCCCGCTATAACATCATGGTTTGAGTCCCAAATTGGAGTCCGTGCTATATACCAAACTGTGTTATAACCAACCAGGTCAATTAACTGAAGAGAATGTTGCATTACCCTTCCCACAAAACAAATTAGACAGATACAAGTGGGCGCAGTACTATAGACTCATTGATATGGTTATGAGATTGTTCAAGATTAAACAAAAGTACTTAAGATAGTTATTACATATTTAATATTTATTTTTATGTATAGGAAAAATCTGCAACATAAGCATAAATAGTTGAGTATATGTGCTCACCAGTTGAATCTGTTTTTATCCATAATAGTAATTCCATCAAAAACATGAATAAAGAAGCATCATTTCTGTAATAAAAAACATTTGCTAGGTCCGTTTGAATCCTGACATGTAATTTCTTGCTAATATTTTGACAAAAACATAAGAAACTGGTGGCTTATTTTCACGTAATCTTCATATCAGCTGGACATGTCCAGAGGTTCTGATTTCTGGCTGACAATAAAATGCGTGATTCAGACACTGGGAGTGTTGAAAATGAAACCAGAATTTAGGCTGGAAATGCCCATGTACATGGCTGAAAATTCACCTGGAAGGATCAAAGGTTTTGACCTCTAATGCTCTTGTGATGAGAATTCAGCAGGTGTGTGTACACTATACATGTAAACATGTAAACTGCCAGAACCCAGTTTGTGAGTAAACCATTCACTGGGGGAGTTCATAGCAAGATCCTGAAAAGATGTCAATCTCTAAAGAACAGAGGATGAATAAAATAAACACTGTATTCATTGAAAAATTTGTTTTATATACAAAAAACAGGGAGTGAAATGTTTGATTATATTAGCCAGTCCCTCCACTCATTTTGTTCCAATCATTGTTGGCATTGGCAGGACAGTTTACTGTGTACATGTGAGTTATTTGAAGCTAGTATGTTTTTATATATATATATATATATATATATATATATATATATATAATGCTATAATTGTAGAACTGGCATTTTGTATGAGTGTGGGCTACAAGAAAAATTATCCTGTATCCTGTTGGACCACTACAATCTTAGGTATACGTCTTTCACATAATAACTCAAGCTCTCTTGGCCTCTCATTGAGGATTTTCTGTAATTCATTAAACTATACTAGATATTGACATTGGTACATTAAGGAATCCATGTCATGTTTTTCAGTTTTCTTCAATTTATAATCCCTCACGGGGTATGAGAAATATTGTTCCCAGATCACAGGTGCAGTCTGCAAGCTGGTGTGTGCTAATAACATTTTATTTTGGTAGCCCACTGCACTACAGATGTGATGTTATGACTTGTTCTGCATCTGCATGGCCCCCATCAATAATTATAACCCTCCACCTTTATTTGCTACTAAGAGCAACTTCCGTATGATAAACAGAACCCAACTAATGCATGACATCCAAGCAAACCTGACAACTAATTTACCTCCTGCAGCAGAACAACTCGGTAACTGCCTGCGTTCATTGCTTGACAAACATGCCCCAGCAACCAAGTGCAGAGTATCATTCAGAAGTGTTCTCCGTGGTATAGCAGTGTTAGGGACCAGCTTCGCACTGCTAAAAGAGACTGCCGTAAAGCTGAGAGGCTTTGGCTTTCCACCAGATTCACTATTCATAAGCATATCTATGAAGCCGCTAAGAAGAATGTCACAAACATTGTCCATGCAGCGAAATCAGCCCACTACAGTATTAAGATCACGGAAAGTTCCAGCTGCAAAGAGCTATTCGAGATTACTAACAAGCTAATGTCAAGGAACAAATGTACACCACTTCCAACTACCTTCTCTGTAGTTGACCTTCTGGACCTGTATGCAAATTTCTTCCGTGACAAAGTACAAACCATCAGAGATTAGCTTGACAACACACTTTCAATTGACTCGTCATCACCATACAGTTGCGATACAGAATTTCAGCGGCAACCTTGAGCAGCATTTGAATCTGTCTCTATGGATTTAGTATGTACAATCATGATGAAGAGTGCACCAAAGTCATGTGAACTTATCCGATTCCGACATCACTGCTGCTTGAGTGCTTAGATCCAATATTGCCTTCACTAACTGATGTTATTAATACCTCTCTCTCATCTGGGGAATTCCCATCAATTTTCAAAACTGTCATTGTAAAGCCTTTGCTGAAGAAACCAACACTCCATCATAACGATTTAAAGAACTACTGCCTAGTTTCTAATTTCCCATTCATGTCAAAAATCTTAGAAAAAGTTGTTCTATCCCAACTTGTATCTCATCTGAAAATCAAACAGTCGTTTTAGCAATGTACAGTCTTCTTATCACCCTTGCCACAGTACTGAAACTACTCGTCTGAAAGTAGTTAATGACCTTCTCTCTGCTTTGGATAGCAGAAAGATTACAGTCCTCACTCTCCTTGACTTGTCTGCAGCATTTGACGCAATAGACCATGATATATTATTTCACCATCTCCAGCATGTATTTGGCATTCACGATACAGCCTTACTATGGTTCAAGTCCTACTTGGTCAACAGGACACAAATTGTGTCCGCAAATGGAAAAAACTCCAGCCCAGTTGATCTATGTTGTGGTGTTCCACAGGGGTCTGTTCTTGGACCTGTTCTCTTCATTCTATACACTCAGCCACTCTCAAGTGTCATAGATCATCATCCAGTGTCTCACCAATTGTATGCTGATGACACCCAAATATACAAATCTAGCCACCCAACTGAAGTTGAAGCTACCATCCAAGGTATAGAAAGGTGCATTTCTGATGTGAAATCATGGATGACATGTAACAAGCTGCAGATGAATGATGATAAAACTGAAGCCATTCTGATTACAACACAAAGACTTTCTCATTCACATCCTTTACCTCAGACAATAAATGTCAGCAACACCAACATTAAATTCACACAGTCAGTACGAAACCTAGATGTTACTCTCAACAGTACTCTCTCTCTGCGCCAACATGTCATAAACATGTGCAAGGCTGCATATCTTGAGCTGAGACGCATCAGCTCCATTCGCAAGTATCTTTCAGTTGATGCCACTAAAACACATGTGTGTTCCTTAGTGCTTTCAAGACTGGACTATTGTAATTCTGTCTGGTTCGTCTCAATATCTCAGTGATTAATCTACCCCTGCGTCCCGCGTCCAGCACGCACAAAAAATGGCGGGGGACTCTTAGTTGTTCATATGTGCATTCCTTTTGGACGCAAGAAATTTTAAAGGAACAACAACGTGCTTACTGTGATTTTTGTTTAACAGGACTTTCTTTTCACTAGGCAAATATTATCTTTGCACCGGTCATCTTGTACCACTCCTTAACAGTATAATATTATGGGATGTCATCAGTTCCCCTCGTGTTTCTGGTTAAATTGCCGCCAAAGAAGATGATGAAAACTGACCCTAAGCAGAGAACATTGGATATTTTGTTTCATGATTCAAATTCCACTGATCAGCAACATTTGGTTTCTTCATCTGATCTTCAGGATGCAAACGTATGCTCAGCCTCCAGCATAATGCATAAATTACCAAAAGTTCGACAGTTTCAGCCGAAGTGGCTAAAAACGTACTCATGGCTGCGATATGACAGTGGCTGTGCAAATAAAAATGAGGACTTTATGTATTGTGAGATATGCACAGACAATACAAAGGTAAATGGTATGAACAAGATTGTTAGGAACAGAAATTTTCAAAATTCAATGTTAACCAGACATGCAGATCTTGCTGACCACAAATTATGTCTAATAGCCCCAGAGTTACGAAACAACTCTGAAAAATGTAGTTCAAAGCTCATGTCAGATCAAGATAAAGCTATAACTGCCTTACTGAATGTTGTTAAATGGATGGCAGATGAAGACATCCCATTGAACAAATTTAAGTCTTTTGTGAATCTTTTACATGAATTGGGAATTCAAGATCTTGAAGTTCTCAGAAAAAGTAATATCAATTATGAATCTTCAGTGACTGCCAGTGAGCTGCTGGAGTCATTAGCAGAGTTTGCTAACAATGCTGTAACTGCTAAAATTAAGAAATCTCCTGTGGTAACATTACTTGCAGATGAGAGCACTGACATTTCCAACAGGAAAAGGCTGGTCATGTATGCTCAGACATTGAATGAAGACTTTATTCCAGAGTGTCATTATGTGTGCAATGTTGAATGCTTAGATTCCACTGGGAAAGGAATCGCTGCATCGATTATGAAAGAAATGTCAGACAAGGTTGTTCCAATAGCAGAGATAATGAGTTTTGGGTCAGATGGAGCATCTGCTATGATGGGCAAGGTAAAAGGAGCAGCTCCAATATTGAGAAGGGACAATCCACATATGCATAATTTTCACTGTGTTGCCCACAGGTTGGCACTGTGTACCTCCCAGGTCACAGAGAAAATAGAATCGTTAAAAAGGCATCAGCAAATATTGACAGATCTTTTCTACTATTTTAAGGGAAGTAGTCAACGAGAGGCTTGACTACATGCCATACAGGAGGTTTTAGATGATCCATGTCTCATATATAAGGAGCTCCATTCAGTGAGGTGGTTGTCTTATTTTAGTGCCCCGACTGCTGTATGGAGAACTCTTGAATAGCTTGCTTACCTACCTGGCTGAAGCCAGTCACAAGGATCACAAAGCTGAGGGATGAAGAAAAAGATAGCTACTGAAAGTTTTATTTCTACCACATACACGATGATGGATGCAATGGCACCTGTAACCATTCTCAGCGAGTTCTTCCAGGAAGAAAATGTGGACGTGGCCCTTGTGAAGGTGAAAACTGATGAGTGTATTGCTGATCTGCAGAGGATATATAGCTTTGAAACTCCATACATGCAAAAGCTCCAGGAAGACCTGAAGGACAATGAATTTAAGGAACATCATCAGATCACAAAGAACAACTTCAGCCTGGAGAAAATCACTAAATTCTTCATTGACTCATTAGTTTAGAACATTCAGTCTAGATTTCCAGCAGATGACCTACTTACAAGCTTTGGTATTCTTGCTATGTGACCTATCAGCATGATTTCAAAAACAGAAGTGGATACATATGGAGATGAAGATATTGACAGACTGTGTACATATTATGGAGAAGCAAAAACTATACAATGGGAAACTAACAGAAGTATTGAGACAAAAACTTCAAAACCTGTTATTGACTCTGTGAAGGCAAAAAAAGAGTGGACATTCCTTAAGAAAGTAGTTCTGGCTGAGAAGTACCCGCTAGATGTGATGTGTAAGCTGTGGCATTTAATTGAGCGCCACCAAAGAGAGGATTTTCCAAACTTGCTAAGTTAGCAGCACTTGCACTAACTTCAGCAGTACATACTGCTGGATGTGAGCGTGGGTTTTCTGCCCAGAACAGAATCCTGGTTAAAGCTAGAAACAGGCTGAATATTGAGACTCAGCACAAACTGATGGCTGTAAAACTATGTACTGTGCCATTTGATTACAAGTCAGTATTACAGGCCTGGAGATATAAGAAAGAAAGGAGAATTTATGAACTAAAGTAAGGTGAAGAAGGAGTTGATCTTGTAGTTAATAATGACCTTGTTGTAATAATTCTGTATTATAAATAAAGAAAATTAATTTATCTCAATGTGTATGCCATTTATTAGCAGAATCATTGTACTCATTACATTTGAGTGGGACTCATTGTTTGAGCATATGTGAGTCCTGGGACTCTTTGGGATGAAAGTGTAGATTGATCACTGATATCTACTCCAGAAACTTCAGAAAGTTCAAAACACAGCTTCTCGGATCATCCTTAGAGTACCATGATCAGAGCACGCCTCCCCCCTGCTCAGTACCATACACTGGCTATCCATTCGATCCAGAATTAAACACAAAATTTTTTCTCTGTGCTACGTTTCGCTGACGGGCTCCAGTCCAACATACCTATCCGACCTCACCCATGTGTACACACCAACAAGATACTTACGCTCCTCTTCTGACACTCGTATTCTCATTATTCCCACTATGAAAATGAAATCATATGGACAACGTTCTTTTGCATGCCAGGGCCCAGCAACTTGGAATGAATTGCCCACTGAACTTAGACACAAAGACACAGTGATCTCATTCAAGAGCACTCTTAAAACTCACCTATTTCAACTGCAAGAACAGACTTAAAGACCTAATAATGTTTCCTTACCTTAAATATTTACTGCATGTTTTCTGTTTTCTAATTTTGTGGTGTTTGTTTTTATTTTTGTAATTATATCATTATATATGTTTTTTAAGTGTTGTCAAATGTTGTAAAGCGCTTAGAGCTTCTAAAGATTAGGCGCTATACAAAGTCCTCATTATTATTATATTATTATTATTATATCTGTGGATGGGGTATGTAGTATTGCCTTTCCTGTCCCATCAAGTCTGTTACAGCAACTTTTGAAGGACATGAGAGAAAAAATGAAAATTGTTATGAGGCTTTATATTAAGGTTCAATTTTAACTATTTTCGGCATAATTTTATGCAGTTATTGCACCTGTTTCACTTTGAACTTTGCCTTCATTTGTATCAATCATGGATGCATTTCTAATATTAGTACCCACTTTTCAGTAATGTACAAGAAGGAAATATGAAGGTCTCAAAGTTAACATTTCAAATTAGAATCCTTGCCAGGCTCTTGAATTTAAGTTGGACTACCTGGTTGTTTTCTTGTTTTCCCACATGATTACCATCTGTTTATGAAATTTATTGTACTAGACCTGCTTTGTGTGGGATTGGTCAGAATTATATGAGTGACAGATATTTGTGTACATATATGTATGTGGACCACTAATGACCATATCATTCCAAGTTTGAAACATCTGTTTGAAATGGAGTAGTGGTAATTGTATGACACTATCCATATTTTTTGTTTTATTGGACAGTAGGGACAAGAAATCATTTGGTGCACCTCTACTTTACTGCGTGTAGTCATATTTTTTGCATAATTTAACAAATGTTGGGGGTTGAAAATGCTGTTCACTACAACCACTGCTTGTTTCTATTTCTAACCATCCTTTGAGATTTTATTCCTCATCAACCCAAATTTTTCATTTGTAATAATGATATGACTTGATGCAACTGGTAAGCAGATGTATGTAGATGTGTTCATGGGTGCTCGCAGCATGAGTCAAGGGGGGGGTCACATGACCCCCCTCACCCCGGAAATCATACTGCAAATATATATATATAAATTCTGACAAGTTTAATCATGCAAATGAAGCTGAAAATATGTCACAAGATTCTGTTCTAAACACTTAATAAATATTAGCTTTAGTTTCAGACTGCTTCTTATACTAACTCTCCCAGCCATGACTAACTGACCTCCCCCTGAAAAAATCCTAACCCCCCCTGCACAATGTCTTGACCCCTGCTGCAGAAAATCCTGCGGGTGCCCATGGATGTGTTTATGGCAGCTGAGTACAAAAATGGCTGTTCAGTGCAAACAAAAGGTCAGATCCCCAGATTTTAAAAATGAATTGCCAAAAATATTACGGCAGACAAAACCTTCGAAGCAGATAAAAAAATTAAGTCAAATAAGATACATGTAATATATAAAGCGTAAAGATGTAAAAATTCTGTGCGTGTGTGTATGTCTATGTCTGTGTGTATATATATATATATATATATATATATATATAAAATGGATGAAGTTAACACATAAAATCCTTAAAACATGATTAAAATTTGCTTTATAAACTGTATTCTCAAAATAGTTGTAGATTTTCTGGTTGGTACATTCTGATATAGTTTCTTTAAGTAGTTCACATCAAAATACTTCTGTCTCACAAGGTGAAGTTAACACACTTTACAAGAATATGCTCATCTGTCACTGGACATCGGCAGGGTACACACTCTGATTGAGGTTCATCCTTTGGGATCTATGCACAACTCATTTATGTATGCCTGATATGTGATTAGCACAATGCCACTTCATCCGACTGATTTGTTCTATACGAGGGATACCTCTCATCTACAGTGGGTTTAACCTTGTTATGTTTGTGGAGTTTTCATTCCACATATTTTGCCAAATATGTCAAACATGCTGATTTATATTTGCTGCAGTATATGGAATCTTCCATTCAGAAACAGGTGACTGCAGTTTTGGCTGCTTTATATGCCCTTTCATTTCAGAATACTCTTCCCAGATCTCATGAGAACATCTTGTTCTTTTGTAATATCTGGGATGCTAACAAAACTATTTGTATTAAAACTTTCTGATATCCCCAACAGTTTCAGTTTTTAAAGAAAGCCTATTGAAAATGTAGTGTGTGTAATTATGACATAAAATAATGCCTTATAACAAATATTTCCTTTGGCCACTGCTTTGCTTATCACAGCTTTGTATGTAAATTCATTATTGCATCATTTTTATTTGACACACTTCTATGTGTGAACAGCAGTTGTTTCTTTCACCCAGTAATTTGAATATTCATAATTGTTTAATATCTTTTCCTATTTGTTTTCAGTTCTGATTAAGGAGAAAATTATCAATGAAGACCTCGGTGACAAGACACTTAAAATCACAGACTTTGGTTTGGCGCGGGAAATGTATAGAACAACGAGAATGAGTGCTGCTGGAACATATGCATGGATGGCACCAGAAGTCATAAAAAATAACACCTTCTCTCGACACAGTGATGTGTGGAGGTAAAGTACCAACAGTATGTTTACACCTACAGCACTTGATGTCTGACGTGAATGTTATGCATATTGTTTCATCCTTATTAATCTTTGGAAAATAGTAATATGAAAATTGGATTTTATGACTATATATAAAAAAAGCCACAAAGCTTTGGTCCACTAGAAGTGTCAAGTCTATTTGATAGCATCTTTACTAGTGATATTCATACTGTGACAGATATGTCTATTGTATTGTAAGTGAAGTAGTACACTGAAAAGTGAAGAATGAAATAAAGAAAAAGAATGTTGTAAAAATTGCATGAAAATGAATATTTATTTTTAATGTATCTAGTGGACTATGCAGCATGTGTGAATTGTATATTTTTAAAAAAAAACACCATTCAAGTGTACATACAGTACACGCATTGTGGATTGAGGAAAATCCACGTTCCCACAGTGAACCTTAATAAATTCATGCTGTTTCCATCACAGACCATATGTACTGGTCTTTGTGGATTGTCCATGTCATGGCTTATGGTAGATAGATTAATTTTTATTGACCCAATTGACCTATCGCCACTTGTCAATCACACTGGATCAATTAACCAATCAGCGAGCGTAAATTAGACACACCTCCAGACATTGCTTAAGTCCGCCATTTTCCTCTGACAAGCTGCTTGTAGCAACAATGAATTGATTATGATAAGTATTTACAAATTTTGCAATGATTTGTTGATTTCTCAATCGATAACGGTGAAAAGAAATCTTGTAATTCTGACAGTCAATATCCAGATCATCTAAATGGAGAAATTAGATGTATTCCTTTCCCGAAACATAGGTGAAACTTGATGGATAACGACTTGTCGTGTGTACGATCAGCTGAATAAAGACACAATTGATGGCAATTACAATGTGTTTGTTTGCATAAAAGTATGTCCCGTTGATTTGAAAAATATATATGTAAAAATTAACGTTTCAAGAATATAGGTGGAGAACCCCCTAACTTTCGGGCTTTGATATATATATATTATATATATATTCTTGTATAGGAAGCACTGAACCCAAGACTGCATTATTTTAAAGTTTGAAAAATTTACACTTTAATGTTGACTTGTCCCAAAATTAATGATTTATCGTCTCGATCTTTCAAACACTAGAGTGACGCTTTACTTTCTCATTGGGTTGAAGGAGGGATGGGGATACAAAAATGTAATTAGTAACAAAGAAATACAAGAAAAAGGTTTCAACTAATTATCTTCCGATATACACCACTCCCTCGATAACTCGCGCCCTGATAACTCGCGAACCCGCTTATAACGCGGGGTCAGGCGTGGATCCCATTTTTTAAACCAGAAAATACTCCAAAAATTGATTCCTATTTTTGAACTTGAATAAAATTGCGATCAAAATTAGTAACGGAAACTTTGATATATCGCTCGTTTTATCGTCAAAAATAGTAGATAGGACCTGAAATTTTAATCAACATTATGAAATATCATATTTAAAAATAAGTAATACAATTTTTTTACATTTTCTTTCCAAATGGTAGTGCACCGCAATTAACAATATGTAAGGAAATTTCGATCAATGAAATTGTCACTTAACGCAGAGTGAAGGCAGTACTTTAATAAATAAATACATACCAATTAAATAATTTTTTTAACCAATTGAAATTTATGTTCTAGTTCTATCTTTTAGTTCCTTTTAACTGTAATCATCATAAATACAACGTGTCCTCTTGTAATTAAAAGTAAAACATGCCAATCTACCGTAACAGCTATGTCCACGAGCATTTCTCTGAGAACCTAATTAGGTGCCGACCGTGTTTTGATAACTGATTTGCGGAAGTATTTGTTGTTTTGTTGCACTGAATTAAAAGCTGGCCTCCTTTGTGTTATCACGTTAATTATGTCTTTTGAATCAAATAAAGGAGCTGGAATAAAAGAAAAGTTAAAAGGCACGAAAATCCTACAAATTTAAAATCTAGCGGCCTCGGTAGAATGTCGGGTGAACTCACTTCATTTGATCAATCACTGTTATAAATGTTATTGTGTATGTAACTTAAACTACCTTAAATTAACAGACTCATTGGTAACTGTGATCAGAGATAACCAAGGGAAATGAATACTTCGTAAAATAAAGAGCTTGGTTTCACAGATATGGACCATTGTGGGCAAGCGAGTTTCAGAGAATTTTTGAACTGGCACTTAGAGATATCCTCAAGGATGATAAGAAGTTTCATTATTACTTCCAATGAAATTATGACATCAATACTGTACTAACTGAACAATACAAAAATTGAGATTCGACGTAGACGATTGTCTCGCGAAATAAATTTCACATGTTTTTGAAGAAAAGGAATCTTTTTTGTTGGTGTATCGACAGTTAGTCTAGTTTCCCACTCATTTGACTCCCGATTTGGCAGGATACCAGTAAATACCACTCCGGGAACCAGACACTCATCAAGAACACAAAAAGCAGTGACGTAATACACAGATGTTTTGCGTTCACATGATGGTTGTTGAAACCAGTGGAACGATCTTTCACATGTTGGACATTTTGAAAATAAATGTTATTTAAACAGAATAATGAACGACTTTATTAGAAAAAGCGCGTTGTTAAAAATTATTATCGATGTGATTGTAAAATAAGCATTCAGTCATTAAACGGCCCAGTTCCCTACCCCCCCTCCACTGTTTTCTCGATATCTAAGCGAATTTTTTCAACTTTTGGAGGTCCCTCGGTAACTCGCGCCCTCACTTATAGTGCGGTCTATGTTTGTGGACCCCATTGTGCGCGAGTTATCGAGGGAGAGGTGTATTAAGCATACATTTACATGTTTACATCAACAGACATCATTGATCAAAATTCCATCTGACAAACATAGCAGACCTTAAAATTATTATGTACAACAGTATACTTCTAAACAGTAATTATTTATGATTTTGTTATTAATTTTTAATTCATATACTTCCAAGGCAGCATAAACATAAGTCAGATAAAATTAACAAGGATAACATTATATGCTAAATACATCAGCATCTTTTGGAGCAAGTTTCCTTTCAAATGAATAAGTTCTTAAACAGGTTTACAACTGATTGATATTATTTTCTGAAATAAAAACTTAGGTTATTAATGTACGAACTTGAACTACATAATAAATATTGTCTACTGCAGTATAATTAATGCAACTTTGTAATTTTATATTTTTAAGAATAATACAAATCACATTAAATAAACATATCACTTAAACTGAAACGTATTTCTTTGCCAAATACTGCATGTTTGTCGGAGGTTAAGTCACGTGATTTGGTAGGCAGAACGATCTATCGTCTGACGTAAGGTCAATTACAAAGTCACAGCAATATTGTTATGTAATAGTGGAAGTACCCTACATAATGTGGAACTTTTTTATCAGCTCAGCTACAGTACAGTGCCAAATACATATATTCTTTTTAAGTTGAACACAAAGCCATTTAAGATTCAAAGACTTAGTCGACTTAAAGGTATTCACATAACATGTTTTGTGAGAGATGAAATGTATATTTCCAAGCAAAGAATCCTGAGATCATTTTTGTGTTTCACAAAATAAACAAGTTTTAATAATAATTTTTTGGAAAGAGGGATTCTGCTTTTAAGCAAACATAAGTTGAAACAAGATCACTCGAAAGTAATAGCCATTTTCATTCCATTATAAAAATAAAAAAAATGTGAGACATGTTATGTTTTGTTTTTTGTTCACCCAGTCACATTTAAATTATTTGCTTAACTTGTTCCCACACAATAAAATATGCACAGTGCTATCCAAAATACAACCTCTATTAGTCAGCCTCTGTTTAGTATTTGTGACCCAAATATACACGTCCATGCAGCATATTTTCTCAGGGGCTAGACATATTTACTCTTAGGTCCCCAAAAAATATGTTTCCAGTTGGCCAACTGTCATAATTTCTCATTGCGGACCCTAGCATTTTTTCCCCCATGTTTAAAACAAAAATGATACTTTAGACATATATAATGTTTAAAAAAACAAAAACACAAGCAAACAAAAAATGCAGCAATAACAAAAGCTAA
The DNA here is from genome assembly GCA_016617855.1 of Megalonaias nervosa. Lineage (NCBI taxonomy): Eukaryota > Metazoa > Mollusca > Bivalvia > Unionida > Unionidae > Megalonaias > Megalonaias nervosa. The sequence continues at coordinate 189,846 of JAECUM010000146.1, read as the reverse complement.
ACAAACCTGCCTACCCTAATTTTAATCCAGTGCCATAGAAAAAAACAGCAGGAAACACATTTTTTATTTTTGTCTTGCAATAAACTTATTATTTTTACACAGACTCATTGAAGCACCAGTGCTGTATTCTGTAACCAACTGCTTAAAACATACTTCAGATTGCTCATTTGGTCATCTGAGAAGTTTAATATTAACAAATGGACAGGTGAACGTGATGAAAAAGTGTAATCACCTAAATATTTTTGGTAGGAGATAAACTTGTATGTATTATTTTCAGTTCATGCATATATGATTTATTTGGTACAGTACATTTCTTTAAATCCACATGATAAATACTGCAGAACTATTCCCAAATGTCAAGAGAATATTGTTTATCAGTTTAGTTACTGTTTTGTTTAGATTTTGACTCAATTATCTTTCTTAAGAAGTTGATGTCAATACAGATAAAACATTCTGTCACCTAAGAACACAGACCAAATGTGTATTTCTACAGGGTTTAAGTTAATGAAATGATGTCCATAATTGCCCAAATGGCACTGAATCTTTGGGAACCAAAACTGGTTCATAGTTACACTTTCGATGTTAAACTTACAAAGTATCCTGTTAAAGTCAAATGCCTCCACCATTTTAGGCCAATGTACAGTGTACCACTGTTACATGCTATTGGTTAGTTGGCATTACATACTAATGGAGGCAACGCATGAAATCCAGTAGATGTCACTAGGACAAAGCACTAAAATATCAGCCCTCTCCACCTTGGTTTAGACATATTGGAACCTTTTCCAACCGAAATGCCTACTATTATGCAAACTTTGTTTTGAAATGGATATCTGTGTTAGATATGATTGTATTTTTCTGTATAATAAATGGCCTCTAATTTTGTACATCAGTTTGGTTTCAGTGGAATTTTGTCATGTTTCCTTCTTCCCCCCATATTTAACGGTAAATGGACAGAAAGTCACAGGACAAAAAGTCATGGACAAAATGTCACAAAAAACACATAGGACTGAAAGTCACAATTCAGATCTTTATTGTTATTAAGAACATGTAGGACAAAAAGTCACAATTCATATTTTTATTATGATAAACATAACAAGATGTCGTACTTGAAAATTTTTAATGCTATAAAATGGTAACATTAATAATGATGAAAAACAACATTTTACACAGAATGTTCATCAGTTGTGTTAGATAGGAAGGTGTGGTTTTGGCAATAATTTACCAATTGATTTTTGGCTTGCATGTAGGTGTGTTATACAGGAAGAGTGATATTGATAAGAATGTAGCAATTGGCAGCATGGTTTGTTTCTTTAATTATTGTGTGAACAAAGTTATAGGATATGTATGATAAAAGCAGATGTCTGCTCTCTCTTTATCAAATTATATTTAATGCAGGAAAGGGTGGTTTTGATAATAATTTAGCAGGTTAAAATGTATAAGTGTACAAAAACTAGATTTAATAAGACAAATAAATCATTATAGAACATGTTAATATACTACAAATAACATGAAAGAACACAATATAAATGTTTCATATATTGCATCAGTAAATATAAATTTATCATTTTAACCTGAAAACATAAATTGAATATTATAAATTGCTGAATAAAGTAGGAAAGGGAGTGTGAAAATCGTGGTCCTAATTCATTTAGTAACAAAACTTCGAAATTACACAAGTCATATTGTCACTTGTTGACCTACATCTTTTCCATAACTCCAGTAAAATAATTATGACATTTTGCCCTGTGAATTTTTGTTAAAAACTTCTTTTATAACAGTCAAATTCACTTTTGTAACTTTTTTGTCTTACACCTCTTTCATAACTGTGAAAATCAGACTTGTGACTTTCTGTCTGTGACTTTTTGTTCCAAGACTTCCTGTCCTACAATCCATTTCGTAGTATTGAAAGAAGTTCTACCAGGGATAAAGAGGAATCTTCATCTCCAATGGCTCTTCAGAGCTCCCTCTTGGCAGGTGGGCTCAAGAAGGGTGCTCCATAAAGGCTGAGGGAGGAAGTTTGTGGGCCCTTACCTCTTTCCTAAGGACAAGGGTGGACAGCCCTAGGGATTCGCTCCTTCTCTGCAGAATGTACCTCTTTCATTGATTCCTGTTGGCACCAGACTCAACCTTATTTCAGAGGCTGTGTTTGGTGTAATGGTCAATGGCTGGGTCCTTTCTGTTATAAAAAAAAGTGACTGCTGGCTTCAGTTTGGGATCTCCCTCTAGGAACGACCCCTAATTTCTTCCACCAGTTATTTTTGGTGCACTTAAAGGAAGAGGTTCGCTCCCCTCTTTGGAAGGATGCGATAGAGAGGGTGTTATGCAACCAATTTCTGGTCTTCTACTCCCAGATTTTCCTGGTTCCCAAGAAAAGGGGAAAGTCGCATCTAATTATAACCATTCAGTAGAGACCACAGTTGGGAATGCCACAAGACCTGGCAATTGAGTGGTGTCCATTAGTATTGAAGATGTATATCTTCACATCTCTATCTTTCCTCCACACAGAAAGTACCTCTGGTTTTGCTTGGGTGCGGAGGGCTACCAATTTTGAGCTCTGCTGTTTGGCTAGCCTATGCAGCCAGAGCATTTGCTAAGGTCATGGGAGTAGCTGCAGCCCATTTAAGGCCACTGGGTATCCCAGTCCTCCAATATTTTGATGATTGTTTGATCCACAGTGGCTGGGTAGAGTACATCAGAATAGATCTGTCTCTTGTTTGGTCCATGATCACTAGGCTGAGCTATCTGCCAAACTTAGAGAAATCAGGGCTCACTTCATCTCAGCATTGTGTCATGACCATGTTGGCAACTCATTTTTTGGTCTCTCTGCTGGGGACCTTGAACTCTGCAGTAGACCTGATTGGGTGGGACCAGTTTCAGACCAGGGACCCTATCCACCCCCTCCTTGGAACCCAACTCCTGCCTGTTTACAGACTTGTCAGATTCAGGGTGGGGTGTTCATCTAGAGCTGGAAGGGCTCATTTTCTCAGGGTTCTTTACCCTGGGAAGAATCTACCCTCCACATCAATAATTTGGATATGACAGCATTGTTCATAGCTGTTTGGGCGTGCATCCACTAAATAAGATGTTGCTGTGTGATGGTTTCCTCTGACAACACATTGGTGGTGACATATTGTTATGTATATTTAATTTGTAATGGTGGTTGACTTTATTTCATGATTAAAAGTTATATTTATTGAATATTTTGTGTGTGATTGATCTTTATCAATAATTGAGGGTAGGAGTTGCACCTGAATTGCTAATGTCATGTAGGGTAAACATGTTTACTAAGTTTGAGTTATAACAGCCTTGATTCTGACCTTAGAATTTTCAAGAAATGAATTCTGTTTACAGTTTGATGGAAATTTCTATTAAGATGACAGAGTAGTGGGGATCCATATAACTTAGAATGTTCTGGAAATGTAATTTTGACCCTCATCATGGTTCTCAAATTGTGGCTTAGGTTTTATGTTAAGATTGGTTATATTAGAATTACTCATTCCTATCTTAACACTCAAAGTGGGATCAGTCTTATTGTTGTGTTCAGTTTTTATTTGACAGGATTTAAATTATTCACTGGAATTACAAAGTGTTTTTTGATTTTCAGATTAAATCACTCTTTTGGGATTATTGTTAATTCATTCAAGGACATTTTGGATTATGTCATTTGTGATATATCAAGAATGTTGGCACATTAACACATTTGATTCTGTTAGTACATCAGCACATTCAAAATACGAATTCATTTGGAACACCAATGTCATTCATTCAGAATATACTTTATACTTTTGAATTTGTGATCAAACTTTTAGAACTATTTGGGATTTAATTCACAATATTTTAATATCTTTTAACATTTTCACTTTCTGTTCTAGGAAAATAAATTATTTGTTGAATTTTACAACACTTGTTGGTTTTCACTCTCCTGTTACTTGAAGACCATAGAGTCATAACAGTACCACAGGAGACAAGGAAGCACTCAATATACCTTTCTCCTTGTGGAGGCTTGGAACTCCCGTCATCGGGTAACTTAAGAAGGAATTTCCCTCTGAGTTTGCCACATTCCTGGCAGAAAGAATATTTTGGTGGAACCCTCATGTTCACACTAATGGGACGATGAATTTGTCATAGTCAGGGTATTTTCCTCAGAGTTCCCTCCCTCTAACTGAAAAAACCACATTCATGCTTCTCTGACATCGTTTAAGTGTTGCATTTTTTTTCTTCAGAAGTTCAGTTGATGCAAGAATCATCAAACTTGATGATTGTATGCTTCTCTATTAGTAGCACACCCATGCCACAAAAGAAATATCACTGTAACCTACAATTCACATTTTACCGGCTTAGGTTAAGTTTTTTCATTTAGCTCATGTCCAGGTAGAATTTTAGCACTCTATAGATACGTACTGGTATATCTAGATTCATGAAAGTTGGTGAGTAGATACTTCCTTGATTAGTACTACACTATCACCACAGAAGTAGGTCACTGTGACCCATATTTCATGCTTCACGCATTTCAATTCATTTTCAAGCACTATTTATGCCAGAATCCTCAAACTAGGGTACGGACTATACATCTCTATTAGTACCACACCCTTACAACAAAGGTCATTCAGACCTACATTTAGCTCATGACAACGTTTGTTTTATCTACTTTGTAATACTGCAATACCAGGAATCATAAAACATTGCAAGAGGGTGCATCTTGATAAGTATTACACACTTGTATTAAATGTCATTGTGACCCATATGCCACATTTAATTGACTTTTGTTCAGTATGACATATTTACTGTTATTTGCTGTTTCCCTTAAACAGGGTGATTTTATAAATCTCTGTTAGTACCATACCCATACCAATGAAGGTGACTGACTTATATTTCACATTTTACTGACTTGGGTTAAGTTATTGCAATTAGCTCATGACCACATAGATTTTTGGCAACATGTGTGCATCCTAACTTGTATAAAATCATGAAACTTAGGAATGCATCTTTATGAGCATCCCTCATTTCAGTAGTTGGTCAACATCAACCATATTTTATACTTTATTAACTTTGTGTTTGATGTTAATTTCTTAGAATGGTTCATGCTGTAATCATGAAGTTGATGATTATATGCAGTCTCAGTTACTACCACATTCTTACAAAAAAATTACAATAAAAGAGGTTCATGGTGTCATATATTTTATTTTTGGTAAGTTTACTGCCAGACCAAGAATCAGTAAACTTTGTGAGTGCATCATCATCACAGGTTGTATTCATACTGCCAGACCAAGAATCATTAAACTTTGTGAGTGCATCATCATCACAGGTTGTATTCATACTGCCAGACCAAGAATCAGTAAACTTTGTGAGTGCATCATCATCACAGGTTGTATTCATACTGCCAGACCAAGAATCAGTAAACTTTGTGAGTGCATGCATCTTCACAGGTTCTATAGTTATAGTCTTTATGGCAAAATAAGTTACTAGCATAAATTTTATACTCTGTGACTTTGTTCACATTTTGTGTTACAAGTTCTTTTCTTGGAAGCTGTTTAAGTTCCAGCCAAGAAATTTGATAGCTGGATGCATCTCAGTTACTACAAAGCCCAAAAAGCCAAAGGTCACTATGACATACTCATGTTGGCTGAGCCTAAGACTCTAACCCATGCAGACAAGAGTTGAGATGTCAGCGATCTGTAAAGGTGAGCCACTTGCCACTGGGAACCCCCTAAAAAATTAAACTAAATAACATTAATCTGTTTCTTGTCAACTTGTTACCTCAGCTCTGATAGAATAGAAAAGAATGTTCCATTTTTATTCTTTGATGTCTTGTATGTTCTGTCATGGTAGGTGGGTGGGTGGGTGGGTAGGCAGATAGATGGTTTCACAACATGTCAGAAGAGGACAGGCAATGTAGTGCCCATTAAGTTCAAATTTGAAATTTTAAAATGAGTAAAAATTAAAATGTAAAGATAAAAGTGTGTAAAATAATCTTTTGAAAAAAGGGTCAGGATCACTTATTCTGAATGTTTTCAGCATGATAATGCTTACAGTAGCTACTGGAAACTACTGGAAGTAAAGTTGAGCTAAATAATCATTACTTACACACTGGCTATGCTTGTTAGACCACTGGTTAAACTGCACACAGCTACTTGCCATATTCATGTCTGTCTGTCCCTTTACATCATGTCACATGTGACAAATTAGGTCAACTTCAGTTTTCACCATTTTCAGGAATGTTTTATGAAATTGTCCCAGTGTGGCTTAGAACTTTGCCCTCAAGTTTTCATTCTGTAACTCTTGAAGAACTTGTTAGATTGGTAAGAGGCTCTACATTTAAGGATGCTTATGGTCACATTCTGTTTCAACATTTTTGGCAAACTGTTATTTATAGTTCCAGTTTGACTTGGGTCTTTGTCTGTCAGTTGCATCATATATGCTGGCACCCATGTCATGTGGAGGCATTTCTGAATTTTTTGTTATTAAAAAAAAAAGCCAGTTTTAATAACCCAGAGATGCCCTGCCAGTATGGGCTTATGAAAAGAAACTTCTGTTTGATCTTAAAATGTATACATTTATTTTACTAGTTTTTAGAAGGTATAAAGAGTTCATAATTTACCCAGCTTGCTTGTATAACTGCTATGGTTTTACTGATAAATTATTTTAAGTTATTACAAAATGTGTATAACTTATGATTGTTGAGGTTTTTTTTAGGTAGTCAGTTATCTGAAACCATTTATGCCTAAAATTAAATAAAACATTTTTACATTTTATTTGCAGTTATGGTGTGGTTTTGTGGGAACTTCTGACAGGAGAGACACCCTACAAGGGCATAGATGCACTGGGTGTGGCATATGGTGTGGCAGTCAACAAATTGACCCTACCCATTCCCTCCACCTGTCCCAATCTCTTTGCCAAGCTCATGTCAGGTGAGATGTGATGTACTCCCAGTCCTAAACTACAGAGATAAAAATTTCCACTCGGTGGACCATCTTGAAGTGGTTTTTATTTAACATATGGCATGGCTTTTGTTAATTTTTCAAAATAGGGAAGTCTGAGACTTGCAGGTTTGAAAATTTTGATGCTCATTGTTTGAATCAGGAAGTCCCTGTCACAAGACCTCTGGATATATCTGTTAGTAGATTTAATTGAACAACAGTAATAATTGTATTGAGCCAAACATTAGTTATTTCAGTCAATCAAATTTATTCAGGTTTATTTGTATATTCAATGTTTTATTCTCAAGATGACTTTTCACATTCAGCTTTATAAAATAACAAAACTTACCTCGGTAATAATAGATACCACTTATCTTGGATAAGCAGTTCTTACTGTCAGGATATGATAATAGAAGCCATGTAGCAAAAGTTCTTTTCTTTTTTTTTGCACTTGCACTTGGAAATTAAAGGTGCCAGATTTGACTACCCAGGGTTGTGAGACAATATGGCCCTGAGGTGTTAGCAAATAATTCATTCAGGCCTTACGGTATAATCAGTGTTGCACCTTGAGTGCAGGATCAAAGGTTTCCAGCAAATTTATTTCTCAATTTCCACACACCTTGACCCCAGTGCATCGCCTGGGCATCATTTTTGTTAGAGGAAAAAAAAAATATGCATACTACTTTTCTTATGTGCCTGTCCATCTCTGTTTATGTTGGCACTAGCAATGGCTTATATCACTGAAGGTGGTAAAAACCTAGAGATGGCAATTTATATCCATTTTAAAACAATATATCTGGCAATCCAAGGTCTGTTAACAGCTGAGTTGCGATGTGAAGTATTTGTTGACTGCAAGTGTACATATTTTTGAGGTTGAAGGCACACCTAAGGCATTGACAATTTAATTTATTTTGAACTTGAATTAATGGCAGAAGAGACTTAAAATTTATGAAAACTACGTAATTTGTCATTTAATGAATGAAGTATTAATTTAGAAATAATAGTGATTTAGAAAATAATTGTTATAATAAATGCTGCGAATAATGAATGTGATAATGATCCGGAATAGAAAGTTTTCATAGTGCAGCTCATTTCAGATGAACCAGATATTCAGATATGTCGATGTTTTTATGACTCACTTGAACACTTAATAAAATGTTTATTTCAAAATGTAAATTTCAAAGGAAAAGATGATAGTGCAGTCTGCAAAGTTATGGTGGCAGAACTGACAAAGCAAATAAGATTATCTCATTGTTCTAACACTTCTTGTGCATTAAGTGCTATCTACGAAATTTCCTTTGTTCCTGTAAAATGTTGTGTGTCTCTTAGATTGATTTGATGGGGCACAGTGTCTTTTGCCATTGGAAGCCTAGGTGAAACACTGTATAATGAAACAGCTGGGTAAATAAAAGACCACTGGCCAGATGTTGACACCTTGGAGTGGGGGGCGCAGACCTTTTGGATACAAGCAATTCTGGCCATTATTCCAACTTCTAGGTGCTAAATTCTATCTGGACCAAAAGTTGGATGTATATTATATCATCTGTCTCTTAAGGAAAGTCCAGTTAATTTATATATAAATATGGAACCAAGGTGGTTTTTATATGTAGGTGTTTGAAAATCCACTGGGTCAATTTCAGTCAAACTAAGTAGGCATGTTCCTCAGGATATTTTCTACCTAATTTACATTTGGGGTGGCATCCCTAGAAGTGGCATGGTTTCTAGTTTCTGTAGCAACCAAAATGGAAAACCGATTTTCAGGTTCTCCAGAGTGGCTCGGCCAATTTTGGTCTGAATATTTCTTAGGAGATGTGCTGTTAAACTTTTGTTCAGGGTACCTCCTCCAGCAATGATGTGACCAGCAACTATTTAGAAAACCTGTTTAAGCTTTTTCTCAATAACAGTTGAGCCAGTTTTGATCAGAGTAGTTAGGAATGTTTTGGTATGATATGCTATATAAAATTTATGTTGTTCAGTTGTCTGTGCTAGGAATGGTGTTGTAATCGCATGGAAAATCTATTTTCAACTACTGTTTAGGAACAGCTGAGTCAATTTTGATCTGATTTTTGTAGGGAATGTTTTCTTAGGGCATGCTCTAACAAATTATGTTGGGGAGGGGGTCTCCATACAGTAGTATGCCATATGTAGCAACCATGTGGAAAGTCTATTTGCAGCTTCACTAGAACAGATGGGCCAATTCTGATTAAACTTGGTAGGAACAATTACCATAGTATGTCCTTCCTTTTTTTTTTGTATTATGGGTGGCTCCCTACCATAAAGGTGGCTTCCTTAGCAGTTTGGTGGAAAACCTATTTTCAACATCTCTTAAGAATGGTTGAGTGGATATGGTAAGAATTTTTTAAGGGACATATTTTACCAGAATTACATTTGGGATGCTTGTTAGCTTCTCTAGAACATCTGAGCCAATTTGGATCAATCTTGTTGTGATTATTTGTATAACATGTCGTGCCAGATTTATTTTATTGGGTGTTTCTGAAGCAACAGTGTAGCTTATATAGGAGCTAGGTAGAAAACCTATTTTCAACTTTTTCTCCAGAAGAACTAACCATTTTTGATCATAAAATTGGTAGGAATTTTTCGCAGGACATAATCTACCAGAATTGCAGTTGGGATGGTTAGCCTAGCAACAGTGTCGCTTCCGTAGTAACACCAATTTTGGATTTCTTATTCAGAATAGCTGAGGCAGATTTTGATTACACTAGGTAGGAATGTTTCATAGGACTTAGTCTACCAGAATTTGTCTGGTTTGGAACCCCAAGCAGTGGTCTAGGTTCTCTAGCAAACAGGAAGAAAACATGTTTTTGTTGTCTTTTTCAAGATGGGTCAGCCAGTTTAGAATAAACATGGTAGAAATATTTTTTTATGACATACTTTGCCAGAATTATGCTTGGATTAACTTCCCTAGCAACATGTGCTTCCATACCAACCCGTGTGCTTCCCTATCAGCCAGGTGAAAACCTAGAAATGATTCTCATATCCCATCAGGTATGGCTATGTTGCTAGTACACTGTATGTATAAAAAATATTTCATAAAATGACATTATGATGCACTGACCATATTGAAGCAAATTTGATAGTCATAGTATTAACATCTTTCACATTAATATGAACAGTGCCAATACAATATTTGGTTTAGGTGAAGTACAGATAAACAAGATGTCAGATACCACCAGTTTCAACCAGATACATGGAAATTGTCCTGACATGGGTGTATGTCAATTCAAGTTACCTGCCTTACTGTTACATTATTTGCCTTTTAACATTTGCCAGTTGAGCAATATCAGTGATGCATGGTCCTCGTGATTCCTCTGGCTTTATAGCCAGTAAGGACTGGATTTAGGATCTTAATAAATGGCGCTTCAATGTAAAATTGTGATGTCAGGAGAATGGTTGGCCATTTGGAGTTGAGTAACCATTAAAAACAGCAAAATTGCAGCAGATACTAATAAATTAATGCCACAAGATACAAGGTGACTTTAAATGACCCGTTGCACATTATGCCATATGATAAAAGATAACATGTATGTACATTATGCCAAATGATACAAGATAACTTTACTCGATGTCCCAGGGGTCAAGCTAGACTATATATATATATATATATTGTGCATGTGTTATCTTGTTTGAATTATGCTGCGATCTCTATTTTCCATTATGCATATATACATTTGGCAATACTTTCCTTTGAAGTAGAAAATTTTCAGAGTTGTTGTACATTATAAACACATTTGCTACATATATAAAAAATGTCATATTCACATGCAGTTTATTTTGGCCATGTGACTTGAAAAGAGGACAATAGAAGCTATACATTGTAATAATAATAATAATAATAATGCTTTATTTATAGAGGGTGACTCATTAGTCAAGGACTGTTCTCCCTTGAGGTAATGAATTTTAACTGAGTAAATAGATTAAATTTTTGTAGTTTCAGGTCAGTATAAATGCTTAATCAACTACCCTTAATCAAGATTGTTTGTACTTTCTGAAAGTTCACTATAAAATAGCACTTGAAAAGATTTATAAACTTGTTTAAAACAACCCCTACACTGTGTTCATGGGAGCAAATGCACATGGGTCTTCAGGTCATACTATTCGTCCTAATTTCTTTGTTGCCACTAAAACATTACTGAAGCAATAGTGTGTATATGAATAAAGTAAACCCATCTTTCCAACCAAATCAACACGACCAACATTTGAGTGCATCAGTTTTTAAAAAGATGGGTTTTCTTAATGTTACAACAGTCCATTGATAGGATTGCACATTTAAGGTTTTATTAAAATGTCTTCATGCTTTCATTGGTTAATAGTATTTGCTGCTTATTTCCCCTGGATTTTCAAAAAGATTAGTGAAGTCAGAAAACAACTTTTAACTTTGACCATACAGTGCTTCTCGAATTCCACAACATAGCATTGTCCCACATGTTTCTGACCTACATAATTGTATTTAAAGCTAAATCTCCAATAACATAATATTTAGAGTTTGCTTTCTATTTTCCTGAATATATTTGCCCAATGCTTTACGAAACAGACAATCTAATAAAGTGGTACTTCCGGGACATAGCAGTGTTCGCCGTATTTTCCCCATGACAGGAAGTTAAAATATTAGATCACCGAGTCCATTCTTAAAACACAAATTGCTACTGACATACTGTTGTATAAGTTTCGAAACACAAGTTTGAATGTTTTTGTCATCAAAGGATAACTTAGGGAAAACAGGCTGTGATAGTCGCTGTCTTGCTTAGGAAAAGGTTAATAGTCAATGTGCAAGAGATTGTTTATTGGCACAGTTGATATCAACACCAGTTATTTGATGGCTTGATGCCTACATTTTGCCTTGAGCTACAAACCACAAGATTGGAACTAACCTGGTTAAGGCGAGGAACATCTAAAAAACTATGGTCACTCAATGTACCTGTAAAATAAATCACAGGGTGAAGTTGTTTTCGGTTTCCTAACAGAAGAAGGCAAAGTTTACAATTTTAAGTCAACTTAGTCGCCGACTTAGCCTGGTAGCATGACCCCTGTTGTTCGTATGTGCCACATAATGCAAGATAACTTTTTTAGATTACCTATTTATTGTACACTTATGCCACAAACAACAAGATTACTTAATATGGCCCCTTCTGTATTATACCACAAGATGCTAGATACCTTCAGATTACCAATAGCAATGTGATTTCCTATCATGAAAGGTCAAATACGAAGATCTTCAGAAAGTTAATTTTAATAATGGTAATATATTACCTATTAATATTGCATTGCTTTGTCATTTCCTGGTGCTAGTCCCAAGTCCAAGGAGATTATTTCCTCTTCTAGTTAGTAATTGGAGATCTAGAACAAAAAATATGATTACAGTCTGATACCTGTCAACTTGCATAGTCAGAATGTTGTCCATCTTTTCATTGGACTTTGTTTTGTGTGTGCTCATTGTTTTCATTATGTAAGTTGTTGCTTGGCAGTTTTACTGTCAATCATATCCTTGTTTGTGTTGTATTGAGGTTTTACATTGAGAAGACCTAGGTCAAGTTCAGTTTTTCCATTTTCAAATTTTGTTTTTGTTTAGAGATTTTACATTGAGAAGACCTGGCTTTTCATGAAGATCTAGGTCTAGTTTGATTGTCTCGATTTTCTGGTCAAATTTTATGGAATTGTGACCTCTGATTTAGAACTTGGCCCTTCAGTTTTGTTTCTGCAGTCATTGTTGTAGGACTTGATGGATTGAAATTAAGATTGGTATTAGGCATTATTGGTTCTATTGGAGGACTTGATGGATTAAAATCAAGATTGGTATTAGGCATTATTGGTTCTGTTGGAGGAGTTGATGGATTGAAATCAAGATTGGTATTAGGCATTATTGGTTCTGTTGGAGGAGTTGATGGATTGAAATCAAGATTGGTATTAGGCATTATTGGTTCTGTTGGAGGAGTTGATGGATTGAAATCAAGATTGGTATTAGGCATTATTGGTTCTGTTGGAGGAGTTGATGGATTGAAATCAAGATTGGTATTAGGCATTATTGGTTCTATTGGTCATAGATCAGAAGAGCTTATGGGATGGTCAGTTTTCCATTGTCTGTTGTCCAATGTCTGTCTGTCTGTTATCACTACTTCTGATGTCCAATATGGCCACCATTGCAGCCATATAAAAAATATCACTTCTCCTGAATGGATGGTCACATCATCATGGTGCTTTCACTGAAAAAATTCTAATAGATTTGGTCCTAAAAATAAAAATGGTGCAGATCTGTTATCCAATATGACCACCATGGTGGCCATCTTCAAAATCTCGTTATCTCATTTCCTCCAGAATGGATGATCATATCAATATGGGATTCACTAAAAGACTAATCATGATGTCTAGTTTGTTCTGAATGAAAATGGTGTCTAGCTGATGTCCAATGTGACCATGGCAGCAATCTTGAAAATCTTGGTATAGCTACTCTTGAATGAACAGTCATATCAATATGGGGTTTACACTAAAAGACTTCTTATGACATCTAGTTGATGTTTAAAAAAATGGTGCTGATTTGATGTCCAGTATGGCCACCACTGCAGCTGTATATTTCTCCTGAATAGATGGTAATATCAGCATGGGGTTTTCATTAAAAGGCTTATTATAATGTCTAGTACTTTGCGTTTCAATTTTGTTACAGTTCAAGAATTTTGAAGGACACAGTGTATTGAAATACAATTTGGGTTGAAATTTTACGTTGTAAGGACCAGGTTCCAGTTTGATTTTCACCCTTTTCCAGCAAACCTTTATTGGAGTTACAGCTGCATGTTTAACTTAGAATTTGCCTTTCAGTGTTGTTTCTGATCAGTGACTTTTAAATGACCTTATGGATTGAAATAAAATTTGTGATTACCCTTTTCTGGGAAAAGTTCTATGGGAAGGTTTGATTTTCTCTATTTTCTGAAATATTTTACCGAGTTAAAGCAGCTACTTTACTTTGAACTTTGGCTTTGTTTTCTTTCATCTCAGAAAGATTTAATGATGTGGAATCAAATTTGATATGAAACTGCATTCTAGTTTGATTTTCACCATTTTCTGGCAGAAGTTTATTGAGGTTGAGTGAACTTTGCCCATTAATTTCATTTCCACTTGGTGACTTTTGAAAGACATTGCAATAAAGTTTATTGAGAACTTCATTGAAATAAAATTCACTGAGAAGACAGGCCAGGTCAAGTTTCACCTTTTTCCAGCAAAATTAGATAGTGTTATGGCCCGTTTGACTTGAAATATTGCCATTCAATTTTGTTTCACACTGTAACATTTGAAGGACTTGATGCATTAAAATGAGATCAGGGATGAGGTTTTACATTGAGAAGTTCTGGGTCAAGTTCAGTTGTTACCATTTTCTGGTATAATTTTATGGCATTATGGCCCTTGCTTAACTTGGAAGATTTTCATTTGCTTACAACATATTGGCAGGAGTGGTGCATGGCATAATGGACATTTCTAATTCTTCTTCTTTTTATTTTTAATATAGATTGTTGGCATCAGGAGGCTCATTTTCGTCCAACTTTCTGTGACATTCTGCAGCGTCTGGATGAGATAGCAGCTTCCCCATTTATGAACACACCCCAAGAATCATTCCACACGATGCAGGAAGACTGGAAGCTTGAAATTGAACAAATGTTTGATGAGCTTAGGAGCAGGGAAAAGGTTTGTTATTGTTGTTGAGAGTTGGTCACAGACCAAAAGAGCTTTTGGGATGGCCTGATGTTTGTTATGTGTACATATGTCTGTTAGCACAAACTGTTATTGCTGTTCCTCCTAAACTACCTGGAGGATTGTTACATAACAGTACACACACACACACACACACACACACACACACACACACACACACACACACACACACACACACACACACATACAAATTCATCTATGATCTAGTTTGTCCTAAATGATAATGGAAGCTGCTTTGACATCCAATATGGCTACCACAATGGATGGTCATGTCAACACTTTAAGACTTCTGATTTCTAGTTAATCCATATTAAAAATGATGCTGATCTGACATCCATTATGGCCACCATGGCAGCCATATTGAAAATATTGTTATGGCCACACATAAATGGAACGTTTCTTGTTATCTGTGGAAAGCCTTTTGTGATCTCTCTTTGGTTCTGAATGAAAATGGTGGCAATCTGATATCAAGTATGACTGTCATGGTGGCCATCATGAGACTCTTGTTATTGCTACTCCTTCAGAAGACCTGCCAACCCTTACATTTTGCCGTAAGACTTACGAAAATTACCCTTAAAATGTGGACTTATGGCATAAAAGTGAAAACTGTGGAAAAATGATCATTGCCAAAAAATCTGGATAATTGGCTCATCCGTGTTCGATTTGGATCTGGATTTCATATAGGAATTAGTGGAATTAGCGAACCAGACTAACTTTAAAGCAGCACCTCAGATGCTTTAAGCTGGACCTATTTTTTCATGCTGAAATGTCTGCATGATCAAACTGTTGATTTTAGATGGGTTGTTTTTTTTTTTTAAAAATGGCATCCAGCAAGCGATGCATGTTTAAGATGAAAAGGAAAATAAGCCTCTTGAAAAGTGTTAATAATCAACACAGAAGAATAAAAAGGAATATTCTGATTCTTGTGAATTAAAGCCAGAAGGGACACAATTACGTTTATTGGACATACCAGACATTTTGAGTATGTCTCATGGCAAGAGATATGATTGCCATTGTCATGTGAAATGGAAAAAAAATTTCCAAGTTAAGAGATGGCAACAAGCCATTGAGCTGTATAGGGTTTGGAACTAAAGTTTGTGCAACTGTACTAGTGATAAGTAAAGTTGAAGCGTACTTTACAAACTTTTCAGTTGAACGTAATGTTTATCGTGGCTGCATGTTTCGAATACTGAACTTTTAATTACGTTTTCCAGCTTTACAATAGCAGTTTATGATATTTTGTTACACCTTACTGAAAATTGGACGCACTTACGGAAAAAAATTAACTCCCTTACTGAGATGGACTCGTTGAGGTTGGCAGGTCTGCTTCTTAATGGAGTGCCATGTCAACATCAGATTTTCACCAGAAGACTTCTCATGATATGCCTCTTCCTCAAAAGCTCTCTCACATCAGGGTCCAGATCTGCCCTAGACATAAGAAAACTGTTGAGGTTGGGCTGAATGCTATTTTTAGAATCACATTGGGTATAAATGTCAAACAAATTGGTTTTCTAATGATTTTTTTTTCCTATATATTATCTTGATTTTCAAGATACCCACCCTCTGAAAGATTGTTAACAATATTATTCCAAGAGATTGCGACAACCATCACATATACTTGAAAACATTGTGTATTACATCATTTTGTTGTTGATTCAGAACAAATTAAAATCACTTTTTAAAAAAAAAAAAAACTAGGGACATTTAATTCATGAAGCAACAGTTAATGCTGAAACTTGATTTTTAAAATTTTTATAATTCTGTTAAATAAATATTTCATTGAAGTAATAGTGAAACTTCTCATACTGGAGGAAATCTCTTGAGTGCCAATTTAGGAATCTTAAGTTCACTGCACTTCTCCTAATGAATCTAATCAATGAAACAAAGCTTTTTTTAAACCAAGCACTAATTATGCTTATTGCCTTGCTTTGATCACATTTGTGAATGAGTAGATTAATTTAAGGTAGTTTAATTATATTATTTACCTAATATATTTATCATCATCATCATCATCAATCCCTTAACCCAAGAGGTCATTGAGGCACCACAGTAGACTTTGCAACCAATTCTCTCCATTTTTCCCTGTTCTCTATTGCCCTCTGGGAATCTCCAAATCCCAAGCCTGTCCACTCCTTAATGTTGTCTTCCCACCTCTTTTTCTGTCTGCCTCTTCTTCTGCACCCTTGCACTGTGCCTTGCAAGATTGTTTTTGCCAGTCTAGATGATCTTGAGACATGACCGTACCACTTCAGTTTGCGCTTTTTTACAGTGGTCAAGACGTCTTCATAGGATCTGATTGCTTGTTGGATCCTGTTGTGGACTTCTTTGTTGGTTACATGGTCAATGTATGAGATGCCCAAGATCTTGCAGTAGCATCTCATTTCGAAGGTTTGAATCCTTCTTTGTAGATCTGATGTGAGCGTCCATGTTTCACAAGCATACAGAAAGATAGAAATGACAATCGAGTGCATCAGCCTTTATTTTTGGAACCAAAAGCAATGTTGGTATCTTTCCATATTGGTCTCAACCATTTTATTGTTGCTGTTGTCTGGGCAGTCCTGCAAAGTAGTTGTTGTTGTTGTTGTGTGTTGGATTTTTAACATAGCTTTAACAATTTTTCAGTCATATTGCTATGATGTCTGCAGTGTGGCAGTTTGTAGTGATGTCTAGTACTGGAGCATCATGCTGTAGACATGTAGCATGATGTCCCACCCAATCACATTATCCTGACACCAGTCCGACCAGTCCTAACACTAACCTCTTAATGCTGAGCGCCAAGCGAGGCAGCTGTTAGTACTATTTTTGTAAATCATTGGTATGACTCGGCCGGGGATCGAACCCATGACCTCCCGCATCCGAGGCAGACGCTCTAATCCTGCAAAGTAGTTCTGGTTCGGAGCCCTTGTCTGTGATAATTGATCCCAAGTACTTAAAGCTTGTGACTCTTTACAGCTTCCGTCCACTGACCTTTATTTCTGCACTGATACCACTGGTGTTGTTTGTCATCAGTTTGGTTTTTTCGGCGCTAATTTCCATACCGTATGCTGTGGAGGTTGTGTCAAGGCGTTCAGCCAAGTCAGTTCTTTTTCATCTCCTGCTAAACCATCAATATCATCTGCAAAGCGAAGGTTTGTGATTCTTTCTCCGATGCTGACAGTGCCTTTGTGGTCATGCAAGGCATCCTCCATGATTTTTTCCAGGAAAATGTTGAAGAGTGTAGGTGATAGTATACATCCCTGTCTGACTCCAACTATTCGAAACCAATCTCCTTTGCTGCCATTGATGAGGACAACACTGGTGGCTTTGTCATAGAGGTGCTCAACAACCTGCACAAGGTTTGAGCTGATGTTGTACTACCTCATAGTTGTTCATAAGGCTGCATGCCATACCCTATCAAAGGCCTTTTTGAAATCTATAAAGATGTGGTATAGATTCTGCTGGTGCTGAAGGTATTTCTCGCAAAGGAGTCTGAGATTGAAGATTTGTTCTGTGGTGTTCCTTCCTGCTCAGAAGCCTGCCTGCTCTTCAGCAATAATTTTCTCTGCTTGAGGCTTTAGTCGGTTGAGAATTATCTTCAGCATGACTTTGCTTGGGTGACTGATCAGACTGACGGTTCTGTAGTTTTGGCACAACTGTAGGTTTCCTTTCTTGGGGAGCACGATGACCAACGATTGAGTCCATATGATGGGCCATTTTCCTGTCTGCCATATCTTGTTAAATTGATCAGTTGAAATTAGTTAACCTGACACATGACCATGACTCCTAGCTGTTATGCAGGTAGGATTTTCATGCCTTTTAATTTTTCTTTTATTTCACCCCATTTATTTGATTTGATATGAAAAATGCAAATAATACAAAGAAGGTCTGCTTTTAATAGAATGTAACAATGCATCAAATACTTTCACAATTTGGAAATCAATACACGGCACTTAATATGATTCTTCAGAAACACCCAAATAGGTTCTCACAGAAAAGCTTATGGACATGGCTGTGACAGTAGAATGCCATTTTTCACATTTGGATTTAAGAGAGCATATTGCATTTATGATAATTACACTAAAATGTTTAAGTTGACAAAACTTTTTAATTGTTATTTTTTTACTAAAGTATTGCCACCCGTAGTATTTTGGTGACATTTTCATCTATCAAAATTTTGTTGTTGTTGTTGTTGTTGTTGTTATAGGGTTTAATGCCATTTTTCAGCACAAGATAGGCTATACATGGCGGCCAGTATTAATGGTGGAGGAAGAACCCGGGAAAACCCCGGAAAGGACCACCAACCCACAAGAAGCTACCAGCAAGCTTTCTCACATACCCACATTGGTTGAGCCCAAGACTTGAACCCACGCAGACAGAGGTGAGATGGCAATGATCTGTAACAATGTGCGCTTTAGACCACTGGGCCACGCGGGGCTCCCAAAACTTGGTTGAATATCGTTATTTAAAGTGTTCCTAGAATGTTGTTTGGAAAGAAAATTTAACAAATATATGACTTCATCGTCATGGTGGAAAGCTAAATCATGCACATGTTCTCTTGTTATCTATCTTGTTATCACAGGTCTTTGAAACTTTACACAAGGTATCTACTTTGAATAGTTGGTATGTAATGTACCAGATTATGAGTCCTATCTTATGGTATGTAATGTACCAGATTATGAGTCCTATCTTATGGTATGTAATGTACCAGATTATGAGTCCTATCTTATGGTATGTAATGTACCAGATTATGAGTCCTATCTTATGGTATGTAATGTACCAGATTATGAGTTCTATCTTATGGTATGTAATGTACCAGATTATGAGTCCTATCTTATAGTATGTAATGTACCAGATTATGAGTCCTATCTTCTGGTATGTAATGTACCAGATTATGAATCCTATCTTAGAGGTTAAGGTCATTAAGTAAAGACACTAACTGCATGACCTGATACTACATCCAGGCTGTAACTTTTGAATGTTTGAAAATCAATATATCTCATGACCAGATGAGGTGTTGTGTACCAGCCCAAAGAGGTCAAGGCCATAACAAGATAAATTGCAAGTCTCAGACTTCTGAACTAGTGAATTTGATGAAATTATTATTAGACAATATATTATATAGTTGGGTCCTTCACTCTGAGGTCAAACCATCATGAGGAAATTTCTCAAGATGAGCATATTATACTTCAGTTGTGGTACATGTCCTCTTGTACAGTTTTATTTATCAGTTTTATTACAGCACTTCCGCATTATAATGCTGTCCATGGTAGGCATAGTACACTGTCTTATAGTGAGACTGCTTTATAATGAATTTCATAATACATTTAATTCTGCTATATAATAACCAAATTGGAATGTGATATTAATGAAGGGCCTTACAGTCAGGGAGTGCAGTATCATATGATTTATATAGCATGCAAAAATTACCAAGAAAACAGTAGGGAACTTTAATCATTATTAAATCTAAGTAACATAGTTGTGCAAAGTAAAAAAATATTTCCTCCAGATTTGTTATTCAAGTAGACATGAACCCAATCCTCAATGTAATGGACTTTAACATCAGATAATGCTGAAATCCTGAACACTTTTTGTTTGTAGGAATTGAGAAGTAGGGAAGAAGAGCTTACCAAGGCAGCACTGCAGCAAAAACTTCAGGAGGAATTTCTGAAGAAACGTGAACAAGAAATAGCAGAGAGAGAAATAGACTTATTAGAACGAGAACTAAATATAATGATTCTGCAACAAGTAATGCAAAAACCTTTGCCAAATAAACGGAAAGGTAAATTCAAGAAGAGTCGATTGCAGAAAGCCTTAAAAGCTGGTGGAAAAGGAATCAGTGAGCCATCAGGTATTTTCTAGAACTCTGCAGTTAAAATGCATTTGTTATTTTCAAAGAATCCTGTATTTGGAGGTTTTTAGGCTGATATTCCATATTCTTTAACGATGTTTGTGTAAAATTGGAGGTACAGCATAGGGTATTGACACCAGTTTTATCAGATGCATCATTTTACATTTTTTAAATATCAGATTGAACACAGCTTTATAGATTTCAAAATATAGATGATTATCTTTGGTGAGAGATTGATGTTTCTTATTTAGCTTTTCCTGTAAAAGTTAATAGGGATTGGTTATTAGGCACTTTTCAAACATTATTTGACATTCACGTAATTGTAATTACAGCTAATTGTTTTTTGAATTCCATAACATACTTTCATCAATTGTGATTTAGTTTCCTTTAGAGAAACAGAACCATCTTGACTTCATTTTCTTTATCAGAATTGATAGACTACGTTTTATTATATCCCTGCCTCATTGTATATAGGAGTCCTCTTGTTTGACTTCCTGTCCATCCATCTGTCTCACGATCTTGTAACTAGTCCTGCAGTTTTAGATGGATTTTTTATGAAAACCAGCACAGATCATAATATTTTGAAATTATTGTTATCCTTTTTGACTTGCAGCTGGAGGAGATATATGTGATCCAATCTTCTGACTAACTGGGCATACGTTAGATGCCTGCATCAGTCATGCATTCCATGTGGTTTCCATCATGCATCCATCAACATTTGCTTGTTACCACTCTGGAGGGTATAGCTCTAAACTTGGAATATGTGCTTATATCATTATGATCCATGCATATTAATCAGGTGAACTTGCATCTGATTGGCTGAGACTGTTGCAACACTGGGGACATGTTTCTTATCCAGTTTTGATCAGACATGAAATTTAGGCTTTTGTCATCAAGTACATATATATAATAATAGATGAGACCTTGAATGAATTGAATTTCTTATATTCCATCATCATTTTGAAGCGTTATGGCCACAGAATGTCCATCTTCTCCAAACTTTGCTTTTCAGCCACGAGTTCTTCTGTTTAAGATCCTGCTGAACAATCATAGGTAGTGGGGCCGTTTGTGGTGCACCATCACTACTAGCTCTAATTCGGTCATTGTGTGTTTCTGCAATTTTTAGCTTTACTGGTTGTAGACCAGAAGAACTTAATTGATGGTCTGTTGTCTGTTATCTATCCATCCATTAGTACATGTCTGTTTTCACTGCTTCTCCTAAATTATGTGGAGGAATGCCATGAAACTTACTTACACACTTTCATCCCAATGTTTAGTTGGTCCTAAATGAATGTAGTCCTGCCCAGACATACAGCATATATAGCTGCCACAGTAGCCATCATGAAATTCTTGTTATCACTATTCTACCTAAATGGATATTCATTATAATGATGAGGTTCTCAGTTAAAGACTTATTTAATTTTTAGTTGTTCTGAAATGAAAATGGTACTAATTGTAATCTTACATGCCCACCATGGCAGTCATCTTATAAATTTTTTTAAAGCTATTTCTGGATGAATGGTCATATCTATATGGAGTTTTGACCAGAAGATTTCTTCTTATGTTTTGTTGGTTTTAAATGAAAATGGTGGTGATCTGAAGTTTGTTTTGACTAACATGGCAGTCTTCCTAAAATCTTGTTATCACTAGCTGCTTTTCCAGGATGGATGGTCATATCAAGATGGGATGTTCACCAAAATGCTTCTTAGGATGTCTGGTCATATTTGCTAGCCAAGTTCTCATATGTTAACCCTATCAATATGATATTTCAGTGCTTTGTACTAACGACATCCATTGGATTTCATAGCTGCCTCCCTTAGTATATAATGCCAACTAACCAATAGCATTTAATAGCAGTGCTTTGTACATCGGCCAAAAATGGTAGAGGCAATTGTCTTCAAAAAGATAATTTGTAAGTTTGACATTAAAAGTATGACTACGTACCAGAGAGAAGCCATTACAGGTGCATTTGAGGGAAAGGATGTATTTGTACAAGCACGGACTGGCAGTAGAAGATTCTTTATTTATGAGTCCATCCCAGCCTCATCCAGTGAAATTCATAGAACTAAAGCACTGAAATATCTGATCAATCTAACCTTGGCTAGCAGAGATGATTTCTGGTTTGTCCCAGATGATAATGGTGCTAATTTCACATCCAGCATGACTGCCATATACCAGACTTTATAAGTTGCTTGTATTTCAGGGTCACAGCAGCTGAAGGAAAGAAATCATTCCACACCGTGATTTGTTCACCAGATACCTTGACTAAATGTTAAATTGCATTGCCTTTGAAATAAGAAATACCTGTTTTCATTTTGAGTTCAAAAGGTCAAAGGTCCCAACAATTGTGTGAAGAAAAATGGTTTCCACATGATATCTTGAGTTCTTTATCACCTACCTTGACCAGTTTGATTAATGACGTACATTTGAAACAAGGAAGACAAATTTACATCTTGGGGTCAAAATTGCCAAGATCAAGGTCACAGTGACTGAAAAAAAAGGGAAAACTAGTTTCCATAAAACTATTTAAGTTTTTATCCACAATCTTTGACAAAACTTTTACAGATTTCTTGCATTTGAGGCAAGGAAGCAATTGATTATTTTGGGGTCAAACTCAGATGGAATGCAAAAGAAAACAACAGTTTCCACAAAATACCTCCAGTCATATGTCAGAAACCATGAGCAGACTTTGGAGATGATTTGCATTTGAGACAATAAAGGCACCTATTGTTTCTGGGATCAATAAGTCAGAGGTCATGGTCACCAAGACTAAAAGTTTCTGCAAGATAACTTAAGTTCTGAAAGTTCACTGTCATTTTACCTGGACCAAATTTTGTGGATGGATTGCATTTTAGACAAGGAAGTTGCGTATTTAGTTTGGATTCAAATAGTCAAATGTCAAAGACGAAAAGTGACTCCAGGTAGAGACACTTCTGTGCCATATGCATATTTCGTTAGTTGTATTTTCAGTAATCTTTTTGGCTTGTAGATGAGGCAGGGAAGAAACCTACTGATTCTGTGATCAGTGAGTTGGAGGTCATGGTCACAATGCTTTCATTTAAAATTTTAAACTTGACTGCACATGCTTTAATCAGAGTATATAATCAGTTGAATGAGGGGTTTACATAAAAGTATAATAATGCTATTTACCATATGACAGACAAATGCTATACCAGTACTCTTGTTGACTTGTATCTCCATGCTGCACAGGACAGTCTTGTAACGTATAGTCAGTGTTTAAAAATATGCATATTAACTAAACCCTGTGCTTATTGCCCTTTTTAACTGCAGCTGGAGGTAACTAGTCTTAGGGATTTTGATGATTAGTGTAATAGATTTTCATATGCATTTTTATCACCATTTTTCTTGTTTAAATGTAAAGAAGAGATCTTATAGTTGAGTAGAAAGTGCTTTAATGGTATTCTTCAAGGTGATGTAGCATTCAGGTTCATTTGGGGACAAATCAGTGTTCATATGTTTGAAAGGATATTATTCTACATGTACAATTTCCAATTGACTCGAAAAATACCTTTATATTTTAACAGATTTCCGTCACAACATCACTGTACAGAAGGACTCCTTTGAGAAGCCTGTGTACCCGGGGTTCACCAGTCCTGATAGCCCACCCCAGTCTCCTGCTCACCAGCCTGTCAGACTACGGGCTATTGCATGTAAGGGTGGATGGTCTCATAATCTTACAGTGGGCACTTCTTTTGGTTTTGTTTCTTCTCTTCAGTCTACAGCAGATTTTTAAGTCCCCATACAGATGTGGTATCTGTGTGATAAATGCCCATCCATGTATGTGTGTTTGTGTGTCTGTGTGTGTGTGTGTGTGTGTGTGTGTGTGTGTGTCACCCAAATCATTTTGCACAGTTGAAGATAAAACTTTAAGCTTGTATATAAAATTGAGAATGATTTGTAGATAGGCACAAGTCTTGGAATTGTCATTTACAATAAATTGGCACCAGAGACTAAAATGTTCCTGAGAATAAAGGCAATATTCAGTCTATATGCAAATTTCTGATACTGTCAGTTGCTTTAAATTCGTAAGTATCAAATTTTATGGTTTGGTTTTAAAATGCATATTCGTAGGTACTTTATTTTATGCAGGGAGAGGCTACTGAGTGATGTAAAGGAAACAAGATCATACATTTGTGCCACATCTTGCAACAGATTCTACAAGAAGGAACTAAAATGTGGTATTTGTCCAAGATGATTTAAATTGATGATTTAAATGAACAGTAGAACAATGGGGATGTTATATCTGATAATGTCTTGATTGACCTGTAAAACATCTACCTACAAACCAGTTAAAGCAAAGTGGAATATCCACATGTGACAAAGCATTATTTTTGACAGCTGACATGCTTAATGTTTATTCAGCCATTATATCTATGAAATATAATTAATAATAACAGTGTTCTTGTGTTCTGTTTGCTTAATGCAGTAATGAATACTAGTGATCAGTAAGATAAGCTTTTTTAAATCATGAAATGACTAATATTTAAATCAAACATGGTACTTGCTTTCACAGTAATCTATCTATTCAGTATGCAACAGTATTGAGCTGTAGATAGTACAGTGCCTTCATGATCCATGTGTTCATTGTTTTCATGAATACTCAGCTACTAATATGTATGATTAAAAAGAGTGGGAACTGTGATTGACATTTTATTTTCTTGTACTTGAATGCAGTTTCATTTCTTGAATGTTTGCAAATTTCATTGGATAGCATAAAGTTTTATTGAGTATTTGTTGTTATAAATGGATATGTGTGCATTTTGAAGAAAAGAAGCAAACCACTGTATAATCAGATAGTAGAGCTTTTGAGTTCCTAAAAGTTATATATATATATATATATATATATATATATATAGGGTTCCCACACTACTGGGAAATCAGGGGAACATCTGGAGAAATAAAGGTTTGTTTGCAACTAGAAAATATCAGGAGGAAAATCAGGAATTTTCAGCAGCTATTTGATTAAAAGATATATATAATTGAGTTGTTTCTGTACGAAGCGGCAGCTAAATTTATTGAGCTTTTATGGGCCTTTTTGGAGGTTGCAGATCTCTTCAGTCAGTTGAGGTACAATTGCTATATGGATCATTTGGGTGCTTGCCCTAAACATGTTAGTATAGTCATTCCAAGTGCTTAGGTGGTTGGATTGATTGAATGGATTAGTCTGTCATATTGGTTATAAAAACCGAACATAATAATGTAGATGTTATGAAGACCAGATGAGTGTCACAGTGTATTAATACAGCTGTGATGTATGGTTGTGGTGGTAAGATAAAAACATATAAAAGTTTTTCTCCTCCAGTTCCCTTTTTGATATAAAAAGATAATAAAATGTATTTTAATAAATCTTTGCTTATTACTTTGTAGTTTGCTCTGAGGAGATTGCATGAGGCAGTATTCTTACCAGTAACATTTTCCTCCCTGACCTAGCCTTTAGGGTTAATTTTACTCAGACATTGCTAAATACTTAAGGGATGATATTCTTGTGGTTTCTAACCTCCGAAGCCCTCATCACTCATAATTTTTGTTGCAATTTTTGTCCCTTTATACCAGTTAAAAATATAAGAGTTTGTGTATAAATTAAAATTAGTATAACAAGTCAATAATATGAAACAAAAGTAACTGTTCATTCATCTAACATAATCTAAATTTAGGCCATATTATAATAATTTTGTGTTATTTACATGTGCAGTTAGAATAAAGGTGCCCTATGATGATATGGTACCATTAGTTTCATATCGGATTAAAATTCTGTTTAAGGAATAGTAATTGTTGCAGCATATTACCAAGCAGACCTGAGTCAGCAACTTGGAATACTGAACATTGTTAAAAAATTCTACTCCCTTGGCACTGCAAAAAAATGTAATTGAATGTCATCAAAAAAACAATATAATTAATTTAAAGGAAATTAGTAAAAAGAATAATTGACTCCAAAAATATCTTTGCAAACGAATATAAGGCTTTGTGTTGAATTTAAGTAATTCAAGGCTCATAGTACTGTATCAGTCATTACCAGTATGTAATGTCTGTCTAAATGGTATTTTAAAATGTGTGTATAATTAAGCAAAGAAGATAAACAGTTTCTTTCCAACTGTACAAGCTGTCTGCTCAGTTGTCAGCTTTCGTACATGTGTTGGATAAGATTCAGTGTGAAATAATGCGTGAAGTAATTCCAGAGACTGATATGAATGATTTTTGGAATATGTGGAGACCAGTTTATTTGATGGTTGCTAGTAGATAGTTCGTGATACACTTCAACAGCAATTATTTCTGTTACATAAAGAAAATTTTCAGATATACCTGTGCCATTGTGTTTTCACCAAGCAGAAACACGTAAACAAAATATTGATATTGAAATTCCAGGACACCTGACGGGTAGAACCAAGGAAACAAAAGCTCATTCTTAATGATACTGTTTTAGTTCCAATAATGCTGTTGAGAAAGCATTAAATGCCAAACAATCGTGCGGGACTTTAGGATATGCAATAACAATTTATTCATCACAAGGATTGACAATCAGAGATATAAATATTTGGATTGTCAATGATCGTACTGAATGGTCAAATTTGGTGTATCTGGCAGTGTCAAGAATTAGGAGAATGCCCCAGCAACGGAGAATTATTCCTGAAATCAAACTTGGGGCTTTGTCGATAAAAATTAGCTGGTTATCAGCGATGTGACCACAAAAAAACCCGACTTTGATCTTGATGTTAAGTTTATCATGACACTGAAACAACAACAAAATAATCACTCTGCTTGCTGCAACACAGTAATGTTGTGGCAGTATTCCCCTAATGAGCAACGACAGTTTAGTGTGGATAGAATTAGTAGTAGTCTTGGCCATACACGCGAAAATGTGATGCTTACCTGTCTTGAGTGTAATCGATGTCAAGGAGCCAGTGCCTTATTGCTTGCGAATAATCCTGCACAAAAGTGAAGGCGGTGGTAATTGTGTATCAAAAGGAATTACTTGTAATTGTTCACGTACAAATCCATGTTGAGGAGCAGTAGAATCTAGTCTGTAGATTGCAGGTCTACCTGTGGACTTACCACGCTGGAAATTTTATGTGTGGTCACACTCCAAATAGGATCAATTGCTCTTTTTTCACCACCTTCAAGTTCACCAGGTTCATATAAATATCTGACAGTCACATTACCTAGTGCTGGTTGTTTTGAGAAAGAGCCATGTTGTTGTACTGGTATGTGTTTTTTTGTGATTGTATTGATAGGTTTCATAGAAATTCCATGAGTAACTTCATCATTTAATGCAGCTATCACACTTGGTAGTCTTGCAATCCATTCATGAGATCTCATATCTTTCTGAACTTTGTTCTGGGATATTTCTTGCGCATACTGATATCCAAACAATCACTCGGCAAGTGTTCGATTAAATTGCTCAGCGATTGCCTGATCGTGATGAATTGCGGTGTGCCCTCGTCTGATTTTGACTTTATGTTGTTTCATCAGAGATGTTGCTGCACCAAGAAATTCTTTGCCAGGATGAACCTATAGCAAATGTGGCCATCGTAAGGGCCCTCGTTGATAAATTCATTCAAACGCAGATGCAGCTTCAGTTGCTGTCTTTGTTGATAGTGGTTCTGCTTCTTTATATCTACTTGCAACATCAATGACAGTCAAAGTGTATTTGTATTTGCATGATTGACATCTACCAGTTTTAATAGTGTCATGTGATTAAAACAAAACATCAACCTGATGAACTTCATTGGGAGTACTGACAACAAAATGTGCATCCTAAATTTTTTTAGGTGGTGGTAGTTAATTTGCCATATTGCCTATCATCCTAACCAATCTGCAGCAACAGAACGTTTGACACATGCTGCATCATCAAGTTTACTAATCGCTTCTCTACCCCTCCAATATCCTTTTGGGCTATAATAAATCGATTCCATTATTATAAGAAAAATCTACTAATTATCGGCACCTAGCACTAATTTACCTTCCATTGCAGATCTTGTCAAAAATTAGCAAGTGATTCTCTGAGCGATTTATTTTTTACAGAGTGTGAATCAACTTCACATCTGCAATATGTCGTTGTAAATCTGAATTTTTATACACAACATCATGAACATGGCACACTTGATCAGTCGCATTTATCGGATAACCTCCAGGTCATGGTTGATCTGTCTTGTCAAGTCGGATATCGAGTCTAGTTCCTGGTCCACAGTAATTATATCCAGGAAGATGCTTCTCGCCAGGATACTTAGCCCATGGAGCTGGTAATTTTTCCAGTGAAGCAGCGATATCTCTGCCTATTTCATGGGAGATGAATCTGTATTTTTTTGTACCACATATCACACACTTGCCTGTAAGTGCACGCTTTTTATTCCTCATTGTTATTGTTTTTAATCCAGTGGTGGGGGTGGGTGCTCTGCATCGAATGCAGTATAAATCCATATTGTTTATTATATTTCTACAACATGAATGTCATTGATTTCTCAGCGACACGAGAGCAAGAGCCAATCAGGCATCATCTAGCGCTACCAAATTCTATCAGAGCAATTATCATAGGTCCATCAGGGTCTGGCAAGATACAATTGTTGCTTAACCTGATAATGAGATGGCTCAAGTGGGATAAGTTGTATTTAGTGGCACCATCTGTAGATGATCAGCGATGCTATGACGTGCTTAAAGATTTTAATGAAAATGCAAAATTGTTGGATGAGGACGGTAATGATATTATTGACTTTATCACCAATATTGATGATGCTCCATCTGTGGATGATCTTGATGGATGTATTAATAATCTCGTAGTATATGATGATGTGATGCTAGACAAACAATCAAATCCAGCTCGGATATTTTCCCGAGGCAGACGCACCCTGCTGCTACTATCAACATGTTGGGTGACATTTTTTGAATCATTTGCCAACCAACACTGGAAAAAAAGGTTATTTATATCAGAACATGGCCAATTTACCCCAAAGGGTATCATTACAAATAAAACTAAGGCTATTTGTAACTGGATGGAGGGTTTGAGGAGGGGGTACCTTTAACATGGAATCCACCATATGACAAGTATGGTTTATATAGAAACTTATTGGAGTAAATAAACACTCATTTTTTACAAAGTAAAATGGCTCCAACAAGCTAATGTTTCTGAGTCTATAAAAAAATGTCTGTGGGCTTATTGTGTGGTGGTGCATCAGGGTCTGTATAGTTTGAAGTTGGATCTGACTTGTATGCCAGGATATACAGTATTGTTACAATCACAGGCCTGTTGTCTCATAGGTATCTGACTTGTATGCCAGGATATACAGTATTGCTACAATCACAGGCCTGTTGTCTCACAAAAGCAATCTGACTTGTATGCCAGTATATATGATATAGCTAAAATCACATTCTCACATAGGTATCTGACTTGTATGCCAGTATATACAGTATTGCTACAATCACATTCTCACATAGGTATCTGACTTGTATGCCAGTATATACAGTACTGCTACAATTACAGGTCTGTTGTCTCACATAGGTATCTGACTAGTATGCCAGTATATACAGTACTGCTACAATTACAGGTCTGTTGTCTCACATAGGTATCTGACTTATATGCCAGTAAATATAGTATTGCTACAATCGCTGGCCTGTTGTCTCACATAGGTATGCCAGTATATACAGCATTGCTACAATCACAGGCCTGTTGTCTCACACAGGTATCTAGGCAGTGGCAGCAACTTAAGTTCAGTTGTACTAATGTTTTGCTTGTCAGATCCAGTTATGGTGACATCAGATCATGGTATATAATACTTGTAATAGAAATCAGTAGTAGCTGACAAATAATTCATGTAACAGTTGAGAGGTTTGCTCATTAAATGCAGAGGTCAGAGAATGTTAGATTCTTTACCACAGTTGCTTGATTCAAATGTGTTATACCACCAGCAAATGAAGTTTGGGAGTGGGTACAACATAATGGAGTCAGCCTCTCCATCGATCTGTTCATGTGTCACACATTTTATTACTTAATATCTGAATCATATGAGATATCATCATGAGACTTGATGTACCTTTTTTTATCATGACTAGACATTGTGTCCTGCAAAAATATATGGATTCAGTCTGAACATTATTTTAAAAGTTATCCCCATTTTTATTAAAATTTGTGTCTATCTGTCACACTCTTGTAAAGTACATTAAGAAATGGTACCTTGAATACTCCACTTATGAGTAGTTTATTCTGCAGTTTCTGACAGCTTGATAAAATCTGTGAATTGTAATGCATATTAAACATTTCCTCCAGATCCAGCTGATGGGATCAAAGGAAAAACCTGGGGACCAAGCACAGTACAGAAAGACAGGCATCATCGAACATCTGTGATATTCTCAAATGGACGATGGTCCAAGAGTGCACCGAGCCTGGAGAAAAATCTGAAGTATCTAGGCACTGGACATTCCAATTTAAGTGCGCTGCAAGATATTTGTGAGATATAAGCTTCTTCATATATCCTGCTTGTTAACAAACTTTATATTTGAATTTATTTCTAACAGAATATGTGCATATGAATTAAACGATAAACACATAAATCAGCTTAACTCTGATTGCACTGACTTATAAGAAATAATGATTTTTCTGGGTGTCTTGGACTTTATTGTTTGAAATAAAAATTACATTGACATTCACCTAATTGTGAAAATACACATCTTTTAAATCCATATTCCTTAGACTGGAACTACTGTGTATAGTTTAGTTTGGAATGAAGGCATTTATAAGAGTGGGAAATCAGATTCACTTTCTTAACTCTTGCACTGTACTTCTTAAATTGAGTTCCTGGACACTTGGATAAAGAAATTTTAGAGGCATGTTTAATAAGGTCCAGCATAATTGAGTTTTAGATTTGTTACAGCTCTATGGTCATAGACTAATAACAGAAAGAAGCAAAACCAACAAGTTTTGTAAAACTTAACAATTAATTTAATTATCTAAATTATAAAATGAAAATTTTAGCCTAGAAAGTTCTACACAAGCCCAAAATAATTATGTGTTGCAAATGAATTGCAGGTCCTTAGATGTATTGATGAATACATGAACAGTCTTAAAGTATCACAATGGCATTGTCCAGAACTCCTTTGAATAAATTCACAATAATTACAGAATAATATTTTAGATCTTAGAGCCCTTTGTAATTCCAGTGAATAATCCAAACAAATGTCTCCAGATTTTATCTCGACACAACGTTACACACATCTTTAGACTCATATTAACAAGAACATAGGAAATAAGAATTAGGAATGAAATAATTGCTCATTTCTCTCCTTACACACACACACACACACACACATATGTATATATATATATCCAGGAATCTTTGGTGACTGTAACTCCACTTGACAAACTTCACTACTAAATAACATATTTCACAATACCTACCCATGTGACCTATGTCACAGTACTCAACTACCTGACTTAACTAGCCAACCAATGAATAACTCCAAAACTTGTAAACAGCTTTATTATTATAAACTTGTTGACACCTTTTTACAGATTCTATTCAGTCTACAGGCACTCAGCAGAAGTAAAAAGCACAATATAGATATACATAACACATTCCACAGGTTAACTTGAAATAACTATTAATTCCCCCCACCCCCACCATAATGCTCCGGTGGCCTCAGTGGTAAGAGCATCCATTTCGGATGTGGAGGTCTCAGGTTCAAACCCAGGCCAAGTCATACCAAAGACTTATAAAAATGGTACTAACAGCTGCCTCACTTGGCGCTCAGCATTGAAAGGTTAGTGTTCGGACTGGTTGGCCTGGTGTCAGGATAATGTGACATGGTGGGACATGATGCTACATGTCTGTGGCATGATGCCCTAGTGCTTGACGTCACTCTAAACTGCCACACTGCAGACATTGTAGCGATATGACTGAAAAATTGTTAAATGTTAAAAATCCAAATCACACACACACACCCTCCCCCCCACCTCAACCAATCACTCACTATCCATATTTGATTACAGTTTATACTTTGTTCAGGTTATGTAGTAGTTTTATATTAGAGCACTCCAAATTCAGTGTAGGTAGTGGGGCTTTTGCTTCACCTAGCCATCTGTTGTGATGTATATTCTGGGCACATTAAATTTAACACTGCTGCTGCTGATATCAGATCTTGATTAACATCCATTACCTGGAACATATGTACATTATTATTGTCAGAAGAATATTAGACAAATGCTGATTACTAGACAGTTGTTTTCATTATTGACAATCAAGCTTTTTATATGACTTAAGTTTCATTACTGAATGAAATTTATTTAGGGTGGTTATTTGACTATTGTTGGTCATGCTCTTGCCATATAAATTAATTTCCCTGTATAAATCAGCACACTTTCTAACCTATTCTGCACATGTATATATGTATATATTCTGCACAGAAATCAACACTATATAGCCATTATTGTGCTGATGTCTGTATGTGTGTGTATATATATATACATATATATACACACACACACCTTTTGATCACAAAACGTTGGTGCCTAGGTGAATATATGAATAATACTGGCATGTTAGGTCTTTCTTGAGATAAAGTAACTATTTTGAATAGGTAATCAATCCTGTACTATCTACAATTAACAGAATACACAAACCTGATTTTGCAAGACACAGGAAAATCATTGAGATTTTGAAATGCTGAACATAATATGTGCATTATATTATGCTAATTGTGCCTGAAACCTTGCTGTGCAGATAATTTATGGAGTATGTCACAGCCACATGTATATAATATGCCACTAATCTAACAAGCTAGCTGACTAACTAGCCAATCAACTAACTTTTTTACAAAGTGGGACCTAGTGCACTCCAGTATAGACTACAAATGTGAGAACAAATGGCTGAACTGTGCACTGGAGGATGGACAGTAAATTCTTGTTGGAATTGCATGTTGTGCCACGGTTTCAATGCCTGTATAGCTAAATATTCTTTTGTTTAGGCAGGTTGTGATGTTTTGATGATACATGTATGAATTTGTCTCATTATAAAACTGAATTTATCAATAGCAATATGTTGAGGAAGAGTGATTCTCAGATTTATTGTATGTTTGATGCCTTCCACTTCTGATACAACATTACTAAAATTTATGTTTGACGATCTAATTCTTGGACAAAACTGTTCATGTTGCAGAGGGTTTTTTTACAATCCGTGTTCTAAATGCAGTTCAATTTGAGACAGACAAGTTAGGCAATTTTATTTATACAGAATGTTGGTGCAGTCCATTTATTATGTGCAGCATCATAGTTCAACTCTGCCAGCACATAAGTAGACTTACTGTGTAATTGCTACGCTTTTAATTATTCCCCGTTTCTTAAGTATAACATTTTTAAACTGCTTGAGGATTCATTTTTATTTGTGGGATACCATATTCTGTGCATTTTGTGACTGAAATAAACCTTAACTTGTGAGACCAAAATGAAATGATGAACTCATTAAGAACATGTCACAGCCTCCCTCCTACTTCCACTATCAGAGCCATATCCACAAATTTTTTAAATCGGCTGAAAATGTAATTTTTTGTAAAACCACAAAAATTGAAACCCATGTAAATAAATTAATCCACATTGCCTTATGGGTTTTGATATACAAAAGTACCTATCTAATGTTAAAATGTTTCATTAAATCTGATTTCTCAAGAGATTGAGAGATCTGACTTTTCAGCGCATTAAATATTGTCACCTCAGTATTTTAAGGTGTGATCTGTGTTCCAGATATCTGTTGTAAATACTTGACGAGTTTACAACAATAAAAACATTATACAGTGGTTCCATTGTATCTTATGTACAGCAATAAACCCTTGTATAGTGGTCCCATTGTGTAACTAAAATCATTTACAGCAGTAAATCCTTGTACAGTAGTCCCTTTCTATAATAAGTCTCATTTACAGCAGTAAATCCTTGTACAGTAGTCCCTGTCTATAATAAGTCTCATTTACAGCAGTAAATCCATGTACAGTAGTCCCTTTCTATAATAAGTCTCATTTACAGCAGTAAATCCTTGTACAGTAGTCCCTTTCTATAGTAAGTCTCATTTACAGCAGTAAATCCTTGTAAATTGGTCCTGTTATATAATGAATCTCATTGAAAGCAATAAATTTTTGTACAGGGTCCCATTCTATAATGAGTTTAATTTACAATAATAAATCCTTGTACAGTGGTTCCAGTCTATAACGAATCTCATTTCAGTAATAAATTCTTTTCATGGTCCCATTCTATAAAGAGTCGCATTTAAGGAATAAATCTTTGTATGGTGGTCCCATTCATAAATGAATCTCACCATTGTGAAAGCTGCCATCTGTGTTAAAAAAGTAGCTGTCCTTGTGTGCCATATTTACTTGCATGGAACATGAACCAAAGTGTGAACAGCATAGATCTTGATATTTTGAGTCATAATGTGGCAGCATTGTCCCTGGCCTTTTGATGTGATAATGTGACGGCATAGTCTCTGATTAGTTGTTCCTTAATGTGACAGCATAGTCCCCATTCTTTTGTTCCATAATGTGACAGCAGTCTTTGTTCTGTTGTTCCATAATGTGACAGCAGGGTCCCTAATTTGTTGCACCATAATGTGACAGCATAGTCCCTGATTTTATTGTTACATAAAGTGTGGGCATAGTTGCTGATTTTATTGTTGCATAATGTGACAGCATAGTCACTGATTTATTCCATAATGTGACAGCATCGTCCCTGTTCTGTTGTTCCATAATGTGACAGCATGGTCTCTGATCTTTTGTTCCTTAACATGACAGCAGATCAGGCCCCTCCATCATAAATTTTTGCCTAGCATTTTGAGTAAGAAATGTTACCCAAGAGTTCAAATTCTTACTTGAAATTGACCAAAATAGCCTTTTGTACAGTCGGAACTTACAGAGTCAGATTTGGAGTTAAATAAAATTTTGTGATTTCTAGAGAACAGTTTATACAGTTCATGTGCTGATGCATTATGCAACAATGTCTGTGTCTGCTGTATGCAATTGTATGCACATGATACACCAGTAGAACAGATGCATGTTACATCCATATACAGGCCTGTACATAACTCTGATTTTAGAAAGTGCTTAAGTTGTTCGGCATATATTGAGAATAGAAACCATTAAAGGAACTTAAATTTATGAGAATAAAATGTAATATATAGCTGTAACAAGTAAACATTTATGCTAGAAAACCTGTGGTAAATTTCATTTTTTTTCTAACAGAACCACAAAATGTAATTTAAAGCAACTAAGTGATTGTTTTATTTTTATTGCTTAGATGGAGAGGAGAACTCTTGGCCTACAGACCTATCTGGAGAGGAATGTAGAAACGTTCCAGGATCTAATATATATGATACGGGTAGTGTGAAGCGCTCACCGTCTCGCAAACGGACAGATATGGCATTGTACAACATGGCTATGGTACTTGCTACTGTAGCTGCTGGTTTTGATATTAAGTCATGCAACAGCACTGCAGTGCTTACTGATGGTGCTAGTGAGACTGAAAAATATGGGCGTAGGAAAGAACCTCACATTTTGAACCGAAGGGATGCATATCATTCAGCTGTGAGGGACTCATTTATTGAGGCAGGGGAGGATTACAAAGAATATATGCTCACTTCATCATCAGGTTACCTTCACCATACATATCATGGTCACCAAACCAAATACAGACCCAGTCTGAACGTTCAAGGTGTGCCCATGAAATTCACGGAGCACAACTTGAGTAATCCAGAGGATGATGCAACAATTAAATCAACAACCACTTTATTACCCAAATCTTCATCATCACATCATTTTTATATTGGGGACAGTGATAGTAACACACTCTTTTCTGTGTCAACCCCGAGTCAAGACAGTTCCATCCAACAGAATTTGGTCCTGACAAGGCAAATGTCAGAGAGTGGTAGTAGCACATACAGTTATGACACTACAAGAACAACTGTTAAATCAAACCGTCATTCTGTAACTTTTGATGAAGAGTTTCATCCTGACTTTAGGGAAACAAGGGGATACCAGAGATCCCCATCAGATACCTCAAATTCTTCTAGCCCTTATCACGAGTATGAGAATGTGAAAAACCTTCAGGCTCATCATAGGTACTCAGATACCCCTGTTGCTCCCATTCCACCACGACGGAAAGTTAATGGTGGACCAGCAGAAAGGCCAAAAACACTAGATGTAGGTCCTCGTCAGCGAGGCACAACCTCAATTCTAAAACAAACAACTACTCCAGCATCCTCATCATCCCGAGAGTCCTCAAGAGAATCTCTGAGGTCAGCTTGGGCCACTCCACAAGAGTCTGCTGATCACACACCATACTTCTCCACACGGTCTCGCTTGTCTCCAGGCAACACTCCACCCCACATCCGACACCAAAAAACCCTGCTGGATATAGATATGGAAGGTCAGAGCCAAGACAACACACAGCCACTGTTGGAGCACCAGCCCTTAAAGGGCAGACCTTTAACCACATTGGACCTCGAAAATGAGTTCCTTAGTGAAAGGCTATGACAAATAGACTATGTTTTAGTTTTCTGTGATCTACTCATTGACAAAGACTACTAGTGTAGCTGTAGGACTTGTGTCAGAATTTTCATTCATTACTGCAAAAGTGTTTTTTTATTAACATTGATCCTTTTACAAATATTTGTAAGTAAAGAGAAGTCATTATTTTTCCATAATTTCAGACAAATCCTGGACATAACAAAACATTTGCTTGCTCAAATGTTGACTGAACCCAAGTTCAGACTTGATGTCATTTGGTCAGTGCTTGAACATTAGCCAGTCGACTTAATAATTTAGAGTTTAGTTTGAGTTTGAGTATGAAAATGTTTTTATAAACTTCAGGTCTGGATTTTTCAAACCTTCCTCAAGTCCAGACTTGGCTCTAGAATCTAGCTGTTTGACTGGGTGAAATTTAAGCCTGACAATATTGGACCAATCAAATACAGGAAGCAGTCAGTATTGCCTAGATACTGTGTTAACACCATACCGCTGTTGTCATTGGCCGCGCATAGTTTGATAATGACCAAGAAAAACTGGCTTGTTTGTGTTCGCATTAAAAAAGCAAAACTGCACATTTTTATAAATATATGTATGGCAGTGTTTCATCTTTTATTAATATTAGATTCAGATTTAGCCAGTTTGTTTTTAAAATATGTCATTGTAATGCATGTTCTTTCTATGGACATCTCTGAATAATGAAACTTCTAACAGCTAGATCCTTCACATTCTACTTCCTGCATATGCAACAACAATTGCAACAACAATTGCTGCCACAGACACACATTTCTGTCAGTGAAAAAGGAAGTTGTTGACAATACTCACATCCTTGCTACAAATTGACAAGGTGACTATAACTTGTGTGGTTTGGAATCTGGCCTTTTGCCACATACGATTTAAGTACTTTACAGATGACTTAATAGCTACTTTTGCCTGAAGTTTGTCAGTTGCTTTGTATCTAAATGGACCTAGTTTGCATGTCAGTGCTTCCAGCTTGTCATACAGTGAATATGCCACAGTTCTGATTGGTGGTTATTAGTTTACACTGGACTTGATCAAACAATAACCACCAATCAGATTTAAATGTGACATGTTTCTCTGCATGACACACCAGATGTTTAGCCCTCAAATTCAGTGGAAGTTGATAAGATGCAAAGCTTAGCTTAATATGGTTATTAAATGAGTTTTAAAAATACTTCAGTCATACACAGGGAACAAATCTGGAATGTGTTCTCTCTGCTGACATATCTTATCAGTTTCAGAGAATGCTGAAGGGATAAAATAATCAGCATGGAATTGGGGGTTGGGTTGGGACGTGGGGCATATTTCAAATCACATGAGTTAGTCACCTTTTGTTAGTTAATTTGTCAATCGGAATAAAATCAGATCTACACTGTCCTACGTGAAGATCTGACAGAGACTGCATAGGGGTCATGTTCTGGTAACCTTTGTTATTACCATAATTGCTAATTTTATCAGCCAGTCAAATGAAGTCTTATATCTACTTGTTTGGGAGACTGAGCAGTAGA
This sequence comes from Megalonaias nervosa, assembly GCA_016617855.1. Taxonomy (NCBI): domain Eukaryota; kingdom Metazoa; phylum Mollusca; class Bivalvia; order Unionida; family Unionidae; genus Megalonaias; species Megalonaias nervosa. The sequence goes on along the minus strand of JAECUM010000146.1, from coordinate 151,351 downwards.
ACCAAAGAGCACCAGTAGGTGCCTATCGTCTTGATTCACTTTCAATTTACTGAAAGCTGCATTTCCATTGGTTAATTCAAAGGTCACCGGAACATGACCCATAAGTGGTTGTCATCAGATGTTCACCCAGGATAGTGGAGATCTGATTTTAATCATATTGTTAATTTGTAGAATTTGAGACAAGTATGTGATAACAGTTTTTCATTTTACTGACAGAAATGATTGCCCATTACCTGATTTGGATATCTGCAACAAATTCTCATTTTAAAGAATGAAAAGGCAAATGACCAATAATTATTCATGACTGCCTAAGATAAAAATAACTTGTGTAGGGTAAGTAATGTTTTATATCAGTTCCTTACCTCTTGTATCAATACAGATAATGATATGAAAAAAGTATAGATGCATTGATATATTGATTAATTGTTTCACCTCTAAAAACAACCATTAACATGATTGAATTAGGTTGTAAACATTGTCAGCTTTTATATTTCTATAATGTTTGCTTTAGTAAGAGTTAATTATGGATGAGTAAAAATTTCTAGCACTCCTCTAACTGGGCAAATGGATTTGTATATATTTTCATCCACAGAGTCACTTGGAAATCTTTGGTTTTTTTTAAGCAGGTACCCTATTATTAGCAATTATTAAATGCAGATTATACAGTTAAAAGTTGAAAACTAGGGAATGAAATAAAAGATAAATATATGCAGTAGAAGCCCAGAAATATAGATTTGTGATACCATCCAAGATGATATAGAATTCAGGGATCCTATATTGTGAGCTTGGTTAACTTTTGTTGCAATTTGAGATTGTTTGAATTGGAATGAAATGTCTAAGGGTTGAAAGTACGCAAGTGTTTATTCCTGGATTTCACTTAAGTGTGGACTTGAATATCTAGCTGTTTTTGCCTTGGAGGTTATAAAACTCTGAGCTGGAGTAAAAGATCAAGTTTCCTCTCTCAGCCATTCTGGAATAATCATTCAAATGCAACATGTTTGTGACTGGAACCTCAAGGTGAAACTTAAGATTAGGTTTCCAGGCTAGTTGGCTAACTCCAGTCAGACTTGAAATTATCCAATCAAATGTTTTTAGTTTAATGTCCACATTAAGGGTAAAAGTACACTCATAAGTTTGTTGTTCTCAACTGCAGTTTTAAAGACCAAACAAAAACTTTTTCCTTCTCTGGTTAAAATAGGACCCCTTCCTCAGTCCATGATTCTAAATCCGCATGAAAATGTTGTGTTTTCCAGATCAGTGAAATTGATTCTCTCAAAAATGCATGAATTTACATTAATTAAATGAATATTTCTCTCTCTCTCTCTCTCTCTCTCTCTCTCTCTCTCTCTCTCTCTTGTTATCTTCAGTCAAGCAAGTAATTTCATACTTGCCATAAAATGGTATGAAGTGAGATTAAGGTCCAGACTAACATGTTCTGACACAAAGATCCATCTTCTTGCAATCAGATTGAGATTACTCTATCAAACAGTGTTAAGATCTACTGGTCATAGAAGAGCTATGGGATGGCCTGTTGTCTGTTTTCCTTTGTATATCTAAGTTTGTTATTTCCATGCATCCTAAACAACTTGGAGGATTGCTATAAATCCTTTACACACCCATTCATCCCAAGGTCTAGTTTGTCTTAAATGAATAGGTGCTGTTTAGACATCCAATATGGCTGCCACTATGGCCATCTTGAAAATTTTATTGCTGCTTCTCCTGAACTGATGGTTATATCAACATGGGGTTTTCACTAAATAAATTCTTATCATGTCTAGTTGGTTATAAATGAAATTTGTACTGATTTTGCATCCAATATGGCCATCATGAAAGCCATTTTGAAAAGCTTGGTATTGCTACTTTGGCTGGTTCATCAATTCATCATTTTCACCAAAGACGACTTATGCTGTCTAGTTGATCCTAATTGAAAATCGTATCGATCTAACATCTAATGTGGCCACCATGGCATTCATCTTGAAAATCTTATTGCTACTGCTCCTGAACAGAAAGTTTTATCAGCATGGGATTTCATAAAAGAACTTGTTATGATACCTAGTTGTTTCTTCATGAAAATGGGACTGATCTGGCATCCAATATGGCCACCATGATGGCAATCTTGTAAATCTTATATCTACTCTGAGTGGATTTTCATATAGACATGGGGTTTTCACCAGAAGATTTGTGATATCTAGTTTGTCATTTAAAAAAACTGGTGCTGATCTAACATCCAACATTCAATGGTGATCTTGAAAATCTTGTTATTGCTAAAGAATATTTGACATTGTTGCACTGCAGAGCAAGAAACAGTATTGTCTTGGATTCCTGGCAATTCTTTCGAGCCAGTTCATTGTCAGCCCCTTTGAGAAACTCTTGTTTCTTTGTTGCAGTCAGCACATGTCCATCACATAAAATGTAATCTCAAAATCAAGTGACAGTGCTTCTCATCACATTTCTCTGTTTATTCCAAAGGTTTGAGGTATAAGGGGTTGGACAGAATAGAACCCTTGACTTGCAGAGATGGGAACCATGCACTCTTTTAACTTGCAGATGGTTGATGTAGTCAAAGCTGTTAAGATGCAGACTTTGCATGCTCTACTGTCATTTCTAAATACCCCAATTCATATTTTACTTAACTCTTTTAAGTTTAAACTGCTATAGTCTTTCAACGATTGTGAATTTTGTATGCAGTAAGAACAATGCGTTGTCAGTCATCTTTGATTACATAGCATCATAGACTTTTAATATGGCACTTTTTATGGCCACATTTATTTCATGACATCTGCACTTGTGTTGCCATTGGTACTTCTTATTTGATGTTAATAATTACAGCTAAATCAACTGGAACTATGTAATAACATGTATCATACAGTAGTAGGTATAAATTAAATAATCCTTCAGAGTTCAAGGCTCTTTTCAAATCCTGTGATACATATGTGCAAGAAAGATAATTTTTAGTGGTAACTGTTGAGTCAGTAAACACCAAATTGACTTTAAAAAAGATAAAATATTGAAGCCATTTCTTTCTAGCCTCTTTTGATAGGTGAAAAGTCATTGACAACTTGCCACCTTAATGACAGGAAAAAAAACTGTAATGCAGTCGTTTTTGTCATATGGCTTTATATATAATGTTAGAATTGAAAATTGTCAAATACTTTATCATTTGTTGAATAGAAGGAAAAGTAAGATGGAGATAAACATTTTGGAGAATGTGTCATTACTTGTTATCCAATTATATCTGCCTTCCATGATGCGTAGCCACATAATAGGGGAATAATAGAATCCTTTATATGCATTGGTGTAGGATATAAAAGTTCCACCCAAGGTCACAATTGTGCATCTGACACAAGTTTTACCGAGTGTCTGACCCAAAATTCTGATCCCAGTGCTGGAAGTTTCCAATCCAACACAGATCAATAATGAAGGACTATTTTTCTCACATTCCTGTATGAAAAATGACAGTTGAAGTCAAAATGGTTTATTGTGAATACTGATGCGACTTTAAAACAGTGAACACTCACTGAAATTTTCTTCACCTTAAGATAGAGTGTAATAAGTTATGTTTACAACTGGAAAATTCATTGTAAATGTTTGATGACGTTTAAACATTTCAGCAGTTAAAGAAGAATCATGGGTGCCATTGAGATTATTGTAATACACAGTCTGAAATTCTGAGTTGAAGATAGTTTGTACAGATGTGAAGACGTAAAAAGCAAAAAGGCCACTTTATCAATAACGTTAAACAAAACCTACAAAAAATAATGATATAGATCGCAAATGAATTGAGAAATATTTTAATTACAGTGACTTTTTCAACTTAAAACTGGATTTATGAATCTCTACTAGTAGTTAGGTCAATCAACACAAATCCTATTTTGATGTACACTAACCTTGACTTCTGCATGGTTTAGGAACAAAATGTGTTGCAATTAATATTTATCTTGATTGGTGTGAAAGAATGCTGAAGCAGTGATGGAAATTAGGGAACTTTTGCCAGTTTGTATATACTCCAATCATGATAGGTCATGTAATGAAAGACAGTAGTCATGTGATGAAAGATAGAGATATTCTTATCATTAATCAGCAGTGACAAACATGATCATAAACATGTAGGAATGTGAGACAGGTATTTCCCATCATTGTTCTACACAGGAAAACACTATCATGCACATATTGGAATGTGATAATCATGTTTTTCAAAGGGTATATACATGTGTGTAATTAATAGTCAACTGCAGGTAACATAGACCCACATCTATCAGTGCATAGTGCATAAGTAGATAAAAATTCAGCACTGTTGTTCAGCTTAAAATTTCCAGCTGTTGAGTACATTTATATGTATAAGTATGCTAACTTTATGGTCAGGATGGTTTATGTTTTGTATTATGGATATCTGTGGTAATGGACTAGTATTGCAGAGATTATGTCTTCAATTGGATAAAAAAGTTAGTAAATTTCATATTTGTTGGTGTTTTTTTTTTTTATTGAACAAAATTTAGAGTCTATGTACATCTTTACAGATTTTCTTTTTGTGTTACATTCTTGATTATGTTTTGGTTGGTTTTTATTACTCTGTGCTGTAAAGGTATTTATTTTAACGATTATTTCAGAGACTTTAGTATGTACAGCTCAGTGCATCTCATTTTACATATATTTATAAGCTGCCTGTCTGTCGGACCAAGTGAGTTTATAGTATGGATCCATGTCCATTGTGCTTTGTCTGTCCATTCACAATTGTTAAGAACATGTTCTTCTCAAAATTGCTTAACCAATTTACATGATCTCAGAGAAGTATTCTGGTATCAAAGCCTTTCAAATTTTCCTAATTGGATGCCAATCCATCATTCAGAATGACCACCATTACTAGAATTAGAAAAAACAACTTTAAACTTCTCAATAGCTTGAAAACTTTCACAAAAATTTGACCAGATCTGTACTGGCATGAAGGGCTATGAAATTTACTCATGTTTCCAGTCTGCCATAAATATGGCCAAAATTGCCAAAAGTAGAAAAACCTTTTAGCAATTTCTTCCCATAATTTGCTTTGATGTTGACTTAAATGATGCCTATCCTCAGAGACAGTGGCCGTTCAGTAAAAAACCCTTACTTGCTAAAAACTACTTGACAGAATTTTAAAAAATTTTGTGGAAAGTATAATGGCTTAGAGGGCTTTGAAGTGTGTACATATGATGCCAGTCTGTCATAAAATATGTCTACCAATACTAAGAATATCAATATTTGTAAAGACTTTTTAAAAAATCATCACTTCATAGAATTTGACTAAATTTGACCGAAGCATCCCTTCATAGAGCACTTTCAGATTTGTCCATCTGCCTTCAAATATGGCTGCCTTTGCGAATAATACAGAAACCTTTAAATGACTTCACAAAAATGCAGCTTGATCACATTTGACAGAAGTCTTTAAAGTTTGTACAAGTGATGCCAGTCTGCTTTCAGTTATGACCACTGTTACTAAAAATGTAAAAACTTCTTACAAAATTTAAAAAAAAAATAGAATTTACTAATTGCAACAGAAGGTCACATGAAGGCCTTTCAAACATAACTGATGATGCATATCCACCATCAAATATGGCTGCTAAGAAAAGCAGCATTTTTTCAATTTTATCTACAGATTTGAGAAACTTTGAAAGAAAGCATCTTGGTATAGGGGCTTGTCCATATTGAACAAATGATGCGGCTAGGTCATCCTAAGATATGGATTCAATTGTTTTCATAACATATTGAGTCTACTGCAGTGGAATAAATTTCTGGAGTGACCGACCTGCTCTTGAATTTGGCAGATGTCATCCTGGTGGGTGATGTTAGAGAGGTGAAGTTTTTAATTGTATCATTTTCATTTTTTGGCAGATTATTTCAGATGCATATGTTTTTTATGATAGTCTTTAAATTGTTTTGAAAAAAATAATATTAGGAGAAGTTTATCAGTGCAGCCTATGTTTATAATTTTTCAACTTACTGTGATGTTGATGGGGATAATATTCCAGGTCATAAATTTTAAAAGCTCCATTGTTTGACAAAAACTATAGACACCAACCACTCCGCCAATATAATTTTTTACATTCAGATATTTCCATGAGTTGGATTGCCCATGGAAATGTTTTCTTTTGTATTGAGTGAGGAATATTTCGTGACAAATCAGAAGCAGGTCACCATGACCTTTTTCCTGAATTGTGCTTTTCTTGGACCTATAACTGCTCATTTTACTTTTGTGAACACAAGATGTGTTATTCTGCAGTAACCAGACTTTATACTTACACATTTGTTCACATGTAACATTTGAACTTGGAAATAGGTATTTTTATTCATGGATCATTAATTAGGGTCTTTCATTGTATAATTGTTTATTTAGTTGAAAAATTTGCATACTTTAAAAACTTCCATACTTTGTAATGGGACCAGTGAAATTGCCATGGCTAGGTTTGTTTACTTCCTTATGTTGTAAAGTGTCAAGTTGTAACAGTAATTAGTACACAATTTGTCTCACCCTCTTGTGTAAGAGAACAGTCATATGCATATGATAGTCATTTTCTATTACCATTTTTTACTTAAATCTAGTTTTGATACATTGCTTTGTGATTTTATTTTTGTTTGTTGCATGCATATAAAAATGAATACCTGAGTTTGTCAGTGTTGTAATGTTGGCTCGTATATTCTTGTGTTCCTACTTACATCATTGTTACGATGAAGTTATTCAGATTAAGGTACAGTTAACATAAAAAAGACTTCTTTAAAATTTTTCTTTTTGCCATGCCAGAGAAACTTCACATACACCTCAGTAATCATTTTATGTCTTTTCCCTGAATTTATTTTACTTGTACTTAGATTTCCTTTTGTGTGAAAAAAAAATTATAACACAGTTTTAATAAAGGCAATAATACATTTTTTCAGGGTAATATGTTAGCCATTATTATGAAATAAAAACGACCCCAACTCATTCCGATTGGTATTTTACCAGTGCAAGGTTCTATACTTCCAGGCAATAATTCTCAATACCAATCAGTATATTGCTGACTTACCTAAACATGCACTTATTAATAAGGGGATTCATGTTTATAATTAAACATCTTTCTTCTTGCTGTGAATTTAAACATTTTTTTTTCCTTGGCATTGATGGCTTTTACCAGGGCCATTGATAGTTGAATTCAATGAAATATTGAATAAATTCCGTAAACTGTATATAGTTAAGGTTATATATATATATATATATATATATATATATATATATATATATATATATATATACGAAGCAGTATATCTAATATATTGAATAATATTTTACTACGAAGTTGATTTTATATTGTTTTGTATAGAATAAAGCAAATGAATCTCTTTATTGTACAGAGCTGCTCAGCAGATAAAACTTATTTAAAAATCCATGTTACAGTCTGTTATTACAGGAACGTAACCTTAAGGAGGGAGAAATTTAATGTTTGCTAGCAATATTGACCCATACTTGCCTTCTCACATTATGCTGGAATATACAGATCAAATCCAATTATTTTGTTTTGTTTTTTTGAAACAAATTTTGAGAAAAGGGAGCAAGGCATAGATTATCTGGGAAGATGCCAAACTTGACAAAACCATATCATCAAGATACAGGATATGTATATTTATGGATATGGCAAGAAAATGATAGTTTCAGAATATAACTAGGAAGACCACCCAGTATGAGAAAAGACCTTAAAGTATCATTTTTTTCACATTTCATTAAATGCGAAGATGTCCTAGTATCTTTCAGTATTGATGAATATCTTCTGAAGTAATTTCTGTTTGAAACATTGTGTACAATCTGAATGTTGATGAATGTCGGTTTCCTTCTTTGTGTCTCAGTATTGTAATTGATTCAGACAGTTTATTCAGACACTGTTTGCATTAAAATGACTATCTATTACTCCTGAAGAAAGTTCATAATTCAGGATACAGTAGCTGAATTTCTTGTTTGCATCAGCTTATTATCATTAATCTAGGATTATGGCAATTTAGAAAATGTTGATTTCCTGTATGTTTTTTTAAATTTCAAAGCCAAAACTTATGGTCATGTATGTAAGATACAGACATCATTGTAATCTGTTAGTGCACATTGTGACGGTATGTACTAGTCTTGATGTTAGCAGTCAACATGCAGTTTTTACAGGCATACAAGTACCATCATACAGTGTCAATATTTAGCATGGTATTTTATCCCTAATTGGGGTTTAGCATAGGGACATGGGAGGTGTATAATAATCACATTTTCTCTTTGTCCATCCATTCACACTTTTTATAACCACAAAACTTCGCAACCTTTGCAGACAGTTATGTGCCATTTGGTAGGTGAATTGCTGATGACATATATGTATGGTTTTTTTTTTTAGGGTTTTGACTTTTCAGGTCTAATTTTAATAGAGTTATTGCCACTCAATCAGTTTTACATTTCTCCTACAGCAGATCCTTGTAACCAGAATAGTTTAGGAACCATTCAATATGATCTGATGCAAAATTTTATGTGTTCATTGTCTCAATAACCTAGATGTGCCTTTTGTGTATTTTGCCTGGTCGACTCCAATTTTGGATGAAGTTGTGGCCTGACAGTTAACTTCAGAATTTTAAATAGTATGTTGTCATTTTAACTGGCACTGCCCAATTCAACATATTCATATGTAATTTGAGATGAACATTGTCTCACTGACTTGTTTAGCTGCCTTTTATAGGTTATGTCTCTACACCATTTTTAATAAAGTTGTGAATCTTGACAATTGATATCTTCAAATCGATGTTGCTTGTAAATGGCACAATTCAAGAATCATTAAACATATTCTGCTATAATTTGGTATGAACATTGTCTTGTAGACCTAGATGTGCCTTGTATGGGTTTTATCATGTCAGTTCTATTTTGGATGGAGCTATATCTCTAGACAGTTAACTCTTCCTATTAGATGTTGCTTGTTACTGTTGCAGAACCATTAAGCATACTGATGTAGCTTGGTATGAACTCTGTGCATATTTTTTTCTCTACTCTATTTTGAACGTAGTTAGGAATCTTGTTGAGCTTATCCTTCTCATCACACATAAACTTGGAATGATGCTTGCATTCAGTGAGATGTGCATTATACGGGTTTTGTCTCACGTGCACTACTTTGAGCAGAGTTCTTGCCCTTGTCAATCAGTTCAATGGGATGTTACTTGTAATAACTCCAGTACCGTTCAACATATTCTGATGCAGTTTTGATGTGAACAGTGTTTTATAGACCTTGGTGTGTCTTACTGACTCTGTTCTGAACAGTGTTTTATAGACCTTGGTGTGTCTCACTGACTCTGTTCTGAACAGTGTTTTATAGACCTTGGTGTGTCTCACTGACTCTGTTCTGAACAGTGTTTTATAGACCTTGGTGTGTCTTACTGACTCGGTTCTGAACATTGTTTTATAGACCTTGGTGTGTCTCACTGACTCTGTTCTGAACAGTGTTTTATAGACCTTGGTGTGTCTCAATGACTCTGTTCTGAACAGTGTTTTATAGGCCGGTGTGTCTCACTGACTCTGTTCTGAACATTGTTTTATAGACCTTGGTGTGTCTCACTGACTCTGTTCTGAACAGTGTTTTATAGACCGGTGTGACTCACTGACTCTGTTCTGAAATTGTTTTATAGACTTGTGTGTTTAAGCCCATTTGGAGGAAATCGTATTGAGTAAGGCACTATTTGATGCACTCGTCGCTAATTAGCTCTGGTTTCTGTATGAAATATTGCTGTCTTCAACATAGAGACATTTCTAGGGCTGTCTTGTTTAGAAAAGATTGTAAACATTGACATGTTTTTGAGAAACAAAACAATTCCATTTACAAGTTGTCGTAATAAAACATAATGAAGGTGGATTTCTCACAGAAGTAGAAGGGATAACCAGTCTTGTTCATTAATGTTGAACAATAATTATACAAGTTGCTAACGTAAAAAAGTATCTTGTTTTAAAAAAAATCCATATCAATGAGTTTAGTTACTGTGCTAGGTTTTACTTTATACCTAGTTAGCTAACTGAGCAGCTCTCAATACAGTAATTTTGGCAACATGACTAAACGTTTTTTAATCCAAAACTAACTGCTATACTTTATTTAAATTTACTAATCCCATTTGTTGAAATGTATATACATACCTTATGGCACATGTACACCTGAATGTAGTTTAAATAGAGAGAAACTGTTACATCAGCTGGTCACCAAGTACCAGCTAGGGGTGTTGTGCATGAATTTAAATATAGACAGAAATATAATTGATCCAAAAAACACAAAAATAGGACCATATACAAGGGATTTATCATGGTGCAGAAACTTTTGGAACCTTCTTCCTCCATTATACTGAGAGGTCTTAGGACATGTACACACATCACAGCAAGTGTTTCAACTTTTTCCATTTTACTGTCAACATTGAAGAAAGTATGCAAGTTTTGAAAACTCTGTTTATTGAGAGGGGATATTTATTGAACCAGTTACAGGACTGTGCGCTTTGTCTAACGGAATTGTGCTTTAGATGATTTGACATAGTGTCAGAACTGATTAAGGTTGCTCTGTTACACATAAGTTGAATTTCACCTTAATTTTTCCACTGTTTTGTCCTTCTGAAATATTTCCAAATTTCAAAACATTTATTGAGAGCCATTTAAATTTTACCAGAATTTCAAACTTGTTTTTAAAAAATTATAGGTCACATGTTTTATTTGCTTAAACTGAACATTGAGTTTGTACATTTTTAGCATGACAGACATAAAACGGTCTTGTTTACATGCATGAACATGATAGCCTACACATTTTTGAACATTTGTTTCAGTCATCAGGTTATTTTTGCAGCAAAAGGGGTTTAAAATACTTGCAAGCTTAGTGACAATAGACTTGTGCTAAGTTGACAATTACAATCTTTCACGAACAACATATTTCTCCTCTAATCTCAAGGTATTTTTGTCGACATTAACGAGTAGAGGTTTCTGCTATGAAAGCAAATTTGAGTTCAGTTGCTGATCTTTTAGCATTGATATTTAACAGAAAATATATTCTATCCAATAATGACACTTTACACAAGGTTGGATTTAATAATCATTGTCTTTCAGCCATGCAAGGATCATACTACAGACTTAAAGCATTTGAAAATTTATCTCTTGCTATAATAATTTCTTCCATAAATGTCCATAAATCTATATTGCACAGGCACAAATAACTTGGATCCCAGATAAATGCTTCATCTACATGACCTGGTAAATACTTCATAGTAGGTTTACTAAAAAAAATTGGCAAAACATTCTTAAATAAGCCAAAGATACTGCAGTTTTCAGCCAAAGACAATTTGTGTTAAAGGTGTCTTACAACTTGCCATTATTTTGCAGATTATTCCTATGCCAAAGAAAGAAAAAAGTAACTGATAGATAACTTTGATTGGATAGCTTTTGTTTTAAGGAATCCTGTTATTGATGTACATTAGCAATAGAAATATTCTTTCATGTAAAGTGTACATTATATAGTATTTATATGGTTCTTTTTCACAACATTATGAAGATTTATGAAGAAGTGCTGGAACTCTGTATTTTGACTACAGTGGAATTCTTGGTCTCACATTCAGAAGGATATTCTTATGGTTTTAAAATAATATGGGAGTATGTTGTTGGTCAGCCACTAAATTCTTTTCCAGACTAGTGAAATAACTATTGCTACAAATAATTCCAATACATGCTCAAGAATCCTTCTTGAACTACATTGCACAATATTTGTATGGAAATTAGTTACATAAGTGCAATAAAATGGGAACAGGTTCTTGAATTTGTTTGCAACAAATTTTGCTAAGTGATATCTGGTTTATAAGAAGCTTCAATTAGAAAAGAATGTTCTATGTTTATGCTTTGCCTGTCTATCTTTGAGTTCATATTTGCAAATTTATGGCATCATTCATTTGGAAAGGGAGAGGAGAGGAAGAGAGAGATTTTGATTTTTAATCGGATGCCTTTCATTGAAATACTGTTGTATTTCTTTGGTTAGGGGGAACAATATTTTTATCACCAGTGGCATATAATGTTAACAGGGCTCAGTACCATTAAGAGACATGCTTATTGCTGAAAGTACTGCAGTTCAGCTGACCCAGTAGTCAGTGAGATCAAAGGAAAATAAAGGTCCCATTATATCATCACTGACATGGCAAATTAGACTGTTAACACTTCGAAGGCTGTGGGTGAGTTCAGTATATTTTGGTGACTGTAGCTCCTTACACCAAAACTATTAAGTTTTCTAGGATTTATAGTAATGTTTATTTTAAATTTGCAGCAGGTCCCATGTGGCTCCATTGAGAATTACTATAAACTGACCGGTCAAAAGCGGCTTTATGGAAGAGTGTCTGCCTAATGCAAAGCCATGTTAGTATTATAAACCACTTTTATCAGTAGATGAAATAGAATCAAATTAAACATTTGATGTGATTAAGGTTACCAATGGTAAGAACTTTAAACACACTAAATGTTAAATAAGTCCTGAATATTTGGGGCAGTATTTGTAGCATTGTAGGTATGCATTAGAGAGGTTGCACAAAAGTAGCTGCTTTTGTAGATGTCTTATTTAGTATGGGTAGATTATTTCACAAGTGCAAAGACTGCTTCTATTATGGGCATTTACTTTGTGGACAGTTACTAAGTTTTTTGAAACAACTCTTCTGTTTGTTCATGTAGTGCATGATCTACCTCTTATAAAATGGGATTAATCCAGTAATGAATCAAGTATAAATTCTCATTGATCACCAGTTTTCCAGGTGCATATTGTATGAATTGTTCAGTGATCCTTGGCTCTAATAAACCACACTTGTCATTTCAAAACTGTATGAAGATATATCTCATGCCCATCTTGGATTCAAACAGCCTTGTACCATAAATGTGGGGGAAAAATATTTTCATGAGAAACATTTGCTTGTACTGAACATTGCATATGGACTGGAAAAAAAGCAAGGGGCTAGTGTAATTTGTTAGATTGATTTCACTCATCCTGACTGCCAGTAGCAAGTGTCTGAACTCGGAATGCTGAATTTTACTTGACTGAACTGCTCTTTATGTTGCAATTTATCTTTCCTTGATAATGGTAACTAAGGATCATGGTGCCATAATTGAGCACCTTGTTCACTAATTATATGTTATTACACCAACTTCTGTCTGTGAAGAAGTATCTACACATTTATTATTGTTAATACTGATGGATGTAATGAACAATAAATATAGAATGCCAGTAACTAAGCATATCTTTCCTTCTTTTTGTAAAACCCTGCTTCCAAAAAAGATGAATAGAGTCCATCATACACCACTCCCTTGAAAACTTGCTTATCACACGGGGTCAGATGTGAATCCAATTTTTTTTCTTCTCCAGAAAATACCCCAAAATTGATCCCTGTTTGTTCAACTTTAAGAAAATCGCGATCAAAATTGTTAACTGAAACACTGATATATCGCTCGTTTTATGCTTGAAAACGGTAGGTAGGACCTGGAAATTTTAATCAACATTATGAAATTATGAACTTTAATAAGAAGTCATATAATTTGTTACATTTTCTTTCCAGATGACATTCTTAGTACACCGTAATTCAAGATATTCAAGGAAATTTCGATCAATGAAAATGTCACGCCTAGTGTAGGCAGTACATTAATATTTAAACGCCAGTTAAATAACTTTTATTAAGTGAAACTTGTTTAATTCTATCTTTCATTTCCTCTTAAGTGTAATCATCATAAATGCAGTGTGTACTTAAACGTAAAATGTGACAATCTATCATGACAACTGTGTCCACAAGCATTTCTCCAAGAACCTAATTAACTGCTGACCGTGTTTTGATACTGACTTGTGGAAGTATTTGTTGTATTGTTGCACTGAATTAAAAGCTAGTCTCCTTTGTATTATCATGTTAATTACGTTGTTTGAATGAAATAATGGGGGTGGAATAAAAAAAAGTTTAAAAAATGTTAAAAAACATACAAATCCTACATGCTTAAGATCTAGCAGCCCCGGTCGTATGTCGGGTGAACTCGTTTAAGCTGATCAATCGAACAGTTATGTTATTGTGTACGTAAACTAATTAAGCTACCTTAAAATAACCGACTCATTCATAACTGTGATCAAAGATAGCAAGGAAACCAAGCAAAACTAATAATTTGTAAAATAAAGAGCTTGGTTTCTCAGATACGGACCAATGTGGGCAAACGAGTTGCAGAAAATTCCTGAACTGGTACTTAAAGATATCCTTAATGACGATAAGAAGTTTCACTATTACTTCCACTGAAATTATGACATCAATATTGTGTTAATTGGACAATACAAAAATTGAGTTTTTGACATAGACAATTGTTTCATGAAATGTCGCTAGTTTTTTAAACAGTCTAGATCTCTGCTACATTGAATACGAATGCCGAAATTTCCTTTGCCCTTTCCGCTAGTGGAATTTGCCAAAATCCTTTCAGAAGGTCAAATTTGGTGACGTACTTGGCATTTCCAGTTTTATCAATACAGTCATCGATTCTTGGAAATGAATCTGTTTTTCTCACACTGTTCACCTTCCTATAATCAGTGCACATTCAGAAAGTTTTATCTGGTTTCGGAAAAAGTATACATGGTGAACTCCAGTGACTTTTACTGGGATCTATGAAATCATTCTCCAATAAATACTGAATTTTCTTTTACAAGTATTCCTGTTTGAGAGGGTTCATCCTGTATGCATGTTGTTTCACAGGTTTAGAATTCATAATTTCAATGTCATGAAAAATTTTGTTTGTCCTCGTAGGAACATCTGGAAATAAGTGCTCATATTCAAATAATAGCTGTTTAAGTTCATTCTTTTCCTGTTGTTGCAAATGTAAAAGTTTCTGGTCCAGATTTTTCATAATTTCCGAATTCCTAAGATTTGTTGCTCCAAAATCAATAGTGTCCGATTGAATTCCTTAATTCCTCAGTGAGTGGGACAGGTACAACTAGATTACTTGGCTATCTCTTTCAATATACTCCTTTAACATGTTAATGTGGCAAAGTTGTTTTTGTTTTCGCCTCCCAGGAGTATTTAAGATGTAATTTAAATCATTTACTTTCTTTTCAACTGCGTAGGGATCATAATACTTGGCCTGAAGAGGATTTTGTGGAATGGGCAAGAGAGCTAGAACTCTATCACCAGGCTGAAAACTCCTTTCCTTTGAGTTTTTATCATATCTTAATTTAATTTTTGACTGAGTAGAGTGCAGATTTGCTCTTGCGACCTCACAAGCCTTTGACAACTTATACTTAAAATCAGAAACATAATCGAGAAGATTAATTTCAGTATCTTCATTAAAAAGAAGTTTCTCTTTCAACAACTTCAATGGTCCACGCACAGTGTCCGAAAACTAGTTCAAAGGGACTGAATCCTAATGATTCTTGAACTGACTCCCTAACAGCAACAAAAGTAAATGAATGCCTTCATCCCAATCTTTACCCATATAAAAGCAATATGATCGGATCATTTTTTCAAAGTCTGATGAAATCTTTTTAAAGCCCCTTGGCTCTCAGGGTGATAGGCAGAAGATTTGAATTGTTGAATGCCTAATTCATACATAACTTGCTGGAAAATTCCAGACATAAAATTTGACCCTTGATCCGATTGGACAGATTTGGGAAGGCCAAATTGAGTAAAAAAAAACTTTATCAAAGCTTTTACTATAGTTTTTGTTTTAATATTCCTCAAAGGAATTGCCTCTGGGAATCTTGTTGACGCACACATAATGGTCAACAAATATTGGTTGCCTGACTTGGTCTTAGGTAAGGGACGAACACAATCTACCATAATTCTGCTAAATGGT
The DNA here is from genome assembly GCA_016617855.1 of Megalonaias nervosa. Taxonomy (NCBI): domain Eukaryota; kingdom Metazoa; phylum Mollusca; class Bivalvia; order Unionida; family Unionidae; genus Megalonaias; species Megalonaias nervosa. The sequence continues at coordinate 135,525 of JAECUM010000146.1, read as the reverse complement.
TCATCAAATGCTGGAATAGGTTGCAGATGAGCCTTAGGTATCTTTTGATTAGGTTTTCCTACCATTTGACAAGTATGACAGTATTTACAAACATCACTTTTGAATTTTGGCCAATAAAAGTGAGTCAAGATCTTGTGATAAGTCTTATTAATCCCCAAATGACCAGCCAGAGGAGTTTCATCTGTCTGTAAGATTTTGGAACTACAATTTGATAGTTCACTGACCACTCGTCAACAGCAGGTACCTCGGGAGGTAACCACTTTCAGCAGCAGAGGGGGTGAACAGACCATTTTTGTTGGAGACCTTATTTATAAAAAATAAACCTTCCTACGGAAAGGAAATCTCAATGTCAATAACGTTAAACCACAACCTCTAACAATCACTTTGTCAGGCCGATTGGGTAGCTCATTTTGTTACATCATATGACGCGCGTTTTTATTTTCAGGAATGTTTCGTTTACGTGTTGGTCACTCAACGCTGGTCGTTCACCCCCTCTGCTGCTATAATTAAATCATTATTGTTATATCAATAATGATAGGAGAATCTCACACAACTAGATTAGCTCGAGAGCGACTAGATGCAATTAAAAAATATCTACCCGTCCGTGATTTAGTTAAACAACAACTACAAGCTCGTCAGGAGTCTCAGGTGGAATTTGCAGAAGGTGCAGAACAATTATTTAAACCGATTGTCGAACCAACAAAGAAAATTGTTACAGCAACTGAGGCAACACAGAAAGCTCTTGAAACATTGCCTGTTGATATTGCTGGCCGTATTCAAGCAGCTCAACCACAACCACAACCACAACCACCACCTAAACCAAGAACCAGAATTAATATAATAGATAAATTTACGCCTGAAGGTATTGCTGCTATCAAGGACCCAAACAAATTACTTGATATTGCCGCGTTTGGACATTATGAAAGAAAAAAATATGTAAAACCAGAATATGTTAAATCTCTAAAACGTGCTGATTGGATCAAGGATGTATATCGCATCGCTACTGATATTCCGGAAATCAGATCTAATGAAGATATTGATAATTTTAACAGATTTGATGAGGCTGTATATAAGCATATCGAAAAAGCTAAACAAGGTAAACGACTATTACCATCACCACAACGATCACCACAACTACCACAACAGTTATCATCATCACCACAACGATCACCACAACAATTACAATTTGAATTACCACGATCACCACAATTACAACTAATGGAACAAATAAAACAAAAAAAGAAAAAAAAAACTAGAACAAGATAAACATTTAGAAGAAATAATGAAACAATTGCAATCACCACGACAACCAGTCAGAACAACAAGTGAGGAAGAATATCAAGATCCCCCTGGCGCAACTGGATGTGGTTTAGGAAGTGGCCTTATTACTTGTCCCAATAATCCCTATAATGTTCTTGCTGATGCTGATCGACTAGAAATTCTCATTGGAGGAAAACGAGCTGGTAATAATCCCCCAGAAATCATTAATGAAGCAGCTGATATTTGTCAACTATTATTTACAGGTGGTGTTATGGATATTAATGTGTATCGGTCTCTCATTAATGAAATTAGTGACGATGTCACTTATGATTATCATAGTGACTAAGTATGTAATTAGATGCAACTAGTGATAAAATCACTTAATAATAATATGATCATACACAATACTCATAGACCAACCATTGTCAGGGTAATAAATTCACGATTACCAGTATACAAAACGACCTACGGAGATGGACTAGGTAATGTTGTTCAGGGTCTATTTAGAAGGATAGCCCCAAAAGCAATACCGCTTGCAAAGCAACTAGGAATGAAAGCTATTGATGTTGTTCCTGAAAAAGGTACTGGTGCAGTTGGTGATGTTGCTAGCAAAGCATTCTCAGCAATCAAGGATAGACTAGCGCGATTAATACGACGAAAACCTCAGCCAATAAAATTACCCAGCACTGAAGTGATGCCAGCAAATGTCAGTAAAATAATAAATCAAGCTGCTAATCAAAAACTAGCAGAATTAGCTGCCAACACTAATGTTGGGTTAGAAAAAGAAAAAAATATAACCGCTAATCTGATAGCAGGAAGAGGTCTTCGTGTTAGACGAAGACGATAATAATAAAGATGTTCAAGCGTATATCTGATCCTGCGTTTGACATGGATGCACCAGTTTTTAAAGATGAATCTGTGCGCGATTATCAGTATTATTCTTATAACGCACGAGAGCCAAATCAAACTGGTCGAATTGAGCTACAAGTTCAAGATACAAGCAGATATTTCTTACCCGCTGAGGCATTCATTGAAGTGGAAGGTGAAATTTTACGAGCTGATAATGATGCTGCGATGGCTGATGCTTATGCGATTGGTTTTGTTAATAATGGTATTATGGCATTGTTTAATAGCGCTACGTATATGATTGATGGAAAAAATATTGAAACAATTCAAAATGATGTTGATGTAGCTACAACAATAATTGGTCTTGCAAGATACAGCGATGATTATTCAAAATCAGCTGGTCCGTCAATGATGTTTGCCAAAGATGTAACTGATCATCCAGAAAACAGAAATGTAACACTAAATGTAGCTGGGGACACAGTTACAGCAATGAATCCAAATTTTAACTTAGGATTTGCAACACGTAAATCGATGTTAAAAGGTGGAAGAAGATTATTTTCATGTTCAATTCCATTATCACACATCTTTGAATTTTGCAGAAATGTTAGAAAAGTTATTTATGGAGCTAAACATACAGTTGTACTTGTAAGAAAAGGTACCGACGATGATGCAATATGGCGTGCTATACCAGCAGCTAATCCAGCACAACATGTTGGAAAAGTAGTTTTAACAAAACTTTCTCTGTGGATGCCAGTAATGACTCCAACAATACCTGAAGAAGAACATTTACTTTCTTTTATGAGTCAAGGTGGTAAATCAATGTTATCATGGTTGACAATGACCACAGATGCTGTGCAGAGCGCTGTTAATGGTTTATTCACATGGCATATAGCATCACAGCAAGGTGTTTCTGCACCAAGACATATATTTATTGCGCTTCAAAATTATGCACGAGTAAACAATCAAAATAATAGTCATATGATATTTGATAAACTCGGTGTTTCTGAAGTTTCATTGAGAATAAACGGACATCAAGAACCATCCGAGGATATTTTGTTAAATTTCGAGCTAAATCATGTAGCACGTGCATATCATCGATTAATGACATTCATGGGACGTGATCAAAATGTTGATACTGGTTTACAAATATCACAGCTAGATTTTACAACATTATATCCGATTTATTACTTTTCGCTGGAACATTTAGATTTAACCAGACAATCTATTGTAGATATACATTTTCGAGCTCGCGTAGACCGAGGAGTTATTGCCAATTACAGAGCAGTTGCTGTTATACTCAGCAATAAATCAATGTTACTTGAAGGTGTTGGTGGACGAATGCGAGTCGTTGATGCCCCAGTAGAAAACATGTAATTAGATCACTCATGATAATTATAAATGTCATATTTAGTTAGTGTTACTCTGACTCCTGGTCAGGTTAAAAATCTACAATCATCATCAAAAAATAATTGTGCGGTAAAAATATCACTAAAGCGAGAACAAATCGCAGGTGGTCCGAATAAGCTATCATTATCAGAACGCCAGTATAAACACTTCAATGAAGCAAAAAAATTAAATAAAGGTATAAAACTTAATCTATCTGCGAGTGCCATTAAAGAAATCGCTAAAACGGGTGGTATATTTCCACTTCTCGCAGCAATACCAGCATTAATAGCCGCTGCAGCCCCAGCTGTTGCAAAAGCAGCTGCATTAGGCGCTGTTGGAACCGCTGCTGGAATGGCGTTAAAGAAAGCAACGGGTCAAGGAATTATGCACGCAGAAAACTTAAAAAAAAGATCACGGACAAAACATCACGGAAGACGTCTAAGAGCACCAAACGTGCCACAGCCGGGCCGTCTAAGATTATCAGGCCCAGCATACGGTCGCGGTCTAAGATTGCCAGGGACCTTACATTCATGGTACGGAAAAGGTCTAAGACTGCCCCGGTGACTTTGTTACCGAGTTCGATGATTCTTCCTATGTGTAATTTTGATTTACTTAATGCTGCTAAAAAATTAAAAATAAAAAACTTCAGAGGTGTTTTTATGCGTGATCAATTACCTACCGTTGAAATGCAACATGAAACTGGTATTATTAATCTCGATAAAAACTCTGGTCCAGGCACTCATTGGGTGGCATATGCAATTGATCCGCGTGGAATTATTTATTTTGATTCATATGGACTAGCACCACCTAAAGAATTTTTAAAATATGTTAGCACACTACGAAGTACTGCTATGCAAAGTCAGAATTCGATGCGTTCTAAGATCTGGTATTCAACATTACCAACACAAAAATTAACGGATCCGCCAATATGTGGTCGAGAAGTATTCGCTGTACTTGATGCTGTATCAAAATCAACAACTCCACCTTATAAAGTCGTGCATGAATATACTACGTTGTCACACTTAAACAGATATTAGTAAATATAATGGTAGATATTTATGGAAGATCTTCTCGCAAAGCTCAGCAGCAAGTCGATTTATCTAAATATGCAACTGTTGATCAGCTCAGAAATGAAATCGATGATTTGTTAAATATCACAAGTGTGGATCAAAATGAAGTCGTTGTTTTTCAGGATAAACAAGGATGATTAAAGACAAGTAATATACAACTGTTAGATGTACTTATACGAATTCCCACCGCGGTTATTAATAATATCGTTACTTTTGCTGATCAAGGTAAAATACAAGATTCCGGTAAGTCAGTTAACGATTTTATCAAGCGAGCTGGTGATTTATTCACCGGTACCATTATCATGAATCAAAATAAAATTACATACCTTGGAGACCCAACCGCAGATACAGACGCAGCAACAAAAAAATACGTCGATGATCAAGAATCTAAGTACGTATTAGTCAACGGTGGTATAATGCGTGCATTTCTCAACATGAATAATAATGGTATTAATAATCTTAGAACACCAGAATCAGATTTCGACGCTGCAACGAAAAAATACATCGATGATATCGCTAGCGATCAGGTGACATCATTAACAACAATCAACGATGAAATGACCGCATTTAAAACTGATTTTTTCCAATCACGTACAAACGTTCCTGAATTTTCGTAGAAACATAAACAGATCTATTAATGAATTTTTTGGAAGTCCACCAACTGTTGACATAAAACTTGCTGACATTAACACAAAAATCAACGATATTGTTAGGGGAATCCCTAATATTGTTGAAAAAACAAATCTAATAACAGAGTTACTTACTAAAATTCCTCACCAGAATACGTTGCGTTCTCTTGTGTACACAGTAGCATCAGGATCATCAACATGGACACCGCGCGATAACACTCTCAAACATACCGCAGAAGTAACTGGGTTATTCAGGCTATCCATGTACGGTTTGGAAATTACTGCGGCCACTTCATCATCACCGAATGTACATTATAATCCTCTACTGGTGACGCTAAATAAGAACATCAAAGAAACATTTACGTTGACATCAACGGAAATGCCCCCGAGACGTTATTGGTGGCGTCTGGAATTCGTAGCTGAAACTTTTCAAGTAATTACTTAATTAAATGACAACGTCATTGTATAATGAATCAAACTTTAGTGACGGAGTCATTTATCGACGTGGATCGTTACAGATACAATCAAGTATGTGAGTGTCAAACCAAACTAAAAAATATCATCGACAATTATACAGTAAAGGTAAAAAAAAATATCGCAGGCGTGTGGTTATCATTGATATAATTGTTTGCTCAGTTTCTGCTATTATTGCTGGAACCGGTTTATTACTATCAACAATAACAATGACAGCACCTGCAGTTGTAACAATTGTCGTTTCAACAGCAACAACATGCGCAGGTATCCTTAGTATTATCGCAAAGAAGATAGCTACATGTACAAACACAAAACTACACGAGTATATAATAAAACTACACACGTCGGTGTCTGCATGCATTAAACTATCATCGTATCTTTCGGCGTATCTCAGTGATGGTAAAATATCCGATGAGGAGTTCATGACAATAATGAAAATTTATGATGAAGCATTCAGAATCGCTAGCGATTCTAGTGACGAAGTCACTCATAGCCACGGAACGCAGAGCGTTCTAGGTGCAAAAAATAAATGATCAAAAAGTCCCCATTTAAAATAATAATAACAATAATAATGTCAACGTTAGAACTATTACAACAGATCGTCACTAATACAACGCCATCAAAAACAACTATGATATCATTAAGTTCGACCAATCCTGAATTTAGCAAGTGAAATAGCGCTAGCACAATTACGAGTTTATCATAGCTGGCCAAATAACAGGTCTAAATCATTTGGTGGACTACCAGCAAACAATTCACTGGTATTTGCAAATAAGAATAAACCTGATGGAACTCCTGATTGGCAAGTTGTTGGAATTTCAACGAGCAGTTATCAAATAGAGCAGATTAATGATGAGTTCCAACGTAGAATTAAATCTATTACAGGAAAAGAATCAAAAATAGCAATTACTGTTTACGAACCAACATTATCAGCGGCGATTGAAATAAATTCCCCTGATTATGTTGTAGATATTTATTAAAGTTCAATCAGATCTGTGCTAGGATGGCCTGATGTTCCCCCAGACCAAAGGTCAAATGGAATTCCAGAACCAAAACTAGAAGAATTTCAGACAAGCGAAAAAAGATTTATAAAACGTCCAGAATATCGAAATTTATACATATTTAAGTTTCTTAATCAGGATCCACATAATGATATATCAATTCCTGCGCATCAGACTGCATTATTTGATGTTATTAGAGGAGGACAGATCGTCGTGAAAAGGAAATAGTTTATGAGAAAGGTATTCAAAGATTTTTAGATCCAATTAATTCTGAATACACACGTGTGTTCGGTAATGTACAAAATCTTTTTTCAGCATTATCACAGAATTATATCGACGATATAAAACAACAGGTAATTGAAACGATACAACACTTAAATACAGACATCGAAGACTTGGTTTTTGCTAACCGAAGTATTGTTTAAGGAGCAACTAATCCTAAATTAGAAGGTAGTCTTAGTGAAGAAGAAAGATTAAGTATTATAAAAGGATACTCAAGGTGGAAACAAATATTTCTTGATCATTATAAAATAACAGAAGAACAATTACAAACATTTATGATACCAGGATTTGATACTGTTCAACTAAAAAAATCAGTCATTGATCTTATTAACGATTATTTTCCAAAAATACTTGAATCACGGAGAAAAATAGTCCCGCCATCGGTTATGCTTAAACATAATAACGATCCATGCGGTGGAGGCCGTCATATCTCTCCTGGTATTGTTAATATAACATCAACGATCGCAGTCAATCTAGTATGTGATGTAATTGATGGCAGCTATCAAGTAGATCTTTCAAAGTCTAGCCAGGCCCAGCAAGGATATATATTATATTCATTTACACCTCAAGCGCCACCCGGTTGGTTAATTGTATCTGAGCCAATTAACCCCGTTTATCTACGTGTACATAATCCGTTATTATCAAGAATACATTTTAAACTTACAAACCAAATAGGCCGTATTCTGGATTTGCAAAATGAGGTTTTAAGTATTAATCTGTATGTGACATCATAGAGCGTTATCGCAAAACAAAAAAAATAAAAACAAAAAAATATCCACATCTAACTCGGATCAGAATAAAAAAATTTTTACTGGGGTAAATCGTAATTATCAGAATAAAATATTTATTATTATAAGTAAATAAACTGTATACTTCAATTTTGCCAGGGATTTTGTTTAGCCATTATCACATTGACTCCACCTTCATTATCACTATCATTTTCACAATGCTCTCTTAACTGTCTTATACGAAAGTTTACAATCTTTTTCTGTTCGTATTCATGAGATAATTCTAACTTAATTTTTTTCAATAGCTTGTGAGAGAGGTACAAACAGCTTTACCTGATTATCTGTAGCTGTTGCCAGCGACTGTAACATTGCCTGCTGGTTAAACTTCATGAATTTATAATCAGATGGCAAAGTATATCTGTTCTCCAATTTCTGTTGTTCTAATGATTCAAAATCACACAGAATTTTTTCAGGATTAAGATTATCAGATATATTTATACCGTTATGCTGTAATTTTTTAATAGCAGAAATAATAACATTAATATTTTCGGAATTCATTATATTATAAATGTTTGTTTAATATAAAAATAAAATCATAATAATATTAATAAAATAAAAATAATAGTCCTCAAAGGACTGTTTCAAGATGATTATATACATATACATATGATTATATACATATGATTATATACATATTATTATATACATATGATTATATACATATGGTTATGATTATATACATATGATTATATCTTAATTAAGGACAGCACAAAACACAGAATCTTAATTACAGTAGCGTATTTACAGCAAGCATATTTAGAGCAATTATATACATAATCTTAATTATACAGAAATTATATACAAGGTTTTTTTTTATAGACGGCACAGTTACATATAATCTTAATTCTAAGAACTTTAACTCTAGGACAGCACAATTACATATAAACTTAATTCTAAGAACTTTAACTCTAGGACAGCACAGTTAAATATAAACTTATCTTAAAGACAGTACTACGGGCCTTCTCTACGTTCAATACAAATTTACATACTCTTCCCCCATAATCAACCCAGGAAGTGCAAAAGTACACCCACCAAGTGACATGGTGGGAGAGTGTACAAATTTTCTATTGAAACGCAGAAGGGCTGGCTAAACGCCCCCACTAAATAAGAAATTTTGGCATCAAATCGCCCTTCGCCGACAGTATGCCGGTCACGAGAATCGAACCACGGACCTTGAGTACGAGAATCCAGCGCGTTAGCAATCGGCCACCGGACTTCATTATGTATACATGATGAAAACATTATTATATAGTTAAAGCGCAGGCATTTAAAGTATACAGAATAAAATCACAATTATTGTAAAATGTAGTTTGGATTTCTTAATAAAATCACAATTATTGTAAAATGTGAATTTATTTTCAGTTTCCAAATGCATTGGAGAAATATATACATAAAACCCGCATTTCTGCCGAGTTAAAAGTCTGTATTCATCAGACGTTGCTAAAGATACTAAAATAATTGATAAGTTATATGAACACACATGCCATACTCATTTCTAAAAATAACCTCATGTATACATACATGTATTTTGATGGTATTTTGCTGCTGGGCCGCAAAGCGTTTCATAAGAATGTGGAACATTCTAAACATAAATATTATTGAGATTTTACACAAACATGAATATTGTTGAGACTTTACATGATTCATAGAGTATTGTGCACATGTGTAACATACAGCATCATTATTTATACAACAACGAAATTATTGAAAATTTTCAATTGTTGTAGGGTCAAAACCCAGGGGTTCTCTAATTGATTTTCATGATTTTTTGATAAATTTGACAATGACTTACTAAAAACTGATAAAAAATAAGATATTTTTATCAAAAGTCACTTCATACTATCAAAAAATCAGCAAAAATAGGAAAATTTTCACCAAAGTTTTTTATAAAATCGAAAAATCATGAAAATCAATTAGAGAATCGCTGGGGGTTTGACCCATGCAACGCTGCAAATCTGACTGCTTTTCATTGATTTTTTGGCCATTTTTCATGCAAAAATCAAGATTTTTGACCAAAAAACAATAATTTTTGAACAAAATCAACAAAATAATAATAAAAATGCTAAGCATTTCTAAAGATGATTTTATCATCTATTTTTATTTGCAATATTGTTGAGATTTACATGCATAACTAAATTCATTGGAATGTTTTTACAGTCGAAGTTTGGACAATCAGAGAATGTGATATGTGTTTTGTGTACTATTAAATTTGAAAGATATATCTAATGTTACTTATGTGGGTTCCATTTTGACCAAAATTCGCAATATATTGCTCTCATTAGCACGACAACTGCAAGATTGACCAAGTTATGCTTGACGGAATTGTCTCGCTTAATCATCTGATACCATAGGAACATACGCGAATTTGATTTTTCGTCCAAATCTTACTGAAAAAGCAGATTTTGTGATATTATCTGCCACGCATTTTACTGAAGGTGGTACTATGTTAAAATATTTACCAGCAGAATTAATTGATTTAAATATAATTTCTTGGCCAGTCTCTGTATTTACAGATTTAGCAGCCCTTGCGTACCGTGCGCTACCAGAATTTCCGAATTTGCAATTTTTACTTTGTGTAACAATTCGCAAGTTATCAAGCGAGTTATCAAGTTTATCACCACTGATGTGATCGATTACAAGTCTATCTTTGATTAGTCCAAAATAACACTCAAACACGAACCAATGTGATAAATAATTTTTATTTCCACTGGTATTAAATCTAAAATAACCAAATTTATCAACACTACTGACTGGTTTCTTTAATCTACCGTGCCTAATTACACCATCACGAGATGCTTCATAATTTATAATGATTGGATGCGTTACAAACTCATTTTGCTCCATTTATATACTAATATTATTTGTTTAAATCATTATTTTGAAAATTTAGCGAGATAATCTTCTTCGGTTTTTATAGGAGATTCACCTGAAGATGTTAAAGTGTTATTTTTTTTTTTTTTTTATCGTAATATCGTTTCAGCTCTCTGTATTTTTTACCACCACATTGCACACACAGTTGAATTTTTCCTCTGACTCCAACAACACACCGCACACACGGTTTTGGTCCTAGACTTCCATGTCTAACGCTTTGCATATGAAAACCGCAGAATTCATTTACTCATGCTTTGTTAGAAGGAGAAGTATATCCGATCATAACCCAATTACATCGATTCTTTGTTTGAATCATATACAAGTAATTAAAATTCAATTTAAATACATATTTGTCTTAATTATAATAATGCAGGAATTATCCGCAATTGAACCCTCCGCTGTTTCAGCGGGAGCTAGATTTGGTCTTGACAGACTGCCGAAATATAAATTTAGTTTTTCGATGCAAGATCTAGCTTTAACGAATAAAGATATAACTAAACGTATCCGTGAAGCCAAAAAGGAATTTCGCGACGATAGTGCGGCTCATGTGTGGTCGATATTCAGAATTGGAAATGCTGTTAATGTAATGAATGACAAACGAGGAAGAGAGATTATTGACTACCTTGATGTTCAGAGATATTTTATTTTAATAAAATTTATTGTAAAGACAGACGATGACACTTGGATTATTCGTGACAAACGTGATTCTGTCCACATGCAGTCAGGAAATAATATTGTTCTCAGTAAAAATTCCAGACCAGGAATACTTACTAGTATTGACAAACCGTATTATGAACGAGAGTATCCTGTGCCTGCGGTTGTGTACGCAATATATCCGTTAAATAATAAACCTAACGTTGGGGATCTCAAACCTATGAAACTGTCATCGCTGACAGCATCAAGGATAAATTGTGTAGCTGAACGGGTTACAGAACACTTCACAAACGCGATACGCGGAAACGGTTTAACAGATTTACGACTTAAAAAAATAAATACGTGGGCAGAAACAGTTAAAGATACCGGAGCGTCAATCAGCGAAGTTGCTGAGCTGGGAAAGAAATTAAAATTCCCAATAACAGTGAAGACGTTAACTGGAGAGATTTTGTACAAATCGAAATATGAATCAAGAGGAGCTTCGATAGATATTATTGATCATAACGCACATGCATGGACTGTGGCAGTAACAATATTTCCACGAGACAGAACGGTTAAATTTTATAATGGTCATGTATTTGATTTTATCAGAAATATCAGTAAAAGTGACCCTGTATCTGTTTGGCTGTTTCAGAGTTCGCAATATGATTATCATGATCAGTTTGTACGGTTTAATGGTGATATTTATCGTACAGAATTTCTCCAAGAAGAAATGAAAAATCTTGCATTAAAATATACCTCTGATGATATTAAGGTTGGACAATTACTGAATAATTGTTTTACCGTTCCATCAGTTGCTGCTCACGCTGCTCAGGAGAAAAATTCATGGAAACCGACACGATTGGAATTTCTTGAAGATGTCCAACACAGTTGTGTGGAATACGGACACGGTGGATTGTGGAATACTAAATACGATTATAATGACGTTATCTCAGTTGATATGGTAGCATGTTATCCTGGAAGTTTTCTTGGATACGGAGAATGTTCTGAATACTTTAAGAGATTTGGACATCCGACACACGAGATGACCAGAGTTGCGATAAACGGACCCTTACCAGATTTTGACTTAACCGGATTCGCCTGTATAGAGCCGTTCGAGTTTTACTGGGATCTCCATCCGATTGTTTATGCGTGGTTTGGAAGACATTTTTCAGAAAAATGTTGAGCTCCAATAGTACTAATACAGTACATGCTTGATGCTGGAATTTTAATGTTGCTGAGCGTGAGTGAAGCAATTATATCATACCGCGTGCAGAAACAAGTTTGGTTGCCAGAACCGGATATATTTAATATTAATGATGCTAGGAGAGATTTTCCTAATCTTAACGAAGATGATATTGTCAAAATTACTAATAATATACGTGAATGCAGGAGAGAAAGTGATGAGAAATTTGCAAAAGATCTCGGCAGAAAAATAATCGGTAAATTTACACAAGGAGGATCATATGATCATAAACGAATGTGTACAAGATTAATCATGGACGATGCTGAACTCGATTTTATAATTGCTGATACAACGGAGAAAAACACATTTATAAGTCGAAGTAATGCTTATTTATCAGACGGAACTAAATTAGGTACAGTTGTGAGCTATACTGTTGGCGAGTCACCGCAGTTTACTCATTTAAGATCTTCGATGCTAGCGTACGTTTCGATAAATCTATTATCGATGATAAACAGATTTCCTCGTTATGCAGTCCGAGTCGCGACAGATTCATTTTATATAAATAAAAATATTCGGATTCGTTAAAACAATTGCATATTAACAGTCATGCATCATGGGGCGAATGGAGAATAAAACGTGAAGATAAAATTAGTTATTCTGAATCTGCCGACGTTGAAATTGCGGAGACATATTACAAAAATAATCAAATACCAGGATTGTCATCAGCACCATCTGTATATGATCCTGTGGCTAGACATAAAACCATTTATCTTAATGGGTGTGGTGGTTCAGGTAAAACAACACGCGCGATTGAATTATTTAATAACTGTTCTGATATGATTGTTTTGACACCGAGACATAAACTCGCCAGGGAAATAAAAGAACGAGGAGTAAAATCATGTAAATATCATATTTTTTCAGATGGTGCGGAGACGCATGGACTCCATCGCGGATGGGTGAGAAATATATTCCTAAAATTATTATCTGGGACGAGATATGCACGGTGTCGCTAGAGGTATTAAAAATATTTCTTGATTGGCTGTTATTGAAGAATACTGCTGTGATAATGTGTGGCGATCATGGTCAACCGCCACCTTTCATTGGATTGTCTCCACATGAGTGGCTGAAAACATTTGTAGATTATTACGAAGAAATAACTGATGACCATAGAGCTATTGATAAATCACTAAAAGAGTTTAAAAAGTTAATAAGACTACAGACAGATAAAATACAGTGTGAGATAATGCGTAAAGTAATTCCAGAAACTTCTATGAATGATTTTTGGACTTTATGGAGACCTGCTGATCTGATAGTTGCAAGTAGAAAAATAATTCGCAATACACTTCAACAACAATTATTTACGTTACATAAAGAAAAATTTTCAAATCTACCTGTACCATTATGTTATCGCCCAGCAGATACTCGACGACAGAATGTTGATATTGAGATTCCTGGTGGTGGAATACAAAATCTTGTGCTAAATGATATTGTTTTAGTTGTTGTTGATGTTGTTGAGAGCGCGTTGAGTATGGATAAATCGCGGTGGACGTTAGGATACGCTATAACGATTCACTCGTCACAGGGATTAACTATTACTGATACAAATATTTGGATTGTCGATGATCGTATTGAGTGGTCAAATTTAGTTTATCTTGCAGTGTCTCGAGTCAGAAGAATATCTCAACTGCACAGGGTTATCATGGATTGCGTAATAACCGAAGAAATCACTAACAACTTTGTCGTCATCAAGAAAAAATTAGCGAGCTATAAGCAATGTAACAAAAAAAAAAAAATAATCGCGACTTTGATATGGATGCTAAATTTATTATAACACTAAAACAACGACAGAATAATCATTGTGCAAGTTGTAACGCAGTAATGTTGTGGCAGTATTCAAATAATAATCCAAGACAATTTACCGTTGATAGAATTAATAGTGATCTTGGTCACACACGCGAAAATGTGATGCTGACCGGTCTTGAATGTAATCGACGTAGAGGTGCAAGTTTACAAAAGTGAGCACGGTGGTAATTGTGTATCCGTAGGAATTATTTGTAATTGTTCGCGTACAAATCCAAGCTGAGGAGCGGTTGAATCTAATCTGTAGATTGCAGGTCTACCTGTGGACCTTACCACGCTAGAAATTTTATGTGTGGTCACACTCCAGATAGGATCAGTTGCTCTTTTTCTACCTCCTTCAAGTTCACCAGGTTCATATAAATATCTTACGGTCACTTTACCTAGTACTGGTTGAGAGGAAGATTCACGTTGTATTGGTATATTTTTTGTGATCGCATTAGAAGGTTTCATAGAAGTTGCACGAGTAATTTCGTTATTTAACGCAGCTATCACACTTGGTAATCTTGCAACCCATTCACGAGATCTCTCCGTGGATTTAAAGTGAGTGGATATTTCCTTTGCATACTGGTATCCAAATAACCGCTCAGCAAGTGTTCGATTAAATCGTTCAACGATTGCCTGATCACGATGAATTTCCGTGTATCCTCGTCTGATTTTAACGTTATGTTTTTTCATCAACGATGATACTGCACCAAGAAATTCTTTGTCAGGATCAACCTGTAGCAGTTATGGCCATCGTAGACCACCACGTTGATAAATTCGTTCAAACGCAGATGCAACTTCAGTTGCTGTCTTTGTTGACAGTGGTTCTCCTTCTTTATATCTACTTGCAACGTCAACGACAGTTAACGCGTATTTGTATGTGTATTGACGTCTGCCAATTTTAATGGTATCATGTGGTAAAAACAAAATATCTGCTTGATGAACTTCATTAGGGGTACTGACATTAAAATGTGCATACCGAATTTTTTTAGGTGGTGGTAGATAAATTTACCATATTGCCTGTCGTGCTAACCACGCTGCAGCAACGGCACGTGAGACTTTTGCTGCTTCAGCAAGTTTACTAATCGCTGCTTTGCCTCTCCAATATCCTCTTGGGCTATAATAAACAGATTCCATTATTATGATAATAATCAGTTGATTAATTACCAGCCCCTAACATTATTTTACCTTTCATACCAGCTTTTACCAGAAAAGCTGCTAATTTTTCTCTAAGTGATTTATCTTTTACATTCTTTATGGCATGAATTAATTTTATATCGGCGAGATGTCATTGTAAATCTTTACTTTTATACGCAACATCATGAATGTGACACGCTTGATCAATTGCATTTATTGGATATTCTCCAGGTTTTGGTTGGTCTTGGTTATCGAGTCAGATATCAAGACGAGTTCCTGGACCACAATAATTATATCCAGGTAAATGTTTTTCACCAGGATACTTTGCCCACGGAGCTCCTGGTAATTTACCTAACGAAGCAGAGATATCTAGACCAGTCTTTGATGAAATAAATTTGTATTTTTTTGTACCACATTTCACACACTTGCCTGTAAGTGCGCGCTTGTTATTTTTTGTTATTATTGTCGTTAATCCACTGGTATGGGTGGGTGCTCTACATCAAACACAATATAAATCCATATTATTATTATATGGATATAATTGACTTCTCAGCGACACGAAAACAAGAGCCAATCAAACATCATCCAGCGCTACCAAATTCCATCAGAGCAATTATACTCGGCCCATCTGGGTCTGGTAAAACACAATTATTACTTAATTTGATAATGCGATGGCTGAAGTGGGATAAATTATATTTAGTAGCACCATCTGTAGATGATCAACGATGTTACGAAGTACTTAAAGATTTTAATGAAAATGCAAAGTCACTGACGTGTCCTGATAATGATGCTATTGATTTTATTACCGATATCGATGAAGCTCCATCCATAGATGATCTTGATGGATGTATCAATAATCTCGTAGTATACGATGATGTAATGCTGGACAAATAATCCAATCCAGCTCGGATATTTTCGCGAGGCCGTCACAAAAATACAGACGTGATTTATTTAACTCAGAAATACACACAAATTCCAAAAGTGATCCGAGATAATTGCAATATCTAAATTGTGTTTAATGGAGTAGATAATTGTACTTTGCAAAATATTTATTATACTTGATGTTCAGGGGATATGGACATGATTAAATTTAAAAACTTATTTTCAAAAGCACAAGCTGTTCCGTTCGGATTTATAACGATAAATTTACATGACCCAAAATCTAGGTATCGTATAGGTCTGGATAAAATTTTTGGTTAATTATAGCAGCAGAGGGGGTGAACGACCAGCGTTGAGTGACCAGCGCGTAAACGAAACATTCCTGAAAATAAAAACGCGCGTCATATGATGAAACAAAATGAGCTAACCCAATTGGCCTGACAAAGTGATTGTTAGAGGTTGTGGTTTAATGTTATTGACATTGAGATTTCCTTTTCGTAGGAACGTTTATTTTTTATAAATAAGGTCTCCAACAAAAATGGTCTGTTCACCCCCTCTGCTGCTCTTTCTCATAAGAATTCCATTTTTAATGAAATAACAGACAGGTACATCAGTGGCTTCAGTTTCACTAATGGCCCTCTGAAACAAACAGGAGATCTCAGGATCATTTTCCTGTTCGACAAGTGATTGTCGTTCAACACCCTGATTAGATGAAAGAGAATGAGTAGTTAAAAGAGGACCACTGTGATCAATACCTTTTGATTGATCCAAACAAGGAGTGAAAGTGACCTCATCAAAAGCCTGACCAATACATGTGTCAGCTAAAGGAATATTTTCCTTATCAAAATCATTCTCAAGAGCTTTCTTTCCCACAGCTCTAATAACTGCACAAGCTGGTTATAAATCAGGGAATTCTTTTTCAACTGGATCAACTTTCTGATCCAAAGAAGGCTTGTCAGTTACAAGTGGATTAACCACAACCTTATCTCCAGCTAGGTTGTTGCCTAGTAATAAATGAATGCTCTCAATGGTTAAAGAAGGCACAATTCCGACTGTCACATGTCCTGAAACTAAGTCAAATGACAAATTTACAGAATGGAGAGGAACATTAACAAAGCCGCACTCTACTCCCTGAATGAGAACCCTCTCATTAGGACAAGACTTCTCAGAAAAAGGCAAAGCACTTGATAATAATAGACTCTGAGAAGCTCCTGTATCCCTTAAAATTTTAATAGGGATAGGATTGGCCAAATCACCCAAGAGTGATATAGAACCCTTCAACATAAATGGTTCATAATTCTCCATAATAAAATCAGACTGGGGTTTATTAGACCCAACAAACGTATTCCTTTCAATACATGGCCTTGACCTCTTAGAAATAAGAGCATTTGGGATAGGTCTATCTTGATTCTGATGCCTATATTTCAATCTGAAGCCATCAGGAATAACATGTCCTTTCTTCTTGCAATAAGTACACATAGGAAGAGACAAGGGTTTTGAATCAAAGTTATCCAAAGCTTGATTTTTAAAAGTTGTGCCAGAATGAGTTTTAGACAGAGTCGTATTAGGCTGAAATACCTTTTTACCAGTAGACTGCCGAGTGAAAGACTTGCCTGCAACAGAAACTTTATGAGTTAAGGAATACTCATCAGCGGCACAAGCAGCCTTTTCCAAGGTTTCAATCTGATGCTCATCAGGATAAGTCTTAATGTCGCTATGGACACAGTTCTTGAACTCTTCAAGTAATACAAGTTGTTTGAGACTTTCATAATCATGTTCAGCTTTCTTGGCTAAGCACCATCTCTCAAATAACTGCTCTTTTTCTCTTGCAAATTCGACATGAGTTTGTCCAGCTTCCTTTTTATAGTTCCTAAATTTTTGCCGATAAGCTTCAGGGACTAACTCATAACCCTTTAAGATGCATTCCTTAACCAAATCATAGTCAGCACTTTGATGAACTGACAGTGAATGGTAAATATCACTAGCTGTACGAGCATGTATACATTGTAGTAACTGAGTCCAATGCTCCCTTGGCCATTTAAAATTTTCAGCGACTTTTTCAAAACGAGGAAAATATTTGTCTACTTCTTTTCCTCTAAAAGGGGGCACTAACCTGATATTTTTTGTAATATCAAAACTTGAATTTGTATGTGAAGTGGGATTGTGTTTTTCATCTGCCAGCTCCATTTCTTTCATTTTAATTTGAAATTCCTTTTCATCCTTCTCTTTTTGCATCTGTAAGTGTATTTGTTCTTTTTGTAATTGCATTTGTTCTTTCTGTGTATTTGTTCTTTTTGTAATTGCATTTGTTCTTTCTGTAACTCCAATTGCATTTGTCTTTCTTTCTCTCTCTCCTGTCTCTCTCTCTCTCCTCTTTTTCAAACTGCAACTGCATTTATTTTTCCTCTTTATCTTTCTTAAGTTCCAGCTTCCTTAACTCTAATTCCATCTTGTATTTTAATTTCAATACCTTTACTTTTATATCAGAGTCTGATGCAGGCTTACTGATCAAACCCAAAACACTTATCAAAAACATTCTTGTCTACCAAATCCTGGATCAAAATGTTTTTAATTTCTTGCTTCGTTAAGGAAGATTTTGCCTCAGAAAGATTATATTTTCTGGTAAGTTCAAGCAACTCATCTTTTTTCAAACTATCCAACTGCTCCTGAATTGGACTAGAAAGAAAAGTCTCCACTTTTAATGACATTGTGAAAAAAAAGCCTCTTGATTCCACTAAAATTTCAAACAAAATATGAAAAAGTACTTGGGATTTAAAATATTCTGAAAACTAGGGGAATTTAAATTTCAAGAAAACAATTTTCTGAAATATTTTAGCCAAAATTCATATATTCCAAGGACGAGAACCCCAATTTTCCTTTGTTACGTGTAGGCTCGTACAAAAGTAACAAAAGAAAATAGTGAAGTCAACAAGCTTTGTAATTTAACAAAATAATTTATTTCCCTAGAAAACAAGGTAAAAATATGAAACAGGACTTACGGTTTGTGAATATAATCCAAAAATTAATCCTAGAATTCAAAACAACAAGTCCTATCACTAATAGTTCTAATTGAATCCAAGTTCGATTTTTGATGGAGTTCCAATATGAAAGGCGATGACGTCCTCTATAACCAGTTTGTGTTGATGTGTCAACAGTTCCTTGTTGAGTCACCAAGAATATAATTCCAGCTTTTGAATTCCGAATAATTTGGTGAATGTCTTTGTCCAAGAATTTCATTGAAGAAGAGTATTTTCCAGGGTGAATAAATTATTTTAAATATGAAAATTATCTCAAATGGCAACAAGAAGACAAATAACTTGAGCCCAAAGGTATATATTTATGACTGATCAAATCTACTAGAAAATGTCTGTTTTAACCTGCAATTTTAGATCACATGATGGCTCACGTGGTCACTTGAACAGCGCAGTAAAAAAAAAAAATGCCAATTTGCACGTAGGCTAGAATAGCCCTATCTAAGAATCAGACTCCCACACTGGAAATAAATTTAAAAAATAAAACTGTTTACAACAGACTAACACATGGGCTGACCATGACCTTGGAAATGACCAATCATTTTCACTCAATGTTTACAAAATGAGAAACAAGGTCAAGAACTAGGTTAGCTAAAACTAAAAATGTAGCAATCGAATTGTGTTGTTATCAGGTCAAAACAGAAAACTGAACCTTCCAAAAAAAGTCAAATCCAGTGAATAAAGTTATCATTACAATAATGTAATGAAATAAAAATAAAATAAAAGAATTTAAAACTAACACATAAGCAATTAAATTACATATACGTAACAATACCTCTTAAGCTAGTGTTCAGACCTATTAAAGTTACATATCTAGTTTTTGAAAAGCTTTGAATTTGTTATATGGTGTGCTGATTTTGGTCAAAAAGTTGACAGTTTGCAGTGTGACAAGCTTTCAAATTAATGTCGGTTCTGGTTCTGATTATATGCATGACCCACTTAATTCGAACCTCAGTTTCTGTCAAAGCACATCGGCCACAATTCTCACTTTCAACACTTTTCCAGCTCCAGTAATCTGATGTAACCCATAGCTTTAAAAACAAATTGCCATCACTATCATTGGCCAGTATTTGCTGAACTAAATCCTCATAGATGAATGTGCTGGGATTCAGCCATATTGAATTATCTAGGTAGCCTGTATTGATCACATACATTTGTAAAATTTTGTTGATGCATGGTTCAAACAGCAACATGCCTTGTCCAGGACCCAATGTGCTAATTGAACTCAGTGCAGTGAAGGAGTGTTAATGACATCATGTGAAAGGGGCGCTATGCATGGTATCTAATTACTTCATGTGGATTATGATAATAGTGGAATTGCTAGCATATGACAAAAAATCAAACCATACTTCCAATTGTCACACAACATAAAATAAATGACTCAAAAAAAAAAAATTTCAATCATATTAGTTTTTTTAACAAATCTCTAAGATTCAATGACTTTCAATGACCTAGGTTAAATCAATGACTTTCAAGGCCTTGAATTAAGGTTTCATTTCTTAATGACTTTATATGACTTTTAATGACCATGCGAACCCTGATGCATAATCTTTCTAAAGCATTTTTTAACTCACCTGACCAAAAGGCCAAATGAGCTTTTGGTATGATATTTTGTGCAGCATGTCAACATTTGTTTGTGAACACTCAAGAGGCTTCAATTCTGATCAGATTTAGGTATACAAGTTTATATCAAGACCTCGGATGAGTTTGATTTTAAAATACATCTTTGCACACTAATGAAATTAAGTTGTATCAGATGGCTGAGGTTGTAAGCACCAGAAGTCATATTTGGTATGTAAGCTTATTGCATCAATAACAGGTGAGTTTGATTACGAGTGGCATCCATGCATATTAATGGGATGTCTGACTGGCTGACCTTGTGAACACTCTAGAGGTCAGATTTTCTACAACATCCACTCATAGTAATAAGGTGATTCTGCTTGTGATTGGATGGGCTTCTGAAGAGACAGGGAAAGATTACACTGTTACTGAAAGCTTTCTTTAGTTACAAAATGGTTGTAATTCCAATCTTCCTCTTGTGCAAGGGTAGTGACCTGTTATATTCAACTGTTAGCACCTATGAATAAGTAGCCAGTTCCTGTTTTAATTTAGACAGTATTACTGATTGTCACAACAGGCCAAAGACCACAAGGTCACATTGAGTTATTACCTGCTAATTAAATATACCTAGAGCTTTATTCAGACCACAAATTTACTGCCCGTTAAATCCAAGATTGGGATGCAATCTACAGTATACGTGAATGTAACATGGAAGTCAAATAATTAGAAACCTTATTTTGTACAAAAAATAAATTCACACGTTCAAATCTGAAACCCTTAAAATGCATCTGTGTTAAGTGTATCCCAAAATCGAAAGGGGAAAAAAAAGAGCACCTAAATTAGAATAATTACAGTATTAAACACTAATGAGGCATACACTCATTTATATTACAAAAGACAAAATATAACTCGTGTTGTCACATGTGATCTTGGACCTTCTGCAAGCCTGACACTTTATGACCTCTGATTAACAAGCCAATATGTACAGCAGTTTGAGGACCTTAGTCTATTTACAATGCAATTAATTAATCACATTTCATAATTAAACTTTAACAAATGGCCATTTGTATTTTTTTGATTTTTTTAAATTTACTGCCCTCGAGTTGATAAAGGTTTCTGTCATTTACAATTTGTAATTCTGTTGCAACCTATAAAATTTCATGACAACTGATGGTTGGGTTCTCGATTAACATGAACCTCGTCAAGAAGATATCATAAAAATACGTCAGCAATACTTCACAAACAGAATTATGAATATCTATTTGATGTTAATCATGAGACATTTCATGATAGCTCACAGACAAGCGCTTGCAATACTGGAGAATATTCTTTGACCCATACTGTTATTTCAATCAGATGGCATTTTAGAAGATCTTTGACCCATACTGTTATTTCAATCAGATGGCACGTTAGAAGATCTTCGACCAATACTGCTTTTTCAATCAGCTGGCAAGTGATAAGATGTCCTTGTTGATACCTCAGGCTTGTTTTTTATTTAAAAAATGCATTGCTTTCATGCATTCAGGTCACCTTTACTTGCTATAGAATGATTCTTATAGTTTTTTTTCAAATAGCTGCCAGTAATGAAGTCTTTGTGACTGGGGGGTTGGGGTGCCAAAAGAAGTATGTGTATTGTACATACACCACACCCTTTATCTCTTGAGTGTATCTTTTGCAAAGAAAGAAAATTGCTCAAACTAAAAATATCTTTGAATATTTTTCTGATGTAACAAACTATTCATAAAAAAGACAACAAATATCCAAATGGAAGGTGTATTATAACCTACCTTTTGATACTGTTTCAATTATACATGACCAATTTAAATTATAATTATTAAAATTTATGATGTTCCAAAATCGCACCTAAATGTGGATCTTTTCAAAAAGAAAATATACAGACAGAGTCTAATTTGTCCTTACTGAAAATATAAAACTATCATTAAGGACACAACTTTATCCATTCATCTCAGACAGCAGATTGGAAGAAACAGATGGATACGAATAAATTTGTTCCCCCCCCAATCTGCACCAATGCTTGACAATAGGAATAGTAACCTAAGAGAACTGCATTTATTACTACAGTAATCCATTATATCTCTATCTCCTATGTCACTGATTTGTGTTTATGTTTCTTGTGTTTATGTTTTTTATGATGGCTCCTGTGTTTGCGTCTTGAATCATCTTCACTATTTTCTCTGTCCTCATGTCTCCTAGAACTGCCACGACTATCACCTTGATCTCTTTTTAAGCTGCCCTCACTCTCATTTTCATCCTCTCTCTTTCTCTTTGATGTTTCATGACTCTCATCTCTGCTCCCCCTTGTGCTATCTACATGGTCTTCCCATCTTTTGGACCTCTCTTGACTGTCCTCTCGGGAATAGCTTGACCTTTCAGAGCTTTCATCTCTCCTTCCCTTGTGCCGCTTTTGCCCTCTGTCTTCACTATCATCTCTAAACCTCTGTCTCCTCTGCCCGCTCTCTTCTCTTTCATGTCTGTGATACTGGCTCTGACTGACATCACTGTCTATACCAGAAAATCTGTCTTCTTTTGTGTCCATTCTAGTATTGTAAAGAACAAAATGAAGAATTTCTTTACTCTGCTGTTGTAACGTAATCTTATATTTAGAAAGGGAAGTTCAATAAGATAAAGTCATATCTGATCATTACTGATAACACTTCATTTCTAAAATAAATTAACTGTGGTTCATGCACTTAATATTTGTGACTGTAAAGGAGTAGTGCATACAAATTCTGAAAGGTAATCCAAGAAAAGGACAGTCCCATCTTGAACAGGGTTGAAAAAGTTAGCATTCTGAATTAGAAAAAAAATTAAAAACATTCAGATTTACCCCTCTCTTGCTGTGTTTAATGCTGACTGATCATATGTATGTACTGTATCTGACTGGTTGCCTGTTTTTTCTCTCTTCAGAAAATCACTCCATATCTCTGTCTGGTTCTCTATTACTTCTTTTATAATCTTAAAACAAGAAACAAATAGTAACAGAAATGAAGGAAACAAAGCAATACTGGAATGAAAAAGAATCAACTAGCTGTGAGGACACATACACAAATATATCTTTTCAAAAGAAAAATTGTTTATCAACAGTGAACATAATTACACTTTTAAGACTTTATATGTTTATACTTTGTTCATATTAAATATATGCCAGTGTGACAGTGGCAAAACATTTGTGCTGATGTAAGCTTCTATGATGGTGTTAATTTTCTGTACTACTAAGACAGATTCATTCTACTCTTGTTCCTAATACTTTTATTTTGTAAGAATCGGTTCATATTACTAAAAATTCTGGATCAAAGATAACCTGGTATTATAACAAGACCAGATGACAGCCTATTTTGATAGATACATAGAAATATAGATACATTAAGAACATATAAGGGCTGTTCCAGTAAAACATATACCCCCCAGGGGGAAGGCACTTTCAAATTCAACCAACCCACAACAGCAATTTAAAAAAATTAAGATCCACCGTCAGGTATGTTTTAATTGAAAAACACTGCCCCCTACAGAAGCATATTTTTTTACATAATTTCTGGCTATGGGTTATTGGGTGGTAGAAGTGATTTTAATATTGGGTTGGGGACAGAAGCGATTTAAATGACAGCTGGCTGGAGGTAATCTACTGAATTCTTATATATTTATTCATTATAATCAATCTTTTGTCCTTTTGTTTGTTTGTCTATCAGCCATGTATGTCTCTGATACTGTGAAATCATAAATTTTCTTGGTGGCTTATTATTTGTAGATGTCATTGATAGTCCCTTAATACCTACTAATTTAATGTCCATGAATATAGATTTTATATTAGGGATTTATATTCTAATACAGAAATCATGAATTTGTATCCTTACTAAACTGTGTTTACTAAAGTGATCACTATGTTTTGCTATTTTTCTTTGTTCTCAAGCATGCAGCTTTTGATTAGAATAATAGTTAAATCTTGTATTGCTTTAAATGTGTGGTCAGATGATATGATTCCCTTGTTATTATTTTTTTCAATAAATGTTTTGGTAAACTTATAATACATGATTTGTCAGAAAAAAATCATTAATGCCTGTGAAAGCAATGTCACATTATTTCTGCCTACTTTTACACTATATCATTTCTTGTAAGAACACATATTTCAGTTACTGATGTCTTATTTTTATGCCTTGTTGCAAGACTAATATAAAGTTTTAAAAAAAAGGAATCTAGCATGTCAAACATTTTTATATAAAAAATTAGATTTTAAAAAATGGATGAAAGTCAAGGAATCATTTTTTCCCAGAGTGCTCGTAAAATCAATGTCATTGCAGTTAACTGTATTGTCAAAAGCATCATCATCATCCCTGATTGCCTAGCAGTAACATTCTGCACTTTTAATCCAGTTGTCGCAGGTTCTATCTCCCACTTCTAGTCTTTCATACGAGGTTTATACCTATGGTTTGAGGGGCTTTCATGGCAGAGTATAAGATGCTTGTCTTGTGATACAGATCTGTGGGGCTTCCATGGCAGAGTGGTGCAAGATGCTTATCATGTGATTACTTGCCTCCAATGTGTAAATGAGAATGTTGCCAGTTACTTGTGGAAGGTCAGTGGTTCTACATAAGTGGTGTTTGGTGTCTCAAAAGTACTTGGATTTTCTTCAGCAGTAAAACTGGCTGCCATATATAGATTCTCTTCATCTGAAAATAGTGTAAAGGCCATAATGATCTACCGAAACCGGAGATCTCATGTCTGAATGACTTCAGCTGTTGGAGATAAACATCAAATCAACAGAGGCTCCATGTGCCCTAGTGTACTAAGGTGCTTGCTTTTACAGATCACTTGCACATCTCTCAGAGTGATTTTTGTCACAGATCAACCAATTTGGGTTGGTGGTCTTTTGGGGTTCTTCCTCCACCTAATATACTGTTAACCAACCCGCCAAAAAACAAACCAAACCAAACTAAATCAACCAACTAATCAAATGTGGCAACAGCAGCAAAGGTACTAGTCCATCATTCTGCCACTGCTGTTTGAATTTATAAATTTTTACTGCAGTAATTTTTGTAGACCTTTGAATATTGTCAATTATGCCTTTCTGACTGTTACCTAAAAGTCATCATCAGTTGGTACAAATGGAATTTTCGTGGTGAGCATATGGGATGGAGAAGTCTTGAGCAATCCTGCATCACACGCTGCCGAAAAGTTTACATTTTAGCTCACTTCAAGTTTCTCTAACAATGTCCATTGTTCCAACCAGAACTGTTATAACTTATTCAAGCTATATTCACCGATATCTGGAGATGTGCATCTGTAATAAATATTTGTAACAAAGTATGAGAATGCATCAGTGTTTTTCAGTGATGCATTTGAACTGAGCAACAACCAGAATCAACAAACCAAGAAATGAAATTATTCACATCTCAGGCAGAAGTGCAGTGTATAATCATAATCTGTCAAAAGATTTTTCAATCTTTAAATTTGCCAAATTTTTTTCCAACCATACTGATTCAGTGGACATAATCACCAGAATGGACAGGAACAGACCAGAACAGATATAACCAGAAGGTTAAAATCGATTTGAGTAGCTAAATTCACGTGGTTTAGTTAATTGTACCTTTATTGTCTTCCCTTTGATGTAATTTCTTACTGAAGCTGAGAAAATAATGTTGCACACATCAAAAAGGAGGTACACTTCTTCTCATTATTGTTGTTATTATACTTCTCCATTCCAGCCTGTTCTTATGATCTTGTTCTCCCACATACTGTTTTAAAGGTTTATGATATGAATCTAAATTTGTCACTTACTTTTCCTACTACTATACTAATTGTTTGTGAATATGCATATCAATGTGAAATGCATTCGGGAGACTAAATCCAAGATAGAAAACCTCTACATTTCTAGATGTATTCTGCTTGGAATCCATGCTTCTGCACAAAACTCAAAGAGTTCAAGACTCGCTGTACTAATTCAGTTCCCATTGTAAACCTGTGCAAACACCATATTAAAATTCAATAATTTAAAATTTTGACTGCTCATGATCAAATTTGTATCAGTATAGACACATCTATGATGACAGCTTTTGTGAAAAGAAAACCATAACAGTTGCACTATTTTCTGGATCTACACAAATTTGAAATGTGTGCTTTCAATACTACACCAAAGAGTCAGGTGCTGATTTCAGTAATGAGTCTTCCAAACTCAGGTCTGTAGAGGGACAGAAATTATGTTAATAAAACAATGTCCCTGACTTTTTTCAATTACAAGTAGGACAAGCTCTCAAAAGATTCTTTTTACTAAAATCTTACTTTGATTATCAACCAATCAGGGACAGTCAAACCATGTATACTCTATTGTATCTTCCCTGATTTATAGTATGGTTCTCATTCTTTCATATCTGTAGTAATGTGAGTCCTTCAACAACTCTCAACAGTTGTATGCCTTTTCCGACCATGCTGACTGGACACACTGTAAGATAATGTTCAAGTAACAGAAATACCATGGGATAACCAGAGACCAACAAAATCAAATAAAATGGTCAAGTTATCTCCCCTGCAGGGATGCTGCCAGGATTTCAGGATTTAATCTAAGTTTGTGTGTGTGTGATCTCCAGTGAGGAAGTGGTGGTGGGAGGAATAGCCATGGTCAAATATCTCTCTAACACTTAAATATCTGTCACTCTTTCTTACTGTTCCACTCTGTTAAGGCTCTACTGAAATCAAAATACTGAAAGAGATGTCATCTCTAGTTGTATAGCGATTATTACTGTGATGTCATTGGGCATGGTCACGTGGTTGTGGTGGAGTCTTGGTTGGGATGGCAGAAAGACCATAGGCTTACTCCATATTTGACAGCTAATTACGATGTTGTCAGAAGAATTAAACTTTTTCTAACAATTCAGTTGGATTCAGATTATATATTTGATTCATAGTCAATGAACAGGTTCTAAAAATGATGTGTTTATTTTGGAGCCATGTTCATCCATCACATTCAAGATCTGAATAAACCAAAGGTAAAATTAGAACAGCTGCATCCTAAATTACTATCATGGCAACTTTAAATGTTATTTAATGTGAGACTTTAATGCCAAAACTTGTAGCTTCAGTGATTTTGGGATTAAAAAATGAATTTCTTCTCAAACAACTCAATCTGTTGCAAATTACATTGTTTTTTAGTGATACTGAGAATTCTTGATGTGTAAAAATTTCACAAGAAACGAACAACATCAGATCAGGAAATTAATACCACTTGGGAAAAACTGATAGGAATATGCAGAAATAATGATAGTATTATTTAAATGGAATATGTAGTTACAATACAAGTGCTGGTTCTATAACTTTACAAAATACATCTCGTGCAACTATTCTGTTGTTTCTAACAACACTCTGTAATATGGTAATAATTTTTGCACACATGAAGTTGACACACTTTTTACTTTAGTCCTTTGCTAATTAATAGTTTTAGATTTTACAACAAAACTAAGCACATTTTACCTTTTGACAATAATACATGATCACAAATATTTAGAGTGTAAGAAAATAGAAGTTACAAATTTATTAAAAGTATTGGTACCAGTAAAACTAAATGAGATGGTAAAAAATAATCAGGATGAACAGATTAGTAGTGTAGTAAAGAATCCATATATCTGAATGACATCAAATATTTTTTCATCAATTTCATCATTAGTTAATGACACTACTTCAAAATGTTGTGTACTAGATGATAGTAATCCAATTTGTAATACAGATACCAAATGATGGCTTGGAACTAAGTGCCAAAAGGTCTGCAGAAAATATCAACATCCTCAAAATATACATGGGAATAACCACACACAAACAGGACAAATTTTATCCATCTTGCTTTGAGTTTACACATTTCAGTCAGTACCTTATGTTTAATGTCATTCAATTTTTGCACATAGAGAGCATGACTTCATTTGGTAATACATCTGCATGATATCAAAGTTAGTTTCATTATTTTTTTGTTGCCATAGTGGTTCTGCCAACTAGAGATCTACACACACTTAATTATGTTGTATGGGGATTCTCTGATGATCCCTATGAGCATTAATCTGTTGATTGTTTCTGAATTTAATATGATCCTCCTCCTCTGTGTACGAATATTCTGTGCTGAGAACTCCCTTTCATTGCCTGCTGTCTGAAACACATATGCATAACTAGCTTGAACAAGTTACAGTTCTTTATGGTTGTGCAATTTTCAACATCTCACACGTATGGCCCCATGGGTATTCTCTCTTTGATATCTCTGTTGCAAAAAGAAAAGTTTTCACTAACATGAACTCTGCCAAAGATTCACTTCCTTGAATCAGTGCTTTGCTGCCTCTTATGCCAGATTTTTTTCTCTTCCATAATGCAGTATTAGGGTTTTAAGTCCAACATTCCCATAGTCTGCTTGTTCAGACATGGGTATCCTCAATAAATAACTGGCATCCTGTCCATCCAACGCGTACATCGGACTCGCACTCAACATCAATTTTGGGCTCAAAATTACACACTGGCGTTTCCAGTGACATTTTCCCAATGTCCAACAGACTGATATACATGAAATTCATTGTCATCATAACTATCACCAGCCAGTATTTGCTGAATGAAAATGTCGTCTGACAACAAACCCTGTTGTGATTCAGCCATTTTGATTTCCTGTGTGGCCCTTATTTGAAACACGCATTTGTAAAACTTCCATGATGAAAGTAATGTTAAAACTACCATAAAATGCTTGTTCCAGGGCCCAATGAACCAATCAAATTTAGTTTAACAGCCATTCATGTTGAACCAAAGTATCCAGCTATTTTAACGTTTGCCTTAATGCAGCTGTCACATCAAACACTGCGATATTGCTACTGGCAGCGCGAATTACGTCACGAAATGCACTTTTTAAGTTAAAAGTTGAATAAAAATTGCATACTGCGCAAAGTACGTTTTATATCTGCAATATTGGCATAATTTGCGGAACGCGTATCACTGTTTTAAAAGTACGCGAATTTGTACAAATTAGGTACACTCGTGTGTACTGGCATCATTTTCTGACCCAATGTTTTATTCATGTTCGACCGCTAGGAGCGGGGTTAGATGTGATTTTAAATATATATTCGGTTTTTTTTCTGACAACCCCACCAGCAATTTCTCATTTTGTTAACACAACCCACAACAGAAGTGATTTTCCTAATCAGCCTTCCACTGTCAGAATCAAAATAATTTGAAACACAATCGCCTACAGAAGTTTTTTTGAAGTGCCGTCCCCGGGGTGGGGTGGGGGGAATATATGTTTTACTGGAACAGCCCTAAGCAGATATTTGTTGATTCAAAACATATTTTCATCTAACCTTAATGTTAGGGAGTTATGTTTCTGAATTGAAAGTACTGTTCTTAATTCCTTTTCAGCTGCAGTTAAAGTCTCGGTAAATTTGTTCCCTCATCAACAACAATTTCTATTTTCCTGGTTATCAGAATAAAAAGTTAAAGGGCCTGAACAGTCTTCAATTTTTGACATAAATGATAGCAATGCTGAACGGTTACTAAACAATGAATTACTACTCTTAAAGTGTTATTGTTTTCTTTGAGGCCAAACATGAAAAGGTAGTAATGTGAACAAGTTAAACTACAATTTGTTAACTTTTCATGGAGGCAGTAAGTGCAGCTAATATATTTCTTTTGAAAAGAGTCCTGACACAACAAAAAGTTTTTGTAGTGTCCATGGTTCTTACTGAAAGCAGTAGAACTCTTCATAAGCAGGCAAATGGGGATCACAAACACGACTGTAAATATTCACTGTAACAGTATCCTCATATAGAGGAGTTATTTAATATTTTTTATAAGAGACAGTCCAAAATATTCTCATAAAAAACTTAAACTTGTAATACCAGCCTTTATATTAAATGAAGTTGATGAACGATGGAAAGAGAGGGCAGCTTGATATAGATTTTATTGTAAAGAATGACATTCCTTACCCAATGGCATGAATGAATATGCAAGATGTCATATTAAGAACAACTTAATAGACAATTATGTCTTTGGTTGTTATTACCTGAGTGTACGACTTTTTAGTAATGTGCACATTTTTGGCCCTGTAGGATTGTCTTCTTCTCTTGAAATCTCTCTGGGCTGCAAGTTCTTCAAGGCGAGACTTGGGGGTCTTGCCTTCATTGCTATCTGAATAGGAAAGACAAGCAAATTTGGTACCAGCCCTTTCTGAACCATAAAAATTCTAACTAGAATAAACTCGAGTTACTTGAATGAGGGTTTGACTGAATTATAATATACTCTAAGAACAACTGGGCTCCACTTCATTTTTTAAAGAAACTTTCCATACTCAGGTCTTTGCAGAACCTACTTGCCCTGACCAATTCATTAATTGCCCAGACCTATTCATTACTTGCCCTGTCCAATTCATTACTTGCCCCAACCTATTTTGGGGATCAAATAAAAAGGAAAGAAATAAATAGTGCCATAAGATAGGTATGCATGACTGAATTAGTTAAGTCACATTTACCTAAATGTACAGTTAACAAACTAGAATATGGCAGGATCCCATATCTAGCTGAAAAAAATTGTATCTAAATCAACATACATTCAAAACCAAATAAAATGGTATATGGTTTGAAATTATTATAAAAACAGCAAAAATAATTTTTGTATTACTATGTTAAATTCTGAAAAATAAATGTAAGAAAACATGTCTATAAGATTCATAAAATGGTTACAATATCCTCATTATAAATCAAGCCACCTTTACACATCTTTCTATTATAAAAGAAACTCCCTTCTATGCTTATACATTTGACATTACATTTGTCCCCTACACCCAACACTGTTGTGCATCAGTCCTACATAATGTTATCAAATATGGTTACATGAGGTTTGACTGAAAGAAACAAATAATTAGGCTATTTTTAAGGCAAAGAGAGAAATCTTGTTCAAATAGGTGAATGTTGCACACATATTTGATGCTTTTGTATCACATGCAATTACCTATTGGATTCAAACTTATCAAGTTACACAACTTACAGCAGCATGGATTTACAATGAGTAGGGCCTTTATTTGCAGAGAATTTAATATTTCTGGAACAGTCCTGCATTTGTTATGAAGTGTACAATGATCAAATGGAGTGGAATAAAAAAACAAAAATGAAAATCACCTGTCTGGTCAGACAAACTCTTTTAACTTTCACTTGGCCTAACCTTAGTTTCACTTGCCTCACGCAATCAAGTAACCATTAATGTTAAGCCCTGAACAGTTCCAGTGTTTTCACTTGCAATCAATATTTAACCCTATTAAAATAGTTAAGTTCATATTAATTCCTTCCTTGTATCACAAACTCAGGCATTCAGTACTGACTGACCTCTAACTCAGCATTACCAATACTTATGAACAAATGCAAAAAGACTATTTACTGGTCAGTTACAGTTGTTTCAAAACTTGTCCATTAAAGAAATTATATGCAGTGAGGGAGCGCTGTACCTTTTTGGGCTAGTTCCTCTAGATTGGCAGTAAGGAAAGGATCACTATGCCAATCATTTCCTGATCTTCGGGATTCTCTAGCTTGCTGTATGATGTGTTCATACACAGCCAATCTGTCCTCTCTTGACAAAATCATCTCCTCTTCACGTGATGTGGCCGGAAAAGTGTTGTGACCATAAAACACTGAAACAATGGTAATAAAGTAATTTAATACAAGCAATGTACCTAATAAAACAAACCATTTAATTCTTCAAAAGGATATTTGCATATAAAAGAACAGGACAGGACTCGCTCTTTATATTGGTAATACAATGTATTTTTAACTATCAAGGTATTTTGCACATTTTGTTCAACTTACAGAAAAAGAAATGGCAGAAATTTCATGGCCCATAATTCTGTCATTATTTTAAAGATATCATTTATAATGAGAATGAACAATGAACATGTGGTAATTATGTAAATTATGCATTATCTAAAACAGACAGCTGATAAAATGGCTGCTCCCATGTGCTGATAAATCAAAATGAAATAGTCCAAAGAACACCAGGTTTAACAGTTATTAAAATAGGGAAAACGAATTTTGCCAGAATACAAAATGCCAGCTTCTGAAAAAGTAATATGAGCAATGAATGAATTAAAAATAAAGTAAACAAAGTTATCAGCTCATTTATCCCAATTTTTAAAAAAAATTGAAGTTCAAAAGTGAAAATGACAAAGTGGAGCTAGCTTACTTCTGAGAGGTTCACACCTGAAGTAAGGCTGAGCTGTTTACTCTATAACCCAATTTGCACCCATTAATCATACACCAAACGAAAATGAATCAAAAGCTATTTTAATAATATATGAGATATTCTGGTTCTGTTTTAAATAATCAGGATAACCAGTGAGGAAAATCTTTAAAAATCAAACCATATGTAAAGTGCAAAACTAGAGTGGAGCCAAAGAGTTCTTGTGCGAAAGATCTATAATGTACGAGGAAAAGCAAATTTTTTCATAAATTATGTTTCTCCCATATATATAACCTAATCACATTACATTAAGAATAACTTTCACAACTACCTCTGAATAAAGCTCTCCCAGGAAGATAAAAACATCTTTCTGCCTCTGTGTGTGTGTGTGTGTGCGCATGTCTCTTGGTATGTATGTATGTATGCATGTGTCTGTCTGCCTGGATAATATAAAGTTACCTCCCCTTTCTACACCCTGCTAGATGGTTATCATTAAAACCAGATGTATCGGCATTATCTAAAACAGACAGCTGATAAAATGGCTGCTCCCATGTGCTGATAAATCAAAATGAAATAGTCCAAAGAACACCAGGTTTAACAGTTATTAAAATAGGGAAAACGAATTTTGCCAGAATACAAAATGCCAGCTTCTGAAAAAGTAATATGAGCAATGAATGAATTAAAAATAAAGTAAACAAAGTTATCAGCTCATTTATCCCAATTTTTAAAAAAAATTGAAGTTCAAAAGTGAAAATGACAAAGTGGAGCTAGCTTACTTCTGAGAGGTTCACACCTGAAGTAAGGCTGAGCTGTTTACTCTATAACCCAATTTGCACCCATTAATCATACACCAAACGAAAATGAATCAAAAGCTATTTTAATAATATATGAGATATTCTGGTTCTGTTTTAAATAATCAGGATAACCAGTGAGGAAAATCTTTAAAAATCAAACCATATGTAAAGTGCAAAACTAGAGTGGAGCCAAAGAGTTCTTGTGCGAAAGATCTATAATGTACGAGGAAAAGCAAATTTTTTCATAAATTATGTTTCTCCCATATATATAACCTAATCACATTACATTAAGAATAACTTTCACAACTACCTCTGAATAAAGCTCTCCCAGGAAGATAAAAACATCTTTCTGCCTCTGTGTGTGTGTGTGTGTGCGCATGTCTCTTGGTATGTATGTATGTATGCATGTGTCTGTCTGCCTGGATAATATAAAGTTACCTCCCCTTTCTACACCCTGCTAGATGGTTATCATTAAAACCAGATGTATCGGTTTTTACTTCAGTGAAACCTTAAAGGATGTTCCCATTGAATGGAAGGGTGGGAAGGATTATTTGCAATGTGAGCAGGCAAGTATTATCAGAGAAACATAATTTGCTAAAAAAATCTGCTTTCTTTATCAAGTACATTACATGATCACATTACATTAGGAAAATAGGTAAGAGGAGTAGGAAATGGTGAGCATCCTACCTCTCCCTGTGCCATCCAGTAGGAGCTTGATTGCTCTCTACTAAAAGGATGAGCTTCTCCTTGTGTTAATTTTGCAAAACAAGAGACAATTTGTTTATGCATGTGTGAGGGAGACCTCTGGGGAATTCCATGCTTTATTACTGTCTCACCATCAAATGTTTCCCAGGCAAATCCAGAAAAAGTGGCAACTTCATCTCTGTGTCTAAGGTTGTGCTTTCACGAATGGGGAGTGGTTACTGTGTGTGCAGTTACTACTAACCCAAAGAGACCTTGTTCTCTCCTTACAAGGCCATGTCACACAAAAGGAAGCTAAAGAACGCAGAATGGGCGAGCCAGTCAGCTGACATCACTATGACCCAAATTATGACATAACATTCAAGGCCACGCTCATGGAAGTTGCAAGTATTTTATGAGCTGAAATCTTCATTAGTATGTCTGATCATGTGAGATGATTAATTAACTCCTGTTAGCTAAAAGGAAAGCTATTGTGTGGTTGTCTTGCATTCCGGTAGCAGTAGGAATAGTCTTTGAAAATTGATCTGGATATTGTCAATGCATCTTGAGCAACATTTGAGGGTACACACAGGATCTTGCAGCATTTCTCTACAGATCGATCAAGGAGAGGGACTGATTAGTTATTGTTGGCTGACTAGTGATGGCAACCTGTTCTTAGGAAGGAAGCCATGTTGTGTCATTAGAAGAACTGAACTATCAGAATTGAACTGAATGTAATTTGAATCTATGGATATTGTATGTAACTCACTCACTCGGCATGTTCAAAATTAACATATCATAAATTACAAGTTGAGTATATTTTAGTGAGGGAGAGTGAAGACGGTGGCTCAAGCTTAGACGTGTTTGGGGATGTCAAAACACAGGAGAAATTACATTTGAGAATAATGTGAGTAAGCGTAGTCTGGATATTTCAAAATTAGACCACTAGATGGAGATTGTCTTTTGCAACCAAAATCATCTCTTCCATGAATTCTGAACATGTCTGAGATCATGGAACAGTATTCCTTGACTGTGATAGGGGCTAACTTTCTGTTTTCAAAGACAAAGAAAAAGAAGTTTGCCATCTGGGAATGGGTGCTGAGAGTGGTGTGACATCAATGGTTGGACCCCAGTCATTGACAACACATGACTTCCCCTCATATATCTTTAATGTGGAGGATCTTCAGCTGTTGTGATCCTTTCCACTACTTAAGTTCCAAACTCCTTTTCAATTAGGACATCCCTGAAAAGCAGCCAGGAGTGAACAATGATTTTCTCTGGAAACTGTTGGAATTGTGGCGATCTCAACTGCTTGAGCCAAGTGGAGGTTGCTTTGACTCATCTGGGTATGTCTGTTTTTAAATTAA
Organism: Megalonaias nervosa; assembly: GCA_016617855.1. Taxonomy (NCBI): domain Eukaryota; kingdom Metazoa; phylum Mollusca; class Bivalvia; order Unionida; family Unionidae; genus Megalonaias; species Megalonaias nervosa. Next base: position 99,615 of record JAECUM010000146.1, on the reverse strand, counting down.
GCAGATTGCTGATCCAGGATCTTAGTGGGCAATCAGAGCTAATACTGTCTGTTTCTTATTTAATTTCTCAAATATCTTCATAATAAAACTGGAGGGAAGTACCTCCCAGCTGATTAAAAGAGTATGTAAGGCCCATGCAAAAATGAGAAATGTCAAGCACTGGATGGACAACTCTGGATAAACAATTGTTGTCACCTGATAATCAGTTGACCTGGATTATGTCAGAATTGAAAATCACCTGATACAGTGAATACCCATCAAGGTATTCCCCTACCATGAGGCAAAGGTCTGGTGATTGTTTCCCCTTGCAAAAGTATCTTGCAACATGCAAAATGTTGTCCAAAGTTATCAGGAATGTGTTTCCATGAATATGTTCCACCCAGATTAAGAATGGTTTTCATTTCCAAGAGGCTGATGTGAAAAACCTTCTCTTGAAGAGTCCACATTCTAGTAGTAGGCCTGCTCTCCAACCCGAAAAACTCCCTTTGTAACAGATACTCCCCTGCACTGAGCAGGCCTAGGTAAGAAACTTCCTTGCCTAAACTGTTTCTTATTGGATGCTTCTCTGAAGCATGAGCCCTACTTTTTCAATGCATTTGGGAAAAAGACACAAAGTTAATATGTGTTAAGAGTTCCATATCTAGATGGAAAAAAATGTTGAGAATGGATAAGGTCCGACTTATCTACATTAATTATCCACCCTGAACTGTGAATGAGGGTAGTAAAGTTTGTTCATGTCATGAACCAAAAACCATATTTACCAATTGTTTTTGCAGCATGTTGTCCAGGAATGCTGCCTTATCCATGGAGGATGTCCTGAACCAAGATATGACATAGTCTAACATCTTACTGAAGGTCCAAATTCAACATCTTGGTTGATGTCTTCTCTGATGCATGAACAATTCTTTCAATGTCTTTTGGAAGAAGATGCCAAGTTGATATATATCAAGGGTTCTATGCCTAGATGGAGAAAATGTTGAGAAGGGGCAAGGTCTGAATTCTCCACACTGATTATCCACCACACCATGTGGGAAGTTAAGGATCTTCATGGTGTGAACCAAAAGTCAAACTTACCAAATGTTTCCTTAGTGTGTCCTGCAGGAACATTACCATCATGAACTCATAGTGAAGGCTGATGGGCTTAGACTGGGGCAGTATGAATCAGTATACAGAAGTAAACATTGGACATTTCATATCTGATCATGTACTTGGCGTGTCTCTATTACAAGTCTGAATTGCCACTGGACTTCATAACCAGAAATGTTCTGGAGTAGAAGCTCTGTGTGTACAGTTTTTGTACTATCTACACCACCCTTTACAAGCAGAAAAGTAGATTTTCTTGTGTAAAAACACCCCACCCACCCACCTCAAGTGATCACTTGGAACTTTCTTCATGAAGGCAACATAATTAAAGTGGAGAGTTCGGATGACAAAATCCGGAGACCCTCTGACATGGTTTGGATGACTCATTGTTTTCTACGAATGGTTAATCCAAATCTGATGAAAACGGAGTAGTCTGGCACCTCAGGTGGGTTGCTAGAGGGTGTGGGTGATGGTGTATCACCAACAATTAGTGAAATACCTGGGGAAGGAGCAACTGTTTTCTTCTCTCTCTCCTACCTGGCTGGTTGAGAAAATACCAGTAAAAGACTGCCTATAACTCACTCAGCCAGGAGAAAAAGGAAAAACTTGCCATTGCTGAGAACCATGACTGTGAATTCTCTGGTGACAATCATTCCTCCTCTTCCAGACAAGGTGCTGGTGGATAAAATATCTCTGTACTTGACATTTTATCAGTGGGGTGAGAAAGTTGCAGGCAAATAACTCACCAAAAAAAGTTCGTGTTATCTGATCATGACTTGCCAAAAAGATATAGAAGCTCTTGTGTTATTGTGATCATGACTGATCCTTGAGATGCCCAGGAATTTTTGCAAATTTTAACAATTGTAGCAAGATTCTGAATGATCTTCATCATCTACATCCATCAAGGCACTGATCTTGTAGGTAGAGTTGACTGAATGTGGAGGAGGGCATTCCAATGGCAGACAAATGTAGATTTCCTCCATCACTGCCATCAACTAAATTTCATCCATTCTCATGTCAAATTGGCATATTTCAGCATTTCTATTTCATCCCCTTCATCAATGTGGGGAATGTCCTCCTCCTGTAAAACGCATAGTCCAGGGATAAGCCTTCCATATGGAAATGATAATGTAGTATCATCAGCATCCATCAATACTGTGTCACAGAATAAGGCAAGAAATAACTTGGTTTTGCCTTAGATCTATTTTTGACCTTTATTTGTTGTGCATGCATACAACATTACCTGGGGTGAATCATTGTTTCTCCAGGTGAGCGACTGTACTGGCATGTATCTCGTCGGAAACTACATGCGACAAGAATCACGAAAGGCATGGAATACATGAGTACTTTACCCTGACTATTATTCACTCTCCTATGGATTTATGGTTGATTTCATTTCAAACTGGCACACCGGTCATTTGGATTTTGTCAAGGAGTGAACGTTCTCCATTATGTTCTCCGGCCATAGGGGTAAGTGTTAAATTTATATTTTATTTGATATGTGAAACCTATTCCCATTTTAATGTCATATCTGGTAATGAAGCCTTTACTACTACAGATTGGAAACGTTGTGAACTTTGGATTACAAGTTGCTATTACAGTTTAATTTATTAGCATATATCTAAAAAATTAATTCAGAACCCATTATTATGACCAGTGTGGTTTTATTGTAGCTGTTTAGGGTTAAGCGTAGCTGTCCATAGAGTGGCGTGCTGTCTGTACGTATGTGTATACCTGTCCATAGGGCTGTGTAGGGCTGACGGTAGCTGTGTAGGGCTGACGGTAGCTGTGTAGGGCTGAGCTGACTGTTGCTGTTTAGTGCTGTGTGCTGTCCGTACATATGTGTATACGTAAGTCTATACATGTGGTGGAACCACAAATGTAGGCGTAGCCAATACAAGGGTGCTGGGTGCTGTCTGTACGTATGTGTATACGTATATCTGTACATGTGGTGGATCTGTGAAGGGTGTGAGCGGCCAATAAAAGTGTGGGCCAACCCAAGGATTCGGTGAAACTGTGTGGTTTATCAGTTTATGAATCATATGACTGTTCAAGTGTTAAGAGTCATATGTTTGTTCCAATTGATGTTTCAATTAAGTACACCATCAATCATTTTATATCACTTGAGATCATTAAGAATCTTATTTGTACTCCAGGAGATTATGTGAATCTCGCTTACATAGTATAATATAGGAGATTATGTGAATCTCGTCTACAGTGTATATTTTTCGAAGCATATTTGAATTCTTTGAGTTTATTTGAATCTTAATGTTATTCCATATGTGAGATTATGTGGATCTCGCTTGTGTTGCATAATATTAGTGGAAACGTATTTGCAGTCCCTGAGGTTATTTGAACCTCACTTTTCACACGTAAGATTATATGGTTCATATTTTTATTTTTCAATTTGGGAATGTGTGTAGAGTGATTGGATCAATTGTATGATAGGAGCGGGAGAGAATCATTGCATTTGTAATATATACATATATATATATATATATTCTTAGTAATTCCCTCTATAAATTTCCATCGTCCATCACATTGTGTTTGTGTTGTTCATTTAGTCCAAAACCCCACTCAGTTTCAATTCTGTTACATACTATACATCTTGAACACATCAGTAGTAATCACATTGTTGAATGCTGGTCCAGCATGGTTTTCTATGATGAATGGCTCCATAAGTAAGGTTGCTTTGGGATGGTTAGTCCAGTCAATTAGTTGGGACAGGGAAAAAAATCTGACAATTTGACTGCTCATGGTACATAGGCTGGATGATACTGATTGCAAGCTCTCATGCCTCCTTGGCATGGTCCTATTTTGTTTGTGAATCCTCACACCTCAATAGCTGGTGTCCTAGACTTAGCCCAGTGGGACTTCAATATATACATGCCATTTCTACTAATTTACATATCAACAACAATGCCTTTTGAGTCATACTGATCATGTGGAATTCAAATGCTTGATGGCAATCACCTGTGCTTTTTACTGTATTTATGGATACAGAATATTTTCCGTTACAGTTTCTGCATCTGCATGGAGAGTGAAGAGGGCATCTTAACATAAACCATGAGCCTAATTAATGATTGTCTTGTATTCACAGATACAACATATTCTGGCCCTATTAATGAAAGACTCTACTGTATTCATAGATACATTATGTTTAGTGCTGTTTCTGCATGTGCATGGGGGTGGGGTGGAGATGGGCTCATGACATTCCCCATGATACTAACAATTCAGGTTATCTTAAAAGTCTTCTTACAATGTATTTTTTGGAGTGTGCTCATTTTTGTAGCCTTCTTACAATGTATTGGAGTGTGCTCATTTTTGTAGCCTTCTTACAATGTATTTTTTGGAGTATGCTCATTTTTGTAGCCTTCTTACAATGTATTGGAGTGTGCTCATTTTTGTAGCCTTCTTACAATGTATTTTTTGGAGTGTGCTCATTTTTGTAGCCTTCTTACAATGTATTGGAACTGCTCCGGTGGCCTAGTGGTTAGAGCGTCCGCCTCGGATGCGGGAGGTCGTGGGTTCGATCCCCGGTCGAGTCATACCAAAGACTTACAAAAATGGTACTAACAGCTGCCTCGCTTGGCGCTCAGCATTAAGAGGTTAGTGTTAGGACTGGTCGGCCTGGTGTCAGGATAGTGTGACTGGGTGGGACATCATGCTACATGTCTGCGGCATGATGCCCCCGTGCTAGACATCACTATAAACTGCCACACTGCAGACATCGTAGCGATATGACTGAAAAATTGTTAAAGCTACGTTAAAAATCATAATCACATCACATCACATCACAATGTATTGGAGTGTGCTCATTTTTGTAGCCTTCTTACAATGTATTGGAGTGTGCTCATTTTTGTAGCCTTCTTACAATGTATTTTTTGGAGTGTGCTCATTTTTGTAGCCTTCTTACAATGTACTGGAATGTGCTCATTTTTGTAGCCTTCTTACAATGTATTTTTTGGAGTGTGCTCATTTTTGTAGCCTTCTTACAATGTATTGGAGTGTGCTCATTTTTGCAGCCTTCTTACAATGTATTGGAGTGTGCTCATTTTTGTAGCCTTCTTACAAGGTACTGGAGTGTGCTCATTTTGTAGCCTTCTTACAATGTATGTTTTGGAGTGTGCTCATTTTTGCAGCCTCTGAGCTGCTTTTTTAAAACATTGAATCAAATATTTCCAAACAAAGTGCCTGTAGTCTACCAACAATTGTATTTGTAAACATGTCCTGTGTTCATCCTCCACAACTTTATATCATTAACACTTCTTGCAATGGTTGTCATCTCTGTAATAAGTGGAACAAGCACATACAACAAATATATATATATATATATATATATATATATATATATATATATATATATATATATATATATATATATTGCAATAATGTAAAGTACATCATCAAAATGGAGTGTAATAGTTGATAAGTACAATGGCCAAAAATGCTTCCAGTGAAACTGGATATTATGAATTAAAACCAAATGGTGCAATAATTTTAAAAAATATCAATACACTCACCAGAATTCACAAAAATATTGTGTGCACCAAATAAAACATTCTGACTTAATATACCACTTAAAAGAAATGATGAATGATGAAATTTAATCATAAGATTAAATGGATTCTATGAAGAACATCTTTACAGCATGATGGTGAAAGTGAAAGCTGCAACATCCAGGTTTAATGGTAACCATGTGGCAATTAGAAAAGGGAGTGAACCTGCTTCCAACTGTTTATACAATATACAGAAAGAATGACATTTTTCCCCTATCTGGAAGGGCTGGATTTGGAGGTAGTTGAGAAAGATATCACTAATGTAATATGATTAAGTAATGTATTTGACAGAGAAATGTGTACAGTATTTAGTATTTTTCACATGATGCTCACTGTTATTAGCATAACAAAGTCATATAAAAATCATTTGCCCACTGTGGTGCAACATGTAGCAACATTATCACATAATGCAAAATCCTTAACAGTGTGTGATAAACAGAATCTTAAACTCATGCTCATCTCACATGAATTTTATGAAATTTGTTTAGTAAAAAATTGTATCTTCTCACAAGTCACTGTAGAATATAATTTTATTCAACTCATTCAAAGATTTCCTATTACATAAACACTTGTTTAGGACTATATATATGTGTATATCTGCCTGTGCCAATCTATTTTGTATGTGCATGGAATGGGTAGGTGGATGTACTGACAATCATCCATGTACTTTGGCTGGGTGTTTGTGTATTGACAACCATCCATGTAATTTGGCTGGACGTACATGTATTGACAATCATCCATGTAATTTGGCTGGTTGTACATGTATTGACAATCATCCATGTAATTTTGGTGTGTGGACTGATATGTGAATGTTTCAGCCATGTAATTCACACACATCCTATTCTGAGATTGAAAATGTAATAAAAAAATATATTTCAAAGCATTTCTTATAAATTGTGCATCACACTATAATAAATATTTTTAAAGCAGAAACTTTCCTTGACATGAAAAGTTGGCATGACAAGTGTTCTTCGCTCTGTATTTACCTGAATGATTTTTAACATGGTGGGTAAACAGTACTGCATTAAGGCGATTCTTGTCTGTAATGAAAATTATAGAAATTTAGTGTCTTTAGTACATCACTTAACTGTCGATAAAATCACTGAGATATAAATGCAAAACAACTTACCACTCAATACACAAAAATATTAGCTGGTTTATGTTGAAAAACTGAACATAAATATTGGAATACAGTGATCTATTTAAAGAACAAATGTTCAGTATTATGATCCATGTAAATGAAAATCACTTTTCAAAGTAATTTACAGTGATCAGTATTATGATCCATGTAATTGCAAACCAATATGCGAAGTGATTTCCTGCATGTAAGGGTGAATGCAAACCAGTGCAATCTCTGCTTTTTTTATAATGTGAACACATTTACATAAACAAGCTAACTTCCCTATTCTGCTTAAGTTTTATCCATTGACTGCTTGACTTGGCCTGTCCATGATAAAAGGGAGACCACTCAGGTTCAAACTTGGCCAACACGAGGATTAAAGATGAAAGAAATAATTCTGTTATTATTCCCAACCCTAAGCCACATTAAAGGGCAGTCCAGCAAAGTGACTTTTGTCAAGGAAATTGTATCTCAAAAGTAAATTTTCTGAAAGATGTGATATTTATGAAATGATGAATTCATTACTTACCAAGCTTGACAGTGACTACATTTGGAGCATTTTCATAGTAAAATTCTTGATTGCTGGTAGCTATCTCCTACAAAAACAAGAAATCAATGAAAATAACAGGGCAAGTATTTGTTGGAAAGGAACAAGATATGCATGTAAATTTTCATCCTCATGTGGAATTTCCCTATCATAAACCAGTACTGATTACCGATTCTGACACAACTTATTTAGGGTTTGTAATTCCTACTCTTATCCGAGGTCTTTTCCACTATGCACTAAAAATGGCAAAGTTTCTTTCCAGTGCAAACTGTGGGGCATACATAAAAAAGTAATAAAGTTATATTAGGATCCATGCTGGACACAAATGTTTTGGTTAATTGATTCCCTGCCCCAGATGGAAAATGGTGGGAAAATGGGAAGAAGTGTGAATAGCATAGTCAAAGTTTAAAATGTTTACAACAGCATTTCCACCCAAATATGCTGGGATTTCCGGTCTCTTTCCAACCAAATATGCTGGGATTTCCTGTCTCATCTGAAACTTGGTATAATAGTACAATGTGTGTATAGTTCCCACCCAAATATACAAGGATTTCCAGTCTCTTTCCCACCCTAATATGCTGGGATTTCCTGTCTCATCTGAAACTTGGTATAATAGTACAATATGTCATAAATTCCCATTCAAATATGTAAGGATTTCCTGTTTGTTTCCCACCTAAATATGCTGGAATTTCCTGTCTCATCTGAAACTTGATATAAAAGTACAATGTGTGAAAAGTTCCCACCCAAATATGCTAGGATTTCCTGTTTGTTTCCCACCCAAATATGCTGAGATTTCCTGTCTCATCTGAAACTTAGTATAACAGTACAATATGTCAAAAGTTCCTATCCAAATATACAAGGATTTCCTGTCTCAGCAGCATAAGCAGAAGGCAACATCATCAGAGTGTTGTTCAAATGGTGTGACACAGCATTCATTGGAATCATTTTATTGTCTTTTATACAGATCTAGTGGACCCTGATAGCAGAGTAGTACCACATTTGCTGTACACTTGCAATTTCTGAGGCGGGTGGTGCTCTGTTCTTCACTTATTCAATACATTAAAGTTGAGATCTACTTCCATCTTTTGGTCTATCTTATTTAACACTACATAATGTATTCCTAGTATAGTTGGTTAGCTGTTGCACCTAGAGTGTGGGCCTGTGGGTTTCCCACAGATTTTTGTCCGATGTCCCCCAAATTTTGACCCAGTGTGCCTTTTGTAAATTGAAAAACTTGTACATACTAAATTCCATGACCTGCATCACTTGTCGTGTTCACAACAATGTGGATGAATATGAATGATATGGGAGTGGCATATTTATGATGTTATCCGTTTTAGGAAATATCATAATCAGCTGATGTATGCTTGGTTTTCATTTGTAATTATGGCCAAGAGGGTTTTGCGATACTTGATCACAACTGGCATCCTTTTTTATTTTTATATGCGCAATTCATGAATTCTTGCTGGTTTCCTGAGCAAGCTGACAAATCCAGCTTTGTAGAGCAGAGAGCATGTATCAGCATTCTTGTCACAAATACCAAAAAAATACCACTGTTGACATATCCTCCGTTCTTGATGATGGCAACAGGTTTCTTTTTTATCAAACAGTACGTGACTTTCATTTAATATTTTCAAATTTTTGTACGATAATATTGGAAAAGAGTTTATAATTGATATCACATCAGTCTTGGACCTCTCATGTCATAGACATGTAGGATGCAAGATTTGTGAAGTCACGTGACTAGCAATGCAAATGGCCAGTACCAGGTCAAATTTCAATGCTGCAGCTCCATCTCATCTATCATTGGATTAAAGACAACAGTTATAATATTCACAATTTTTCAGAAAATAAATCATTTTCCTATCAATTTCATGCAGGTATGACTTGATGTAACATTGTTTAAGTTTGCTAGGCCTGCTGGTAAGTTGCCACCCTATGCTGCCACCACACAATGGCAGTGAATTCCAAGTTTTCAAAAGGCAGTTGACTCTGACCCTACACCCAACATAAATGTCCAAATATCAAAATGGGGTGGGGAGGGTCAGAGGAAACTCAAGCTAGGAAAGCATTATCAATGAGAGACATTTCATCCATTTCACATCATGATTTAGTTTCACATGGCAATGATAAAATTCAGATGATTCTTGATCACTATGATTCTTTGAAAACAATAGGGCAATTTCAGTATCAGGCAGTACTAGATGCCAAATTGGAACTTGAGGAATGGAAGTTTGCGAAAGAAGTATTCAGAGGTGGTAAGTAACCCAAGTACAGTTCTCCAGCCCTATGGAAAATGCTTGCACAAACCCACCAAATCTGCTAAAGTTAATACAGCTTGATCATGTCTTTTCTCTCTGAACAGCTACATGTGAACATGGATTTAGCACTCAGAATGGTACAAAGATAGTGAAATGCAACAGATTATCAGAAGACAGATTGAAATGTTTGATGAATGGCTCAAAATGGAATGAGAGTTGAGGATTACCACTTCTTAGTTGCTCTTTGGCTATGGAGGGCAGAGAAAGACAGAAGATTGTTTCAATAACTGAATAGATAAGATTATAGTTTTACATGCCATGAAAAAATACATGTGTATTTTGAGCTTTTTGTTATAAAATTCAAGATGTCTTGCAATTGTTGTCTTGTCCCTATTAAATTTTGTGTGTCCCTTAATTGCGGGTCAGAGGAATGCATTGTCCCTTGCCCAAAGAATGCCAGGTGCAAGAGTGGGTTAATATTGGAGATTTTGTTACTACTCAATGTTTTTTTCCAATTTAAAGTTTATTTATGTATTTGATTTCAGGGCTGAGCAATTTCCATAGCCTGAATTTCCAAGGACAATGAAATTTTGTTGTCAGTATTTAACAACAGCAGATTTTAATCCCAGATTAACAGCACATATGTAAAATAGTCTCTAAATTTTAATTATTTCCTTTTACAGTTTAATTATATTAACAAATGCCAGTTCTTTCAACAGAAGTTTCCCATGGGCATTCAAAAGAACTCCTGCCAACCATTGTTACAAACCTTCTGTCCACAATGTTGCAGAGTGTTGGTGTTCTGTAGTATATTTCTGAGCCTTTCATGCTTGTCAAGATCAGAGAGGTACCTTGCCTCTGCAGAGAAGCAGGCACCACTAAACATTTAGGTTCAGATTTTATATGACCAAGTACATCATTTATTGTGACATGGAGTAAACCCCAATTCATGACGGTATACATGTCAATGACAGCACATCACTAAACAAGCTTACTGCTTCAGAGTTAAATCTTGATACTCAGTATAGAATTTTTGTGCCAATAAATACAGCCTAACTGCTTCAAAAGTTAGATCTTAGGATGTTTGATATTCAGCATCAATTGTTTGCTAATAAATACAACTGAAGCTACATCATTTTACCTTGCTGGCATTCATCCCAACATCTGTAGTGTAACTTTTAGCTGGTTGAGTAACATTCATTTTCCTTGCTGGCATTCATCCCACATCTGTAGTGTAACTTTAAGCTGGGTGAGTAACATTAATTTTCCTTGCTGACATTCATCCCAACATCTATGATCTTCTACAGTATAGCCTTTAACCAGGTGAGTAACATAAAGTCCACTTGGAATTGTAAAAAAAATATAGTCAACTCTCATTACTTTAACATTCACTACAAAAGAATATTTATGCTTCGACAGAAAAGTGAAGAGAACAAACATGTTTAGTTTTAAATTTATCTTTATGACATCATCCAACTCTGATAGCAGTTTATCTCTATGACAGCATCCAACTCTGATAGCAGTTTATCTCTATGACAGCATCCAACTCTGATAGCAGTTTATCTTTATGACAACATCCAACTCTGACAGCAGTTTATCTCTATGACAGCATCCAACTCTGATAGCAGTTTTTCTCTATGACAGCATCCAACTCTGATAGCAGTTTATCTCTATGACAGCATCCAACTCTGATAGCAGTTTATCTTTATGACAGCATCCAACTCTGATAGCAGTTTATCTTTATGACAGCATCCAACTCTGATAGCAGTTTATCTCTATGACAGCATCCAACTCTGATAGCAGTTTATTTTTATGACAGCATCCAACTCTGATAGCAGTTTATCTTTATGACAGCATCCAACTCTGATAGCAGTTTATTTTTATGATAGCAGTTTATTTTTATGACAGCATCCAACTCTGATAGCAGTTTATCTTTATGACAGCATCCAACTCTGATAGCAGTTTATTTTTATGATAGCAATTTATTTTTATGACAGCATCCAACTCTGACAGCAGTTTCCGTACAACATATAATTTCTTTATATCTTATCCTTTGCAAAGAAATCTTTATTCCTTGGGGTTCTTCTTTTACTGGTGGATTCAGATGATAGTATATAAACATTTTCTTTTTTAAAATTAAAAATGAGATTTAAACGGAATATGTGAGATTTAAAAAAAAAACTAATTGCAGTAATATTAGATGTGAAGTATAGATTTACATTTCTGGCTCATTCTTCCGAGTTTTACTGGTTTTGGCAAGAATAAGACATGCACTATAACTCATCTAAATTAAAGGCATGATTTTGACAACAACTGATTTATTACAAGGACAAAATAGCTGGAAACAAACTTGGCTGTTGTAATTGTAGTTGACTATTTGTGAGAAGGCAGATACAGCTTCAAACAGAGCTTTTCAAATAGAGGTTCTCAAATGGGTAATGATTTAATATTGAATTTATGAAACAACTTGAACAGTGGCTTGTAAAAGCTGGACATTATTCAGTGAGTTTCATAAATTTAATATTAAAACAATTCCCATTTGATATTCTGTATATCTCATAGTTTTTATTTCTGTGGAAATTATTTTGATAGAAAGAAACCTGAATAATTTCATTCATTCTGATAGACACTGCACCTTTCATTTGTTGTGTGTAAATAAATAGTCCCAAACAAACTTGAACTAGTATTAAGGTTTAAAAGTAGATTATACTTTTCTTACAAACTGTAAGTCAAAGAACAAGCATCCTTCCAAACATTTTACACAAAAACATTTTTCCACACAGAATGTCAAATGCATGTGATGTCACATTTGTTTGTTGCAGTACCCATTAGAGTTGACGATCCATGTTTATGTAACCTAAACTGTCACTTTTACAACTAAACATTAAATTGTTGCGATATTCATGTGAAAGAAGGTTTACTGGATGCAAAAATTCCCATATTTACTGCAATATATTTGCAACCAGATATTTGCAGTATTTGATTTGGAACAGTGGACTACAAAAGATGTTAACACACCCTGAGCAATACCCTTAGTTTTACTTTTATTGTTTTTGTCTTGGGGTTTTAGCCATTTTTTTTATGTTATGATATGTTATACATGACATAATAAGCCCCATTGGGGGTAAATTGGAAATATTCAGACAGATGACACCATTTTTTCCCCAATTCTTTTTGTGACTTGAGTCGAAAAATGACCTCCAAAATGTTCATTGAAAACAAAACTTCCAGAAGGCAGGATTAAAAAAGATTTCCCACAATCCCAGCCAATTGTTAAAGAGAATACTACACAGTAACTTCATGGGCTTATTTGGACCAATCAGAATCACATAAAGTGATATTTTAACATGTTGTAATATCAAAAGTATTAAACTGCAGACACTATAGGCAAAGTGTACCGACTATGTAATAAATATCTTTATTACTTTTTTTTCTTTTCTTTTTTGCAAGGTACTCAGCATTAGGAGGTTAGTGTTAGGACTGGTCAGCCTGGTGTCAGGAAAATGTGACTGGGTGGGACATCATGCTACATGTCTGCGGCATGATGCCTTAGTACTAGACATCACTATAAACTGCCACACTGCAGACATCGTAGCGATATGACTGAAAAATTGTTAAAGCTACATTAAAAATCCAAATCATGTTGGTGGGTCTATATTTGGGGGTTATTTATTCGCTCCAGTGAGAGTCATTTTTCTTAAATACACGAAGTGAAGTTGATTGCTTTCTTATTTTGAATGCATTGCTCTTGCATCTTTTTTATACACCCAGGTTTTGGTGGACCATATTATGGTATGACAATGTCTGTCTGGTAATTTTTCCTTTCACACATAATTACTGTTTTTCTGCAGGAGCACTTTTCCTTATCCACTTAACTTCATTGCCCATCATCTACATTTACCAACTTTGTGGATGGCTTGCATTTGGGGTAAGGAAGAAGCCTCTTGGTTTTGAGGCAAAAAGGTATAATATCAAGGTCACAGTGACTGCTAGAAGAAAATAATTTCCACGCAATAACTTCCAGCTAGAATATGGAAGAACCCCCTCTTTTTCAGAATCAAACGATCAAAGGTCATGATCAGGAGAAAAGAGGAAATAGTTTCCAGACAATAATATTATTTCATGATCAAGGTCACTGTAACTAAAAGAAGGGTTTCTGGAAAGTATTCAACGTTACACGCATGGACCAAACATTGTGGGTGGCTTGCTCTCAAAATAATAAAGAAAACTGTTGATTCTAGAGATACATCAGTCATAGTATTGAGTGGCTGGATATGAAAGATAACCCAGTCTCCTAATGGCCTCAGCAACACAGCCTGAGATCCCTTAATCTGGGGTTCCTATATATATATATATATATATATATATATATACATATATATATATATATATATATATATATATATATATATATATATATATAGATATATACAGTGTGACCCGACTATAACACGGTAGTTGGGAGCCATAGAACCTGACCGTGTCATAGACCGAACTGTGTTATAAGCAACCAGGTCAGTTAGCTGAAGAAAATGATGCATGCACCCAAAAAAATGGGAAGGAGGGTAAGTAATAAATGTGGGCGCAAAAATACGTGCTTCATTGGCACAGTTATCATCTTAAATCGATGCATATTAAATGAGAAATACACCTGTAGTGAAAACAAAGAAGGCATTTCTAATATTTTACTTTATTCAGAGAATCAAGCATTGGTACATATGCATATATACTGTTTATATATACATGTCTAATGTATAGCAATGAATAAAGTATCAACACCGTGTACTCACCCGCAAATCACGTCACATACACTGAATCCAAAATACAAGTAATTCCATCAAAAATATGCACAAACACAGATTTAAAATATTCAGTAATTTTGTCACAGGTCATATAGGTCTGAATTCAGTGGAAAAAAATAGCACAATCACGTAACAAATGATGAAGCACATTTACTTTTCAGTACATCCCAAGTCTGTAAAACTTTTCGTTTTAAGTGCCGTTGGTAGAGATCATAAGCATAATCTTTTTTCCTGTAAAAAGGAAACTCTCACGGCACAGTAAACGTGTTCCAATCATGTTGGAAAATGAATCAATCCATCAGATTCCATTGCTTTAAGTTCGGTACTGACTTCCTTTGAAGAAAGGTTCTAGTTTTTATCGAAGATTGTAGTCGGCTTTCTTTGATGTAGGGTGCATGCATTATTGAAGTCACCGCTAAAGGACAGTTTTGGAGAACCAAACAAATGCACGTTTCTGATTGTGGCGGCAACATCAAAAAATTGTAGTGCATGAGTGAGACTGATTTTTTCCCCATTTGCTTAGTACGTTTTCATAACAATCGGTGCTTCAAAGGTAATGTTTTCTTTGAAATTTCAGCTACTATTTTATCTGGGTACATTTTTTTTAAAAATGAATTGGCCATTGTATGGTCAATTGTAGTTACTGTTCCTCCCTGCCTATTGAATAGGTAAGTGAGAGCTTTTGTTTGTTTTTTGGGGTTTTTTTAACATTTGTGGTAGTGGAGTGATGCTGCCTTCCACACATGCGTTAGATATTTAAAGATAGGGTCAATCGACGATAGACGCAGGTGTTCTGGTCTGATGACAGGGATTACTACAGAAAATGTGAATGTTCTGAAGGATTTAATTCTGAATGAAAAGAAGAGGAATTTTAGTTACCATCCACATACAAATGTCAGTCTATGTAAATATATTAATTACTAGCGAGCAGCCGAAAATCCGACGAAAGATAGATTATGAGATAATGCCTCGTCCAGTTGATCTCCACTACCAGAAATGTAAATTTGAAAAAAAAGCGGATATCTCAAAACATACAGTACTCATGCTATATGTCAACATAAGCGGATTTTTATATAACAATGCACTGTTAAGATGGTTTGTCACTATGGGCAAAGAATTTGTTTGTGTAACAAATAGATAAATTTCAGTGCATTTTATATCAACTTTGCGGCTTCCTTTCATGCGGCCTCTGAATTTCTCAACTTCAAACCAATGGTTGTATACACAAGTTAAAACAGCCAACAATGTCGACAATAAAAAAAAATCGCCAGATGGTATATTTTCCCACCAATAAGGAAAAAAGAATCGCAATTTGCAACATTGGCGAAGCCCTGCATGATTCCTGAATAAACATTTTACACGTTATTTTTCGTACTTTTAAGAAGAAAACACTATTTTTTCATTTAAGAGAAAAATGCATATAAAATTTCAGGAGCCACGCCACGATCGTCTTGTATTATTCATATGCGATCTCTTCCATAAAATGATAATAAACTTTTTTGGGGTTTTTTTCGTACTTTTAAGAAAGAATTTTTTTTTTTCGTGTACGAGAAAAATACATATACAGTCCTACCCACTTATATCGACATCACTTATGTCGACAAGCTGCCTATTTCGACAAAAAAGCAAAGTCCCGGTCCCTTGGTCTACTATTACTACCAAAATTGTCATGCTTATGTCGACGTCGAGATAAAAAAATAAACGTACATGTCGACAGAAGCCCTTGGTTCCAGCTTGAACAAATCCTTTGTTTTCTAATCATTTATGTCGACAAGCTGCCAGTTCCGATCCATTCTTTGTTCAACAATTAGTTGATCTTGCCACCAGGCCTTAATTTTACCGCCTTATCATTTATGTCAACCAGCTGCCAGTTCCGACCCAAACTTTGTTCAACAATTAGTTGATCTTGCCGCCAGGTTTTAATTTTCTCGCCTAATCATTTATGTCAGCAAGCGGCCAGTTTCGACCTGTACTTTATTCAACAATTAGTTGATCTTGCCGGCAGGCTTTAATGTCGCGGTCGCATAAAAAAAAAAAACAACAGGCTTTTGTTTGGTCCTATAAAGTTGGCCTCTCGCGGCGACTTAAATAAAAGCAATGCAATCTGATCTGATTCCTGCATTTTCCAAAAGTGATCGGTGATTAAAACAAGTTTATTGCGCTGGGAAAGTTTCCTTTTTAACATTATTTTTATTTACGATGGCTACCAACGGCAGTGTAAACGCAGATTAAATTTACAGTCTCTGGAAACTAAATATCTGGCTGTTAAGGAAGTTGAGGGTGGGGCATCTCGCAAAGATGTCTGTGAAAAATTTTAAATGTATTGAGCAGACATTGTTACAATATTGTATTGTAAGAATCATTTTCTTTTAATACCTCATTAGCACGTGTCAATGTATACAATATTATGACTTCATTAATCATATCAGCCGCATATCTCTTGTTCGCTTTTATGTACTTTTCATGATGACCTCTGTAACTAAATACACGTACTGTTTAAACCAACTTGTTGACAGGTTTTCATTTCCCTGTGTACAGCCCCATCCCCTTGGTAGCCTCAGTAAGATGGGAATTGACTGACCAAAATCTAGGCAAATTTAAGTGCATGTACTCCAAGCGTGTAAATAACAACTATGCAACCATGTGCTTATGCCGACATTGCATAATCGTAGGGAATGTTTTTCATATCAGGATGTGACCGATGCAATATTTTATTGTGGATTTTATTACACAAAGGTAACCAAAATGTAATTTGTCAATATACAAGTGTATTTGACACTGGTTTTGTCTTCATGTAATCAAAATTTGCATTGTTTGGTTTCTCAAAGTGTAAATGCTACTCACTGACGACAGGTCACCCCTTACTGACGAATTTAACTTGTATCTTTTTTTCAGTACCCCCCCCCAAAAAAACACTTATCTTGACATCCGCCTATGTCGACAATATTGCCTTGGGCCCGAGGATGTCGACATAAACGGGTAGGACTGTATATGAAATTTCGGGAGCCACACCACAACCATGTTATATCCGAATTCCTGTTATAACGGAGTGTGCTATAGCGGGGTCACACTCTATATATATATATATATATATATATATATATATATATATATATATATATATAAATATATATTTATATATGTAGACACACACACATGGCTGAGAAGATGAAGTTGAGATCTTCTCACCTACAAAACTTTTCACTGGCGAATCCAGCAAAGCTAATGGGCTCTGTTGATTGGTCAAGTTGGGTCTGGTGGCCATTTGTGCTGCTGCCACTGGCCCTACCAGATCCAACATTTGTTTCTGCAATGCTAAATCTCTGAGGTAAAAGCTTGAGAAGGCTGACTCTGCATGCTAGCCAACAGCTTCTATAATGTCTCAGATTGAAACATTGGGTTCAAAAGCAAGGCTCGCAGAAATGGCTCTAATTTCATGAGCTGTAATCCTCTCAGAGTACACCGAGCATATAACCCACTTCAACCACAAAGCAAGGGCTTGAGGAGTGATGCCTTGTTTTCTGACCTTGACCGGGAGGAAGTGATATTTGTGCATGTCACGACTTGTCTCTGTGTGTCTCAAGTAGTGCTTGAGGGTGCAGACATGAAGCTACTCTGATCTGGAAGTGCGATGGGGTTAGAATCTAGCCATGTTAAAAAAAATACCCTTGGATCCCTTTGGAGACAAATAAGGGATACTGGTCAAGGAGACCAATATTGTCTAAAAGATCTGATAGATCTCGATACCACACAAACATCTTACCATGATGCCAGAATTTGTCCAATATCATACAGTGGTACCCTTTGGTAACGATTGGGGTCCAACTGTTCCTCCTCCAAGAACAGAGCCAATGAAAGTCGGCCAGTTGAGGGATAGAGGCACTCAGATGGGTGATATAAATGGTTACTCTCGAGATTCTCTCCACAAATGAAGGTTTTAATTGTCTAACTCGCAATGCTGTACTGGTAAAAGCTGAGCATGTAGAAGAAGAGGGTGGTCGATTCAGGTTGGCCGGAGTCTTCCTGAGTGTATTATCGTTTGATACAGGCCCACAATCCCTCCCAGATGGCTGACAGTGCATTTCATGGCCCAAGCTGCTGTGTCTGGAACTGAGGGGACGAAGGTGGGCAGCTGTTGATTCCAACTCGTCACCACGAAGTCGATCATTGGATGCCCTGGAAGTGTGTGAATCCTAGTGATGACCAACTGATGGAGGAGACATTCCGTGTTAAGGACATGTCCCCTTCTGGGCTGATTCTTGGCACAGCCACTGATGCAGCCAGAAGGTGTCTGAATTGTTATGTTGATATGGAGATTGTTGCACCCATGTAGAAAAATGACAAATCAGAACACAGGACAAGTAGTCTGGTACCTCCCTGTTTGAGGATAAAGGTCCCCACCACAGTGTTGTCATATTGAAAGAGGACCATTTTGCCCTCAGGATCTATCTTTACAGATATAAAACGTACTGATTACAGCCTTCCTTTCTAGAAAATTGATGCATAGAGGCCGTTCCCCAGGTGCTGCTAACAATAGTGAAGGTCAGCAACAGGTGGATACTCCCACCATGTGCATTGGTGGTGGTACTTTACGCTATTTCTGCCTGGGGTTCTTCAGTGGGATTCCAATGGTCAGCCAGCCTGGAGTGCCCCACTGACATGGGAATGATTGAATTTCAGGTGTGATCATGACTGCTTGATTAAGAGGACATAAAATGGGACACCAATGTGCTGGCAAGACCTGCATAACGAGACAACCGAGCAGGATCAAATCTGCTGCTGTATAATAGCCGAGGAGTTGCAAGAACTCTCCCAATAAAATCCAAGTCTTGATGGAAACAAACTTGACAAGTTCAATGATTCTGGGAGCACAAACACAAAGGGATGCACCAGATTCTGGTTGGTTAAGAAGTCCATGCCCAAATGGACGAAATTCTGGGATGTATGGCAGTCTGAATTTCCCAGTTCGTGAAAAGACCTGGATGATCTAGCTGAGAAGGGAGATCATTCTGCCTTGGAGTAGGATAGAACTTACCATGTGTTTCTTTAAGATGCAGCCCAGGTACACTGCTGTCGATGAAGATGACGCCCAGAATGGGGAGATGGCAGAGTCCCTAGTGTGAGTAAAAGCCCAGGGTTGATGATGGCTGAAGGGAAGAACGGTGATTTGATAACGGTTTGGCAGTAAGTGTGGAAATTAGCTATGGACGGGGTGGATAGGGATGTGGAAGTATACATCAGATTGAGACTAACTGCACACTCGCATCGTCTGACAGGGAGCCAGAATGATATCACCTTCCCATCTTGAATATTGTGAGAAGACTCCAGTCAATGATGTTTGCATGCCAAAAGCAAGTCTTGAGTAACTCATTGGGGAATGTGTCCTTAGCACAAACTCCCATGCCTTTTATGAGCAATCGTATCCTCTGTTATCGAAAGGCATCCATCTCCCTATTTGATGGTATATCATGTGGAGGGGCAAGGGAACTGTTGATGAACAAAACCTGAAACCCCTCCAACTGACCTTAATCAGCCCCCCCCCCGAGGGAACAGGGAGGTCCAGTGAGCTCAAATTGGTTTCATACAGCCACTGTACTATTGCATGAAAAGGGTCCATGTGGATGCACATGTGACAATCGATGACTCATCACCCTTGCTGTCTGCCAGGTTCTCTTCTGGCTCAGCTTCAAGCTCAGCAAAAGTCATGCCGGATAGCCTTGACAACTCCACTAGGTCATATCTGTGCAAGACACGAGCTCTCCCTTGAGTATAAGCCATGAGTACTCTAATATCCGGCACAGACAGTAAAGACAGCACAGCGGCATCGCCACACTGCTTTCCTTTTCAGCACTGCCTACATCGCCGTCCTTTCCCACACTGTCAGCATTAATGTACTGCCGTCCTTTCCAGCACTGCCAGTATCTCTGGCATTTCTTGTAGTGTTGGCATCACAGCAATACCAGTCTTTCCAACACTGCAGTCATTTCCAGCACTGTCACTGCATAATATATGTCACTCTGGCATGCACCTGTGCAGGCCGCTCCAAAGCCATGGCTGAACGGGCAGATTTCTCATTGAGTCGCCGGTGAAATAATGATATGTTGCCAACTGCCCAGCTAGATGGACAGACCTATCACTAAGATCCCCATAAACATTGTGTACTTGGCCCATTCTGGCTAAGAGGTCTCCATGCTGGGATGGCTGGACTACAGGTAATGTCAGGGCAACTGCCGGTGTCAGCTGGATGGTTAGTGTCTTTGCAGCATTATTATTATTATTATTTCGGTCCAGCTGATCAATCGTAAATCTCATGCACCCCGACTTACTGGCCCAAAGGCCATGCTCTGACACGTGGAGGCTTACCCCATCTGGGTTGCCTAAAAAAGGGGAATATTTCCCTAATGTTTTGCTCATATTAAAGAGAGTATGGTTTTGACTTCTCTACTGATTGATGCATCCAGCGATGGATGGTCCCCTCCTTTATCCTCTCTGTCCTGCTGACATAGCAGTATGTGTTGGTTCTTTGCGACGAACATTAGCTGGGGGGGGGGGGGAATTCCAGCAACCCCCATAAGGCTTGCCAATGAGGCTGATTTGGGGTGGAGACCATGGATGTCAGAGGTATCTTGCCATGACCTCGACTGTCTCTCTTTCCCCTTTGTGCTTTCTGAAGAAAAGCAGTGCATGTTTTTCGACCAAACACTGCATATTTAGCTCCTTCCCTTCAATCTTTGTGCACATGCATGTCATGCGTGTAGTAAACATTCCTCCCGAAATGACACTAGATGAGAGAAAACAAAGCATAGATTAGCAAATTAGTATGTGACTAACTAGCTAATAGTATAAATCATCTAACTCTGCAGCCCAGACTACAAATTATAGAAGCTGTATATCAGAAACAATGTATACATAACAAAGCAGGTTTCATGGCAGACTTCCATGCTTTGAAATTGCATATAGATCAATTAAATAAATATTCTGTGGAAGCAACACAAAAGACACAAACTAAAGCAGAATCTACTAAAGGGCTGAAATTACTAGATTGCTAAAACACTGCCATAATGAACAGACCCATAAACGTGTTATATCATAAACATTTGTCTTATATTAAGCTTAAGCACAATGCATAGTTAATAGAGAAACGACAATGTATACATACTATAAACTGAACCAGTCATGATAGGCTACCATGCTCTGATAGAAGAAACACACCTAAGTAGAAACTAGTAATATGCTGAAATTACTAGGTTGCTGAATCAAAGCATGTTATAGATACTGCATAACAGAAACCATGTATACATAACATAAACAAAACAGGAGTCATAGCAAACTTCCATGCTCTGATGTGGTCCGTAGAATGTTTAATTGATGTGTGCTAAAATGACATAAGACACATAAACTAAAGCAGAAACTAGTAATGTGTGAAATTACTAGGTCGCTCAAAACATTGTCGTAACTAACAGATCAGTGAAGTGTCACATTAGAAACCTATGGCCCTGTTTAAAACTTATGCTGCATGCTTGGTTAATAATAATTCTATCAAAACAGCATGAAATACGAATAAATTAAGCATAATTATCAAGCAGCACATCAGAATTTGCTATTAACAGCTCTGCAGTGGACGGAGTAAGTGAATAAAGTCAAATGTACACTAACCCATAATAACCTTAAGTAAGGTCACCGATAGCATGGTGGGATGGTGGTCCTACTAGACGAAGTCCCAACAAGTGATGAATCTCTCAAAATATGGCAGAAATTGTAAAATAAAGCATACAACCAGCAGTAGATCGATAAATCAACATTATAAATCCAAAATGAACATTGGATAGTTCATTAGGAATACAAAAAAGGGCTGGATTGTTGGAGGCTATTGCACTGCATGTGTCTCAGGACAAAGCAATGCTCTGGTGACATCTGGTGGTATAAAGGGGAGGTAAAGGGCAAGAGTTACTGCCCTTTGTGTATCTAAAAATAGACAATAAGACGATTTTTGTCTTTTAGTAGGGCTGGATTCATGAGGTAGCAGGCTAATATTCCTAACGTAATGTGATTGGGGAATGTATTCGAAGGAGAAATTAATGCCTACATCTCACCATTCACAAGACAGACAATGGAAAAGATTTATTCCTTACAATTTCTTCTTTTGTACATCCTCTCTGTCTCAGTTGACATTTGGCAGTGTGTGTAGCCAGGGACTTGGCTGGAATCACATGGTTTTTATCATATGGGCACACCATCTGCTTCTTGCTCTGCACAAATATGAAAAGAAATGTAATATAACTGGGAATTTGTTATCATCTAATTGTGAGTATTCATTTAAATACTGCACAATTTCTAAGTTTATAGAATGGGTTGTGTGTCACTACAGGGATAAGGATATTCAGGACCAAAGCTGACCAAGAGAGCAAATAAACCATTAAGTTCACACTATGGACCAAAGCAGACCAAGAAAGCAAATAAACCATTACGTTGATACAATGAGTGTTCATGGATGTTGGACAGAAATGTAAGCAACCATTAAAGTCTTAGCCTACCAGAAGTTCGATATTAAAAGTACACGCCTTCTGAGTAGGTTACTGCCCAATTAAGATGGTCTAGCAGAAATGAAACAAATGATAGCCATTAAGGACAGTAATATTTGTTGCTCTCAGGGTCCTCCATAGATGCATACCCTTGGGTTTTGAAACTTGGAATTTATGTGACAGATTTACGCTGCATGAAAATTCCAACCTGTACATTTTTGTGACACATGAAGATCTGGGCTGGAGGATCACTCTTAATTACCCTTGATTCACCTCAAGCTTTATTTCCTACTAAGCATATATGGTCCATAACAAAAAAAAAAAAAAAAATTAATAATAATATCAAACCTACACTGTATGTAAAAAGCAATATGCACTGGGTGGATCTAACAGGTCACTGATGTCATACTTAGGTGTGTATAATCAAATCAAGGTTAGATTGTTTTGAGTTTATCTTTGATGTTTATGATTATTTAAGGAAGAGGGAAAGAGTTATAACTTGAATGGATTCACTTTAGTCCAATATGAGGATATTTTGATTGCCCATCAAATTATAATCAATTAGACAAAACTGTGCAACTTAAAGTGGTTCATGAAGCCAATTATCAAAGGCAAGTGGACAAACCATAATTGTTTTACTTGCAATTAAATTGCTTGATTCAGCAAAATGGTAAAAAAAATTCTCAATCATGATGATTGGATTAATTTCTGATCAAATATTGGCATTTGTTTCATTGTACATCAAATTATACTCAGTTAGACAAAACTGGAAAATGTGGTGCTCATAAAGTTGGATGTCAAAGGTAAGTGGACAAACTGTTTCACTGGCAACTGATTCAAATATTTGAAAAACTTGGATGTTTTAATTAATGTATTATTCAGTAAAAATTTACTTGATGTTGTACTCAAAGAACACATCTGGACTTTTAAATCATAATGGCAAAAGTATATTTCCTTTCCAGTCTCAGAAACAATCTGCCTGTGATGAATTTTCTGTCCATGGGTGAAAAATGTTTTAAAAAATGAAAATGGAGTGATGATATGTGAGTGATATAAGGATACTGTCAAATCCAGCTGACTTGCCACTGAGGGCAGTTCCAATTTTGCAAAAGGTGCCCTAAGTATCATGAAAATCAATCAGACCCTCTTACTGCCATTAAAGATCACTGCGCAAAGACAAAACACCAAAATGAAGCTCTTGTGATACAAGAACAGGTTGACAAATCTATTATAGACAGTAACAAGTCAAAGATTGCACAGTTTAGGGAGCTATTTCATGGCAAAGGAGAAACACTTTACAACAATCAATGATGACCATGTCAGTCTCAATGTCAGTTTGTCTCCTACAAAATAATGTACAGTGCTGGTCTTTATTCAACACGAGAAAAGAAATATTACACATCAGTTTGCCTCATGAATAACAAAACGTCCCAGCTAAGAGATCCTGGCTGTCAAATGACATTTGAGATTTCAGTTTTGACTCTTGAGAACTGTGGTTCTGTTAGAAAAGAAATATGATCCACAATATAAGGGTAACATCCGAATATAGTGTGAATAGTTGGTAAGATCTGAAATAATGTGTTTAACATCACAGATTAAAGTGAGAACATGAGGAAGTAGGAATTGTGAAAGAGCTAAGAGCTGATGGCATATAAGCCCAGTTATTCAATACAATGTAGAACACATCCAGTGTGTGGAGTTGTGTTTCTGACATATTACAATTTAACATTTAAAACTAGCATTATTACATATTACAATTTAACATGTAAAACTAGCATTATTACATTAACATGCACATTTTATATTAGCAGGTTGTGGTACTGATTCATTGATGGCACACTGAGAAGTTATCAAATCAGTGTTTAAACCCAGCCTGGGATAAATCTAACTATGCCACTCGTACTCATATGTACTGGTATGGACAAAATAGTAATTAGAAGAGTGACTCATCCACTAATTGTAGCTATTACAAATATAAAATTAACAAAGCCATGTAATATCATGCCCAGGAAAGCCCCCAAAATTACGATGTTGGCTCTGGTGACCTTGATTTTTCACCTCTTGTCCTTCAGAATTAATGGAGAACTTCACCTGTCCTTGTGTAGCCTACTAATGACATCTGGTGAAAATTAGACAGGGGAAAAGTGACTTCTCATACAGAAAGGAAAATCACTTTTTTTCTCCACTGACCTTGACCTCTGATCTTGCAGCCCCACAACTGATAGGCTACCCATGTCTTGATTTACAGGTTCATGGTGAAGCTTCAGGAACTGTATAATATGACTAATGGTATTGGGATAATTTATCAGTACATCCCAGGATGTCCCTTATGTACTGGACACTTATTTGTGAATGACAAACTGATCAATCTTTGTGCTGCCTTTTATAGGTATCTGTCCATGTTACTATAAGTAAACATGTTTCCTTATTGTGAAATCTGTATAAGATTAAATGTGAAAATATGTCCATATCAAATATGAGTGTGCATGTTGGGGTTGGGAATTCACTAAACCAACTCAAAACAGTGATTGCTGATTCTGGTCTGACAAGCATTTCCATTTAATGAAAAGATTGTTCTGTTGACAATTTTGCCCACTTTGTTCACAGAAAGTTTATATGTCTATACTTTCTACTGGAGGTTTCTTTTTCATTTATTTTGATCAAGCTCATATAAGTACATTGCTCTCACTCTTCAATTCTAATAAACACTTACTGGAGGAAGAGGAGACTGGTCTCAATGAGCAAGTACACAATATGGACCCCATGACCAAAATCACAAATATGTATAACAATATGGGTTTAACGAAAACCAGGTGAAACTTAGTCTTATATTTTCATTTCCTTCTTAAAACACTGGTAGTGCCCACCATACCACTATTCAGTATATAAAACTATTCTCGATACATTGCAGCTCTGTACATATCAGCTCTGTATATATCATGGTTCTCAATACAATGTCGTTCTGTACATATTGCTGTCAGCAGTTATGGGCCCTGACTACCATGGCGCAACAAGGGAGAGCTGTATTTTACAACTGCTGTCAGAATCGTCACAAAATAAGTTAGTAAAAATGTAATTTCTTTGGAGGAGTAAAACTAATTTTAATTATGCAATAATTACCTGCCGCTATTGCATAGCTACCTATTTTCGTGCTGAAAAAAACCCGTCTGTTCAATGTGATTACATCCTCCAGAGTCGGAAGGACCTTTTGCACTCCACTCTCTTATTTTGCACACCACTCTATATGTCACATGGTTCTATGCATAGGGTCACCTTTTCACAGACAACAATTACGTAGAGTGGGGTGGAAGGAGGGCATTCGGCATTAGCGG
The DNA here is from genome assembly GCA_016617855.1 of Megalonaias nervosa. Classification (NCBI taxonomy): domain Eukaryota; kingdom Metazoa; phylum Mollusca; class Bivalvia; order Unionida; family Unionidae; genus Megalonaias; species Megalonaias nervosa. The sequence continues at coordinate 73,389 of JAECUM010000146.1, read as the reverse complement.
CTGGTAAGTAGTGTATAATTAAAATTAGTTCTACCCCTGGAAAAACTATATTTTAATAGCAGCAATTACTTATCCTGCTACTGCATAGCTGAATTTGTCAGTTAAGTGGGTAGGCTGATGCTTTAGTCAAAATGATCAAAAACAGAGAAATTGAGCTGCACTCAACATAAAGGGAGAGGTCCATTGATAGAAGGCTGATGTCTTTATCGGCCCCATATGTGTCATAACTGTGGACCCCAGAGAGAAACACAAATATGAGATGTGTTGCAATGCTCTACCTCCCTAATGGAAGGGTGCAATCCATGGTTGCAGTGCTCCACCTGCCTAATGGGAGAGTGCACCTACCTAACGGGAGGGTGCAACCCGCTAGAAACCTGCAACAGCCAGTGTTAAAAGACAAGGCATGAATCTCACTTCTTTGTCTTGTAGAAGGAAGCTTCACTCAATGGTTCACACAGGGCTTGGTTAATGACCATAAGGAACAAGATTACATCTGGGCACAAGAAAGCAGATAGGTCTCTGGTGTTTTTATTAGCCCATATGTGTCATAAATATAGACCTCATAAAGAAAGACAAATATGAGATGTGTTGCAGTGCTCTACCTCCCTAATGGGAGAGTGCAACCCATGGTTACAGTGCTCCACCTACCTAATAGGAGGGTGCAACCCGCTAGAAACGTGAGACAGCCAGAGTTAAAAGACAAGGCATGAATCTCACTTCTTTGTCTTGCTGAAGGCAGCTTCACTCAATGGTTCAAGCAGAAAAGTTTGGACTCACTGCAGAACTTGTGGTAGCAGTCAGAAGGATGGGAAGGCATATGCGAATCAGTGATCCCACTGGAAACTGTATGTATCGACTGCCCATGCTCTCAGAACCAGGACAGACATGTAAAAGGGAAGTTGTTTGACTTGGTAGCAAACAGGTCCACTAGAGGTCTTCCCCGAGGGAAAAGACTGAGAATCTGTTACTGAGTGGTGAAAAGACCGTTCAGCTGAGGAAGGCTCGGTCTTTTCTGGATATACTGTCCGCTAATAAGGTCTCTTGCCAGGAATGTGGCGAACTCGTATTGTGACATTCTCTGAGGCTGCCCAGATGAAGAGGTTCCAGACCTCCATACAAAGAGAAGGGGCATGTTTGCCTCCTTGATGTTATAGGTAGGCTATGACAGATGTGTTGTCTGAGGAGAACATGACACATTGGCCCCTTATCATGTTGACGCACCCTTGCAATGCTAGAGATGCTGCTTTCATTTCTAGGTTGTTGATGTGGAGGGATAATTCAGCCTGAGTCCATGAACTGTGGAGAATTATGCCCTCCAGTTCTAAATGAGCTCCCCAGTCTGAATCTGACGCATCAGCGAACAGATGGGAATAGGGGCTGGGTGCATGCATGTGGACCCCTGATCAGGAATCTGTCTTGGCTCATCCACCAAAGCAAATGGTGATGAAAAAGCTGGTCCTATTGGGATTGGGGTTGACAGAGAATCTCTGTGAGGTTTCCACCTTGCAAGGAGAATGAACTGCAGAGGATGCATATGGAGACGTCTTAAAGGAACCAAATTGGCAAAGGCATACAATTTTCAGAGTAGGGAAAGATAGGCGAATAGATAACACAGTTTCCACTCATAGTATCTCTAGCTGAGCCAGGATTCAATCTACCTGATCCAGGGGAGCTAAATCAAGTGGTTTGTGAGGAAGTTCATCCCCACATTAACAAAGTCCTGTGCTGGGACAAGTTCTGACTTCTTGGGGTTGGGTAGGAGACCCAATTGAATTACAGTGGACCAAAAGCAGAACAGCTCCAGATGAAGGACCGAACTTGGACATGTTGAATCAGCCAGTCATTGAAATACAGTGGTCCCCCTCATGAATGGCCCCTCTGACCAATGGCCATCCTCTCTTTATGTCCAGAATCCCCTGACACCAACGAGTTTGTATTTAAAAGTAACCCCCAAGAAAGGCCACCCCTCTAATGCGACCAGCAGCCAACAAATTAGTGCATAAATGTAAAATTTACCCCTCATAAGCAGCCACATTTTCTTATTAATATGTGTCCAGAACCAATATTTAATTATGGTAAGGTAAGTAATTCGATTATCTTTCCCAATGTCTGTTTCCGGATGCCAGGTTTTCATTACTGAAAGAAGTGTTGGCTAAAGTACATGTACCACTAATATCATTAACGCCAACATTTGCAGGAAATGGGGTCAGCAATATTTGATAGAGCTTTGGGCTTCACGCAGCAGATTTTTTTTATTGTTGATTATGACCCGACGCAATTGTCAACATCATAACATGGTCAGATAGAAATGGAGTCTGTTTTGACAAGAGCTTTGGGATTCACACAGCAGATTTTATTTTTAAAAATTGACCGACGTAATTGTCAAGATCATAACATGGTCAGATAGGCTAAAAACTGATTTTGTGGATTAATACATACACACAGAAACAATCAATTTTTAACAAAACAGGGTACCAAACAGACCAAAAAATCATGTGACAGTACATGTATCACTTCCTTTATAACAAGGTTTTTTTGTTTACAAAAGTTGCATCCGCAAAATTAAATTGCAGTACTGTACAATTAGCAATGTAGGAATAAATCATTACAAAACTTTAACATGACACCATGTAAACTAAGAAATAACACTTTAAAAGAAAAACTAAAAGTTATTCGACCTGACGACAATTGGGAGAGTTCACTTGATTATAGATTTTATGTTGGGAAGACTCAAATAATTGAAACAAGATCGTAAAAGATAAGGAGAATATTCTGTAGCAGTGGGAAAATGGAGTAAATGGAAAGATAATTATTTTAAATATGAAGCAACATATGTACCAAGATTTAAATAACATGACTGGGGAAAGAAACTGGGGCTTCCTTGATAGTGGGGGTTGTTCCCGACACTGGAGACAATAACTCTCGTTACCTATGGAGAAGATGCACCCAACATCTCGTAATGCTTGACCAAGCAAATAAGAGGCCTGGGCGAGCACCTACTGGGATGTATGACGGGGATGCACTGCAGAAGAGGGGTTAATTGCTAAGGCTGTTGCCCCCCTTTCGTGCTGGTAGGAATGGAAGGAGGGTCAGAGAACTTCTTCACAGATCTGTGGTGACCTGGGCACCATGGACCTGATGAGGAATTGGTCTAGCAGGAGCTGGGGAGTGGACTGGGCTTGCGCATGCCTGAAAAATTGCAGATGGTCCCTGAGGGTGATTTGTCTGATCTCTTTTCCTGGTCGATCATGATGGACTGGGAGTGGAGAGAAAAATCAATGTTGTTGATCCAGCACGGCTGCCAGGGTACAAATGATTCCCCCAAGAGGGTCTTGGCTTCCAGAGGAGCAGCCCTTAGAAGGTCTTTACTATGATTAAGACATTCAAGGAGTCCATAGCAACGTCATGATGGATGTGCACAAGTCCACCAATAATACCATGGCAACAGAGTGCATGCCAAGATGCCTGGCCTTAGCATCCTGCACATGTAGTAATGCAGCTGGATTCAAAGTGGCCTCTCTCAGCATACTAAAGGAAATAGCTGAGAATAGGGTGGCATGCAAAACTATGGTTACAAGGAACTGGTTTCCTGCTCAGTGGCATCAACTATATTGATGGGAAGGAGTGCCCTAGCTCATATAGAAATACCATGAGCCACAGCATCATTTAAACTGGGAACAGGGGAACACTGATGTGGTTCCCGTCCCTAGCCCAAGTTCTGTGTATGGATTGAGAATCCTGCACAGAGTGGGGTGTTAAAATGGGGGCAAAGGGGGAAAATCAGTCCTTCTCCTGTCCCCCAACTGATGAGTGATAGACAGGGAAGACATTGTCTTCAACTGATTTACCACTGTGTGCATCATGGTTTGGTGTCTGCCTCCCAAACAGAAGGGGCGGCAACTCGCTGCCAGAAGCACGATATGTATTGCAGTGCTCTAACTCCCTGATGAGAGGGAGCAACCCACTGATGAGGTGCTCAATCTCCCTAAAGGGAGGGTGCAACCATATGGTTGTGATGCTCCACCTCCTTCAAGGGAAGGTGCAACCCACTATCACAGTGCTCTATCTCCCTAACGGGAGGGCGCAACCCGCTATCGCAACGCTCAAGCTTCCTAAGGGAGGGTGTAACCTGATAACATGGTGCTAACCTCCCTATTGGGAGGAAGCAATCCACATCCTAAGGCATGCACACTGCTAGAGACATAAGAAACGTTCCTCGTCTCCCTACATGGAGTCAATCAACTTCTCAAACGTCTAGACTCTCCTTCAGAAAGGGCTTCACTGGCTGCCAAAGATGTTTTTCCCAACATGTGAGACCTGGACGAGTTACTTTTTGGGAAAATTCTGAACAAAACTGGGAGGGAAGGTTCCCCTGGCCTTGATACAAGACCAAATTCGCAAGAAATGCAATGATTTTTCTGTGTGCACTTTGTGCACTTAATGCAATCTGTGTGAGTCTCTCAAGGGCCATTTTTCGGTCGTCACACTGCCCCACAGACTACTGACATTATCCTGTAATAAAGAAATAATGAAATCACTTGTTGCCTTGAAACTCACCTGGTTGTATGCAGTGTCATACCACATACACTTTTTTTTGTGTGTATGCACTAAGAACACTGTATGATGTTGCCATGAAATTCACCTGATTGTATGCAAAGTCGTACCATGTACACCACTGTGTGAGCACTAAGAACACTGTATGATGTTGCAGCAAAACTCACCTGGTTATATGCAGTGTCATACAGCATGCACATCTGTGCATGCACACTGTATACATGAAGTAATAATCTGACCTCATGAAAATTACTGGTAATTTTCCCAACTGAAAAACAAGATAATTCACCTGTGAATTTGTTTATTAAAGCTACATTCATATACATATGCGACGACAATGTGTAGTGCAAACAAAAAGAATACAGTGTGAATTTGAAGACAGAGGAAACATGTTAAGCAGGCCTATTGTTATTTTTATTAACAGAAGGACTTACCCATACCACAATGTTTTACATATGCAAGGAAAACAATGTCCTCAACGTGAGACAGGGCCTGTTGTTATTTTCCATAGAACACAAGGACTTATCCAAAGTGATCTGTATATATGTAAGGAACGTGTGTCCACCGAAAAGATGGAACAAAAGGTAGCTTCTGAAGTCCTAAGTTCTTAAGGGGAAAAAAAGGCTAAAATACAGTTTTCTAGAAAATGGGACAGTTGTAACACTGAGACTAATTAAAAACTGCAGAAGATTGCTGTTTGCGTTAAGTTTCTACATATGTAATTTCTCTGGTGAAAGTTTTGGCAGATATTTGCACAGTATAGTATCCATGAAAAGAATCACCTTATGCATAGAACCACATGACATATAGAATGGTGTGCAAGATAAGAGAGTGGAGTGCAAAAGGTCATTTTGACTTTTTCTCCACTCTGGAGGATGTATTCACATCGAATGGATGGTTAGTTTTCAGCATGAAAATAGGTAGCTACGCAATATCCAACACATACAGCCTTCAACAATTAAATTATTTTAACCTTACATGCTTTTTGATCCACATTTTACTTTATTGTTTATTAATCATCAGAAAAAACCAGCAACAGAATATTACCTCAATGAAATGTTCTGGTGTCCATTCCAGAACATTCAAGATTTCCATCACCTCCTCTTGACATGTCTGGAGAAAATCATACATACTCTCAATATATTTCTCCCTAACCTTGACCTCTTCCTCTGTTGCCATGGAAACATTTTCAGACATTTTTTTGGTCTTCAACTGTCACTACCTATAAGACAATGTGAAGTAAGTGAATGATGATGATGAATACATTTTTCAAGAAATTAATGTTGACTCCAGCATAAAAGCTGGGTTTCTGTTAAGAAACAAAACATGTATTAGATGCCCAACTTCTTCTCCATGACATCCAGAATTCTACCACTGGATGGCCAGTTGACTCCTCTTTCTCTTAGATATACACCTAAATAATAAATCCCTGTTTCAAAACTGTCCCAGCCAACATAAAACTTAGATCTCCATCTGAGTTATTTAATAATGCATATTGACTGATTTACAATGCACAAAAAAATAAAACAATGCCAATGCAAGAGTCATTTCCTGCCTAGGCACCATTACTATATCAGTTTGTCTGGTCACTACAGTAGTAAGGGAATAAATAAGTATCAGGTGTTAGTCATTGATTTAGGCATATCTTAGCAAAATGTCCAACAATTAGGTTTATTCCAAGCCAACCAGCATTCAAACGAATCACTAACTGCATCTTGCTAAATGTACATGTTTACTGAACATTAAAGCTTAAAGTTATGGTTGGTTGACTTCAAAGGGGACATGATTCTGAAACTAATTCATGTAGATTCTCCTGAGAAAGAAATCGTGCTCTTGTATTGACAAAAGTAATGGTAAATAATTCTAACCTTTGAAAATTCTAAAAGCAAACAAAAACATCCTGTGATATGACATTTATGTACACAAATACATTATGTTCATTTTATAAGAGTACTTTTCATCTTACTGTCTATCAATCAATTGTACAAAATGTATTTGATGCCATTTATCATGGTTGTTAGCAAAAGACTAACCAGTTGCTAAAATTAGATTAACATCTTGTACTTTGACAAAGCTATATAAACTGAAAGTTGGACCTAATCTAAAACTTTTAATATCAGTAAAGGTACAGATCTGACACCAACCATGAGTATTCATAATATTTGTGTTTAAAAGTTAAAGCAACCTTTGGTTTTAAGATTTATGGCACAATAAGCCAATCATGATGTTTAGGGCAGAGGAAATTGGAGTACAGTGACTTCCTGAATGGCATATTACAGTAGCTATCACCTGGCTAATCCAATGGCCTGATATTTAACCATTGTGACAAATGTTGAGTAAACAAGGCAATAGATAGGAATGACAATTTCCTAGGCCAGCTAACCAGGACACCTAAAACTCATTGGGCAAGTGAAATTTGTATGAAAGTACCTAAATATTTACATGCCAGAAGGAACATTTAAATTTGGGTGCAATTTTCTCCACATCAATCTTGCTGGGCTAGTAAGTCAAATTTGGCATTGTTATACCCTGAAGAGTTGCAAATACCTGTAACAATAAACCAAGCAATGTATGCTTCAAGGATCCATAAACATCTAGCTTGGACACAGCACTATCTTCAGGCATCCTCAGTAGTATAACAAGCTTCAATTGGATTAACTACACTAATTCAGAAGCTTTCAGCTTAAAAAAGCTCATTGGAGCTACTTTAGTCTGCTTGTTATGTTGTGATTTAAAATAATGGTGAAACGAAACAGCTCTGTCACATATTGTTGCAATTGACAATACAAAACCTATGATACATTATGAATAAAAATATCAACTAGACGGTCTTTACATTTTTAGAAAGTCGCTAAGTAGTAGGGTGGTACTGTTTTATGTGTAACAATATAATAGTTGGATTTCTAGTATGCAGATTACAGACAGACATAGACTTATCATCTGTTGTTATGCCATTCTCATCCTGGACAAGATTTAAAAAAACTTCCAAACAGACTACCTGTTAGGTGTCAGTGATTTTTATTCAACCTTTTAGGCCATTTCAGGTTGCTCCATTTGATCAGGTGCATCTTGGTCACAGTGCCCTTTATTTTTCACTATATGCATGCTCTTAAAACATTTTATTACCAATTTCATGTCTTCTGTTAAATTTGGAAGCAGTACACTATTATCTTCAACATCGAAGAAATTGTGCAATTTCCTTGTACAAGGAAAATCTTATCTAGAACAAGTCCAAGTATATGAGCGGGGAAGACTAATAACTAAATCTTTCACATTGTATGTCTTTCAAAACAAAATCCTTCAGACACAGACACTAGCTTCTGTGAGTGAAAAAGGAAATTATTAAAAACACCCACTTCCGTTCAACAAATTAGCAAGGTGACTATAAACTCATGTGAATAGGAATCTGCCCCCTTGCCAATTCTGTGCTAATTTATTTTTATCCCATTTGCCTGCTTTGGCCATCTCAGATGAATTCTCAACTTTATGAATAAAACGGCAAATGACTAATAATTATTCGCAACTGCTGAAGATTAAAGGAACTTTTATAAGGTACATATTATTTTGTACTGATTCTTCACCTCAGTTCCTTTTCCTAGTAGTATTGATGTCACTGAAGAAATGCCAGGCTAAGGGACAGAAGTTGAAATTGGAAATGAAAAATGCATGTAAGATGGTCAATTTGTTGAGTGTAATTAACTCCTAACTAATATGTTTCAAGACAGATAGTTGTCTTGAAGCATTCATACAAAGACTTTTTTTTACATATGAATCAATTGCAGTTATAGTCCATGTCAATGCCAATCAGTTTTAAATTTTTTTCACAGTTTAAGATAGAGCTGCTGATGTTAAGTACAGGTTTCATACTGAATGTCTTTTTACCAACAGCAAGTGCTTGAAACTTTTCAGGGTTGACTTGCATTTTGTTCAAAGTAAACCAGTTAATATGAACATTATATTGTTTTAAGCATGTCAATAAGAATGTTAAAGGCCAGTAGTGAAAAGGACAAAGTGTTATCATCAGCATAGTTATATAAAGAGCCTTATTTAATAAAATAAAAAATATCATTGAAAAAAACAATAAAGAGCAAAGGTCAGTGGCTTGACCCTGAGGAGCCCCTCTTCGAATTTGAGTCCAACTACTCAAGACACCCTTCAACTTAATTTGCTGCTTTCAATATGACAGATAGATCAGTAAGATTCCTGAAGAGCCATCTGAACTATCAAAAGCCCTTAGCTTGCAAATGAGAATATCACGAGGGAAACAGTCAAAATCCTTAGTTAAATCCATCAGAACTGCAGCTAAATATTTATATTCATCAAAAGCCTTCTTCCAGTTTTCTAGTAAACCTAAGAGAGTGGTCTAGCATTCATGACCTTTATGAAAAGCACCAAATATTTGTTAAAAATATTCTAAAAGAAATTATGCTAACTGGGTCTCAATTTATTTCTCAGAGTCTGGATATGATGGGAGAATGCTGAACGATCTATAGATACTTTTATCTTTATGAAAATTGGGACAACTTGAGCTTCCTTCAGATGATCAGGAAAAATATTCAACTGTAATGTTTTGTTAATTAAATCTGTAACATAGCCAACAAGGATTGCTATCCCAGCTTTTAATGGTGTAATAAGAGTTTGACCTCCCCCCCACCACATAGCTTTTTTAAATCTATTTATCTTACCATTATATACACTCTTTCATGATTAACTTGCTTAAATTACAAAATTTTATCTATGTTACCACAGGTTTTTTTTCCTTAATAGGAACATCCTTTCTGATTTCTAATGCCACATTTACTTTTTACCTTCATCAAGAATGATGTTATCTTGACAATCCAAACAATTATTAGAAAAATGTGGCCTAACAGATGATCAGAAGTTCATTGATTGGTGATTGGAGCTCTCTGCCCATAACATACTCAGCCTGTCACAGATTTGGTCCATACAAATTTAATTTAGAAATCTTGACTGTCACAGTTGGCCCATTCATGAGTTGACCTATGACAAAATTGGTCTATTACAGATTTGGTCCATATAAATTTTAATTTTAATTAACTGTCATGGGTGGTCCATCAAAGAACACTGCATTGGTGATTTTTTTGTAGCGAATAAGTGAATAATTAAGGAGTGACCATTTAGTTTTTAATGTTTACTGAAGTATGAACTGAAAAAAAACCAAATGCCATTCAAACTATATGATCCACAAAAAATATAAAGTGGTCAATCTTTATAATTGAATTTTACACCTAGTAAAGACAAAGTGATTAAGAGGTTAGTGTTAGGATGGTCAGCCTTGTGTCAGGATAATGTTAATGGGTGGGACATGATGCTACATGTCTGGCATCATGTCCTAGTGCAAGACATAACTATAAACTGCCACACTTCAGACATAGTAATATAAAAAACATTTAAAGCTAGATTAAAAATCCCCAAAACAGACATATTCTTAATGCACTATGGAATCCTTAATTAAAGTACATGTCAATATGGTCTTATAGGCACATTTAATGGTATGTGCAATCAAATTCTGGAAAATTACACTCATTACTGAAATAGTCGGTAATAAATGTCTATATGACCTGCATGACTTGTACTTTAACTGGATACTAACAATCATACAATCATGCGCTGAACATAAAGAAAGAAAGATTTTTTTAAAAAAAAAAAAACCATTACATCCACATTACAATAATATAAATCATGGACTGATAGGTCAAGGATAAAATGGTCCAAACACGTAATGGTCCCAGCACATAAATGAGCAATCTGGGTATTAGTGGGCCAGCTCTGCCATGGGCAAAGTAGTCCCATAATCTGAATCTAATGCCCCAAGCACATCTTTAATTCTGAGACACTTATTCTTTAATTTGGTACCTACTGGCATCACACCTAAATCAGTAAATGCCTTGATGTTATTAGCTTGTATAAGGTCAAATGATGCCGTGAATCAGTGAAATATAGATATAAATCGAAAATATGCATTTCCACAAAAATAAATTTCATTTGAGAAAGTAAACCCTTTTTACTTAAATCTATCAATACGCTGACACAGTCACACTTGACTATTAAGCAATGGGTGGTGCGTGGTCAAGAATAAAGTAAGGAAGGTAGTGATAGGACAAACAGAAGAGTAATGATTGGAAAGCACAGAAGTAAGTAAAAGTGTCAGTGTGCGTTCGTCCCTTCATACTCAGACCAACCCGGCTACCGTAGCAGTGGTGAGATAGACGAACCTCAACCAGCTTTGCCCCGAGAATCACGTCTTAATCACAGGGTCTCGTAACATTGCTTACAATTTACCTGTCGTACAGGTACTATATAAGTAGTTATTATATAGTACATGTATGACAGGTAAATTATAAGCAATGATACGAGCCCCTGTGGTCTTAATGGATGAACTAGTTCATTAGAATGTGATTTTGGAAGCTCCTTGTGAGATACCAAGTCAGGAGCTTATGCAATTATTGATGTTAATTCCTTTGAAAGTTTCAGATTTGCAGGTATCATCTGTTTCATCACTATACCTTCAGTAACCGCACGTTTTATACCTGAAAGATTAAAAAGCGTACATTAACTATTTGCGATGACAAAAGTATTGTCCTTGGGAAGGTATCTTAAAGCAAAGTCTACAAAAGTAATTCCCTTTGATCAGCAAAACGGTGCTTACTTGATTTATACTGATAACTTTAAGTTTGAGCTAAATACACTGCATCAGCGTGCGGGTTTACTTATGACTCTACTTTACCTACAGATTTACCAAAATCAAGTGCCTTTTTTGTTTGCATTCTTGTAATATATGTAAATATAGCGTACTTATTCTAGAGATAAAGACACATTTGGATATAGTCTATATCATGTTTTAAAATACACCAGCACCGCTTAGTTTATTTCCTCCTTAGCTACACGTACCGCTCACGTGCCGAATATGAAGCTGAGAAGCGGAGAAAAGATAAAAACTGAATCTGTCGAGCAACAAGCAGTCACTACTAAATATGCGAATGGTAGTGTCAAAGAAAAAGATTCCTGTAAAAGGTGAAGATATGTTTTGATTAAGACCTGAAGATATCTGATTCAAGCTTGGAATCGTCTTGTGCTATATTCGAATTTCAAGGGGGCAAAAGTCACAATTTCATTGATAGTGGTCAGTAATTCAGCGGCGCTTAGCGGGCAAAAACTACTTCGGTTTAAAAACAAAACCAAAGGGGAAAAAAAAAAAAAATAACCAACAAAACTTACCTCTAATGCACATTGATTTTCCTTACGTCTGTAGCGATGTACTTCGTTTTTACTGCAAGAAATTAATAAATGATAATAATTTCTTTTGGAAAATTTGTAGAGACCCATTTCAGCCGTCTGTACAATGCAAACGATGAACTTTTGAATATTTTTCTATTTTAGTTTCCTTTCTTATTTAAAACCATAACTCGCATTGGAAACAATTTGTACAGACTTTAATTAGATAAGTTCATTATCAAATTGCACACAGCATTTATCTACCTTCTCATTTGTATCACCCTAACAAATTTAAAAGCCAGAAGCATCAGGGAATGAAAAAATGCACAACACTTAGTCATTCCTTTCACCAGTTTATACTTTCTAAACTAGTTGTTACCAGGGAATTCCTAAACACTTGCATCTTCAATGCATTTGAAATGAAAAGGGATTTTCATTACTAACACAGTACTACATTGGCACAGGTTAGCATATTTTTTTCAGACAATATGTAATGGAATACACCATCGTCAGTGAACTCAGAATAATTCCTTAGATTTCCGTAACTTTGTGAGTTACATCCCTTAGAACATGCATGTAAGAATTGCACCATTTTTGTTACTTTATTCAGTTCTTTTTAGAATAAAATAAGCCACCCAGCTTTAGTCTGTAATTATTATAGAAAAATATCAGTATTAGTTTATATACCACCAACTTTAAATAGATTCAAAACAACCATTTTTTTTTTTTTTGTGTCAATCTCGCAACATGAAATATATAACACCAGTCATTACTGGTTGGTTCTCTTTTATTAACAAAATTTCCTCCCTAGTTTCAAGATAGATATTTATAATTATCTGCTGAGAGTCTCATGTGCCTGTTATTGACACATTGCTATTATCATCAACACCATGCCAGACCATTATCAACATGTTTTTTCCATTTAATTACTCTGTTACATTAATATTGGGAAATTAATTCTGATACCCATTGAACCTAACCTTCCTGTAAAGATGTCTATATATCATATGGATGAAGGTAAATAGCTTTTACAGATTTCTTCCTGTTTCTCCCATTCAGTGGCCAACCATATACCAAGAGTTTACCAATTAAGATTTTGCTCAGAACTGCAACATACAGTTCAAGCATGCCTCCTAAATCCATTTTTTTTTCACAGGATGAAGCCATCTCTAATCAGTAATTTTGGGTGTTTTAGTAAGTTTTGTTGTATACCTTGCAAATACATCACTTGTTTAATTTTTGGTGAATTGTTTCACATGTTTTGCTGGTTCTTGACCTGTTTGTTGACTAGTAAGTCATGCATTCTGGCTATATTCACCTGTCAGTTTATGAATGTATGCTGTAGACACACTGGTTCATTTATACATTTCTATTATAGGTGTCCTCTGTTTACAAGCTTCACTTAATTTGTGTCTTGTGTGCATTTTGTTCTTCACATCAAAATGTTCATCTTCCAATTTGTGTAGTATATGCAGTACATGGACTGAGAGGGTTTAATAGCTTAAGGACCAGCATAAAAGAAGTAGTGTCCAGAGCTTTTGGACCCAGATTTTTTAAGTCTTCACCTTCATCCCGAGTCAGTTGCATGCATTGAAGGGGACAATGTGATACCACTACCATCCCATGAAGATTCCCTGCAATCAGCAACTGTTACATCGGATGTGACAGAAACTGTCATGATCAATCCTTCCTATGCCTTATTAGAGTTGTATATGCAACAAATTATACAACAAGCTACATGTGAGATGTTTACTTCTGGAGATTTTATCACATTATTATTATGGCTGTTTGTTGACAAATTGAAGAATAAAGGAGAAAATTTGCCCCACTCAACCCTGCGTTTAGCATCCCATGCAGCTTAAAGCCCTCACCCCCAACTGCCAGCCAATGCATGGCTCTAGTGCAAGTTAGACTGGGTGCATGGAGTTACAATCAGACTTGTCATTATGACTTGCAAGTCCATTACCAGCTACTATATGCTGTCCAATTTGCTGATAAGTCCATCTAGCATCTGGCCAGTTCGGTCATAGATATGCCAAGAGAGGCTCTTAAATATCAGACTGTCAAACTACATTTTGGTTGACAATTCCATCTTCTTACTTGAATCTGATTGCCCAGTCAAACTTTCATAACATTCTGACTGTACTTGCCATACTGGCCATAAAGCTATCCCAACCAGCCCAATCAGCCCTCCCAGCACAACACTCACCAGCTGGAACTTGCTTCTTTTTGGATATGGTGGGTCCTGCTTTGCTTTGCAAATCCAGTTGGTTGCCCTGTTCTTTTTTCAAACATAGAATTCATACAAGAGGAGGACAACCCTGCTGCTGATGAAGGAGATCATCTAAGATTCCATTGAGACTGCTGTATATGTAATGGATGTAGTTTAGTTTCAGATTGGCATTTGAAGAAATCCACAGGATCTTGTTGCATTCTGTGAAGAAGACATAAAGTCAGGGCTTTGGTGGATGATGAAACAAAGAAGATGAACATCTGTCCTTAAAAACTCTTCAACAGTCATTGAAGATCTCAAATAAGATTCGAGACTCCAGTAATACTAAAGCCTTTTTTCATTGAGTTAGCTGCTAGCTACTTTCTCACCATAATCGTATCAGTCCCACTTACATGTATATCATCTGGACATTCCAGATCTGGATAAGACATCACTGTGATTAATATGTCTGCCCTTCAGTGCTACAAGGTGGAGAGATGGGAGTTTCACATGACATCTAAGTTGGTGAGGAATGTTGTGTCAACTTCTTCCTACTGTACTTACCAGAAATGTCTTTAGACATCTTCCATTTGACCAATAAGGCAGGATTCGATAATGCTTGTAAGTTGGTTTGCTGAAAAATCAAAGTCTTGAACAGGGCAGCGTATCATATTATGGTTAATGCTGCTTCCTGTAATTTGGGTGTGATAAAAAGAGAAATTTTTCATTTGCGCTTTCTAAACAAACTGCATCATGCTGCAGCCCTGTGCTCATACCCATTTTCCTGCCCTCTTTTGTAATAGGTCCACATGGAGGATACTAGGAAACAGATGGCAGAGTTCCATTTGTCTGCATCATAGACAGTACCAGCAAAAGGCTGATTGTCTGCAAAAGAAAAGAAGTTTATGCTTCAGCAGTAACAGTCTTTTCACAGCCACGCAGATTTTAGGTTGTGTTGCTTTCCTCTGTCTCACAGGCAGACGGGGAGGAGGCAGAGGAAACAGAGTGCTTGACAATAACCACCTGTCCTTCCCACCTGCTTGTGGCCCTCTTGTGGGCACTGGACTCATCTTGTTTCATCAGACTTCGATCTGCCTCTTTCAGCACAGTGACTGGGTGATCTAAATCAATTTGGAGGGGCTGCAGATCTCATTTATCAGGGTCCCATCACTTTAATTACCCACTTTCGTGTTGGTCATCCCCAGCAATCCCATGAAGGAGGACATTTTACAGAAGGAGATAGAGCTTTTGCATCCCTGGATGATATTCAGCAGGAGCTCCTGGTTAGTCCACTCAGGTTCAGTATATGAACAACCTTCTGTCCCTCCTTTGCAGTTTAGGTGGATAATAAAATGGTGACAAGTCAGATCCTGTCCCTATCAACACTTCATCATTGTGGTATGGATTTTCTAACTCGTTTCAACCTTGCTCAACTTCCATCCAAATGCATTGATTGGATCATTAATGTGATAGTGTTGACTCTGCTTAAAATTAAATTTTAGTGATGTTCTTTCTTTAACTCTTTGGCTTGTGCACTGTGACAACAAACAGGCTGTCTTTACTGCCCCTATATGTGCCTCCTGCAGATGGTCTTCCTGTCACACTGGTACCCATGCTTGGGCCATTGAGATAACCAGATTATGATCTTAACCAAACTCTGCCACTTCTAACCAAACTCTGCCACTTCCTACTTTAATGGCATGAACAGGAGGTTAGCTGTTTGAACACCCTCTGATAGTCACCATAGACAGAAGTCACAGTCTGCACAGATGCCACTTTGACTGGTTGGGGTATATTCCTGCTGCCTTGCTTCTCAACAGACTGGTGAATAGATGATACAGGAGAAGGCACTTCATATCAGTCTCTTGGAAAAGAAGGCCATTTCCCAGCTTTGAGGTAGTGAATACATTGAAAATCAGTTGTTATAATTGTTATGTATATGTAATTTAATTACTTGTTAGTTAGTTTTCATTTTTTTATTTTATTTTATTCCATTACATGTTATTGTAATGATAACTTTGTCAACTGGATTTGATATTTTTTTTTAGAAATTGTATTCAGTTCTGTTTGACCTGATAAACAGCCAATGGTAGAAACACCGTATCTATTTGCTGACCTTGATTCAGAACCAGTGTCAGTTTTGAGTAAACAACTTTTTTTTTTATTCATTCTCATAGTAAGAATTGTGAAGTGAAATCAAGGCCATACATGGAGTACATGACAAATAACGTGTTTATTGTTACAAACTTTTGGTGTTCCCAGTGGGATGAAATTTTGACCGCCATCCGGGAATCTGTTTTGCATCTTAATTTATTGTTTAATCATTTTCTTGAGAAGAACTAGCCAGTTGGGTTCAAAATCTCTGACACCTTAAGGTGTTGTGTTGTGACCAGTTTGAGTTAAAATTTGATTTTTTGGAATTATTCATTCTTTCCCTGGAAAATACTAGTGCTCATCAGAATTCTTGGACAAAGACATTTATCAAAATTTATTCAGAAATTCTAAACTGGAATATTATTTTATTTGATTCAACAAGGAACTGTTGACACGGCAACACTTTGAAGGTCACGACATACGTCATCGCCCTCCATTTTGATTTCATCGGGACTCAAGCTCAGATTCATTTAGGACTTTTCATTGATAGGACTTCTAGTTTTTAATTCTTGGATTAATTTTGGATTTGATTCATAAACCGTAAGTCCTTTTTCTCAATTTTACCTTGTTTTTCTAGGGAAATAAATTATTTGTTAAATTTTACAAAGCTTGTTGTCTTCACTCTTTTCTTGTTACTTTTGTACAAGCTTAAACATGTAACCTAATGTCAAACAACTCGATGGCAGTGAATGACCTCCTCTTGCAATGGGTGGCAAAATCACCTGAGCTCTGCATTATCGTATGAGAATTCCTGAGTTGGTTTGCATTAAAGACCAACACATTCTGGACAGACTCGATGTCCTATTCATTTCATTGTGAGGGAGATACCAACTGCTTCATCTGAAGTGGTGTTTCTGGCCATCAAGTTTGCCACAATGGGACCAACCAATGATAGACCCCAAATTGTCCATCGTTGTTTCTTCATTAGTAGACCCAGACATCTGGGCCATTGATGCTTTATGGATTAGGTGGAAGGGTATTTGGACTTGTGCATTCCCCCCCCCCCCATGATCCTGATCCCAAAGGTAATTCAGAAGGTGAGGGGCCAGACCTGCCAAATAGTTATAACTGCTCCTCTTCACAAGGATACACCCTGGGTCAGCAATCTGCTCAATTTTGCAACAGATGTTCCAAGGATGATTGTGGTGACCCCACCTACCCGCATGCATTTCAAGCAACCAAGGTTGCCAGTATTCCATCTGTGTTTGGACAAGCTTCTGCTCACACCTGACCTTTCTTCATGAGAGCTTTGCATAAACATCACCTCAGCACATCAGTTGTGGAGAGGGTCTTGACAGCTGAAAGGTCATTCACTTTGAAGTCATACAAGAGGAAGTGATGTGTTTTAATAAAACTTGTCTCAGAATGATGTCACACCCCTCTTTGTCTTCATTTCCTAGTTGGCTATTTTATTTTCCTTTTTGAGATGTTATCTCCTATCACTATCAAAGGGTATCATTCCTTAATTTCTGACATGTTCAGACTTCATGGGAAAGAAGAAGATGGATACACCAATAATCTTTCCAACCTGATGTTCAATATTGACTGGTCCTGGTCTGCTAACTCATTTTGTCTCCCAGATGGTATCTCCTGGATCTTGACATGGCCCAAGTGAGTTGAATGTATGTGGATCCAAATTACGACCAGTTTTGCTTAACTCTTTAACTACCACTGACATGCATATCCACTGCATACATGTGCCTTGCCACCAGAGTGACTGATAAATCCACTTGTAAACAAGCACCACTATCTGCCATAGCAAATAAATCTGCTTGCCTGTTAGACCACAGTGACTAATCGATCTGTTCTGTAAGTTAATGTTACAAACGTTCTAATTTGTCAACAATGGATAGTAAGAGAACATTCATCCAATCAAAATAGAGTTTACAAATGATAATTCTTAATATGAAAAACATTACATACTAAATATGGCTACTAAATACAGGGATATTATGGCGTTACATGAAATAGTTTATGTATGTGGTTGTTGACAGTGGAAACAATGGTTTTTGTTAGGGATTCAGAATCATATGTTTTAGGTTTTTCAGAGGGCAAGATTGATGACATTGATATAGAAATTGTTAGCAGTGACATTGAATTTTCATCTTTGTCAGATCTGTCAGAAATTGAGACTGAATCAGACAATGAAGATCATGCAGTGTGGATAAGAGCCATGTGTTCTGCAGGTCACAGAGTTCATTGAAAGTGTTGGCCCTACTTATGCTTTGGATGAGAAAAAAACAAATTGATAGATCGCTTATATAAATATTTTCCCCAGGTATTAAATGAAAAAATATGTGATTGAAGCTAACAGCTATGAAGCAAATTCACCAAAAGAGAAGCACGACAATGAAGTTTGAAAACAAAATGATAAGAACATAATGACCATTTAAATATTTGTAAATAATTATGTGTACAGATCTGGCATATAAATATAAAATAATGACAAATTATAGTGTTACAGATAGTATGATCTGTGTTCAGTTCATGGATTTTCTTATCAATCTTGTGGAAGTCAGTGGGATTAAAGAATTATGCAGACATAAGGTAGATGTAGCTTTTATATATGCATGGTTTTAATATATAAAATAATCTATTATAAGGAAAATAACTAAAAACAATTGCCCCATATCCCCATATCATCAACTAAAGGTTATCATTTGACTACATCAGGATCATGTTCTGGTAGTCAGCCCCCAAATCAGCTGCATTAGTGACCCCAGCAGCCAGGCTGAGTGGTGAGCCACTACAGTAACACTATTAGTTAAAGTTAAATGGCTCAATTATACTCAATAACTCCTCCAAAACAGAAAGTCATATCGGCATGGGTTTTCACTAGAAGACTTCAAATAATGTTTTGTTGATCATAAATGGTGCTGATCTGATGTCTTAAAATTTTTGTTACAGCTGCATTGCTACTTCTCTGAAATGAAAATCATTTTGACACACGATTTTCACCAGTAGAGTTCTTATGGCGCAAAGTTGGTTCTAAATAAAATTGATGCAAATTGACCCTCAGTATGGCCACCATGGTGGCCATTTTGACAGTATTGTTATTGCTGTTCCTATCAAATAGATGGTTATATCAACATGGGGTTTTCACCAGTAAATTTCTTTTGATACCTTGTTGGACCTAATGAAAATAATGTCAGTCACATATCAAATATGGCTGCCACAATTGCTGTCTTGAAAGTCTTGTTGCTACTTTCCCTAAATGGATGGTGATGAGTTCTAGTGGTATCTACTTTGTCTGTAATGAAAACTGTGCCAATTTGGCATCCCATATATTCATCTCGGCAGCTAATTTGAAAATCTTTTTATTGCAGAAAAAATATCAGACGTGGTTTCAACACTCAGCAATTAAAAGGAATAAAAGGTCTTATATAGCATTCCTGGAAATTCTTCTCATCAAGTAGAGCATCCATTCAAGGACTTTTCATTCAGGACACTTTCTTTATATATATGATCATAAATAATTATATGAAGGCACTCTAGTCCATGTTAAATATGAAATAATAGCCGATATGCATATTTATATTTTTTTAAACTCCTTGTACATGATTTTGTCTAGTTTTTGTAATTTTTAATCAATGCTGGAACTTGTAGTGATTATCTTTAGTTGAAATTGTGTATGTGAATAGGGTCTGTTTTAAGATGTTATCTATAACTTGCATAGGATCTTTAAATAGATGCTTACACACATGTTGACAATTACTAATAATAGAACTATTAGTAAATATGTTTACAAGATTAGTCCTTTTTCCCATTGGACTGATTGATCAGGTGGTACCTTGGAAGAATGAAGTTAATACCTACTGGATGAGTTGGTCACATGATTAGGTATTTTGAAAGATTGAGTAGTATGATCTGTCACATGGGGTATATTACAACATATAGTTGTAACAGACTATTGAAGGTGTATATAAGGAGGGAACTGAGCAATCAAATTCACTGCTGTTTTGGAGTCATTCTTATTTCTTGTGTTCCTGTTGTAACATCAAGTCTGCAGGTGCATTTTATGTTGTGCGTAGATATTATTTGAGAGGAAAAACATTTGTTTGGACTGTTCAGTAGATATAGAAAGTGCTTATTTTCTTTACTGTAATATTATTCTGGAATTATTGTGAATTATTCAAAGTTATTTTGAACAATGCCATTTTGACAATGTCACAATTCTTGGCGGACCAATACACTTCCACTTCTGAAGTTTATACAGAACTTTTCATTCTTTTGAACTTTAAATATAACTCTTGCAGGATTATTTATGATTCACTTCATAATACTGTAAGTTCTTTTCAAATTTTCTTTTATAACTTTGATAATTAAATTATTTAAGTTTTACAAAACTTGTTGGTTTTGCTTCTTTCCATTATTTAGTTTATGACCATAGAGTTGTAACATAGCCAGTAATACAATTCAAAGCTTATTTTTATTGACATACTTTAAAAACAGTTGATAACTCAAGCAGTAAATTAAATGACTTAAGGATTTAATGATTTGGTATATTTTCCTGTTTGTAGTTTTGGTATTATATTTCCATTGGATTGTTGACCACATATTATCAACAACCCAGCCAGACTGTGGTTTGCTGGAATTCCCTAAGTGCTAGCAGATTGTACTACAGTTTGTTGTCTCTACTGGACAATAGCCACTTGAAAGTATGTCGATAATAGACATGCCAGAAATAACAAGGAATGCTCTGCCCTTGCATTTTTCTTATGCTGATGAAAAAAATTAAAATTATAACTACAAACTGACAGTGTAAGAACTCGGTTATTTGAAGCTGGTAAATAGATGTCACTTTCAGTTAGAAGTCAAACTTAAAGCAGACAATGGTAGGTGTTGAAATTCCTGTACAAATCGTACATTTTTGAAAGCCATTGTGGATAATATTCTGCGAGGTATTATTTGTATGACTTGCCAATAAAATCAGTTTAAGCAGATCTTTAATTTTTATAAAAATGTGATTGTAATAATCTATTGCTGAAGTACATGCTACATGTAGCCTTGTAGAATGGTATTCTGTTCACATTTCCATTGGTGTATTGCATAATTAATTTCAGATAGCTTTAGGAGGTTTTATATAGGTGTACACATAGGTCACTCAGTTTTTGACACCCAAAGCGCATATACATACTTTGCAATGCTTTGCTATTTTGTTATGGTTCAGACTTAAAAAAGATTCAATTTATCAATACTATATACCTTTTCTTGTCATATAGGTTTTTGAAGTACAATATTGGTACAGGGTTTAGCCATTTTCACTATCACTCAGTTCAGATTGGTTCCTTTTATGAAAGTTGCAACATGGGTCCATCTGACCACCATCCATATTGTATTTAGTTGGTGCTGAGTTCAGAAATAGCCTTTAGATTAAAGAGAACAAAAATAGGTTCAAATCATGTGACCCTCCAAAATGGCTCCATCATTGTGCACTGGTAGTCATATCAAGTAACTACAAACCTTTCAATGAAAATGGTATTTGTGCTTACTAAGCATGTAATAGTGATGTAAAGTAAAAACTAATATGTAAGGAGTTTATTTAATATTGATATGAAACTTTGCATCATTAAAAGACAAAACTATTGTGGTGACAGATTGCAAACTCCAGCATGTTGGGTGAAACTGGTGTTGCTGATACATAACAAGTACTGTATTACAATTTGCAGGCATTTTCCTTTAGCCACATGTTGCTTCTGTTAGTACCATTTTGATTGGGCCTGTGATGGCCAGGTAAATATGAAGCTGTCAGAAATATGGTTTGCATTTTAGAAATATAAAAAAGCTATATATTCAGCAAGAGGAATACTTGCATAAATATTTTGGAGTGGGATTTTGGTAATAAACTGCAACTCCAAAGATATTTGATGATGAATTTCACCTTTAGAAATTAAAGGTACACTTGATGTTGTAAGCTTTACAATAGCTCCTTGTAAATGAATGAAAACTTATATTAATGAATGTTTTGAAAGAAAAATTAGTCTGCAAAATATTTTTATAGATTTCATAGATTATCTTATTTTGATAAATAATAGTTTCTGTTCTTTTGTATGGACATTATAGATGTATATGGCAGGTGAATGATTTGTATCGCTAATGAGTTCTCCTTTTGATGGATACTATATGTATTGAAATAATTGTAGGACCTTCTTGGCTGCTATCAAAGTAAATAATAACATCCTAACATTGTCTTGTCTTGTATTTACATTTGCATGATTTCAGTTTTATGCTTTATCTTTGCGTTCAGAGAGAAGTTTTTTAGGTTTTTTAGATCAGGTAGATATTTCAATATAAAAAGCAGTTGTCTCAGAAATTGATAGGGGAGCTCATTTCATGTGCAATATTTACAATGGGCCATTTTGACTGATTATTATTTGTGCGCCTGGTTGTCAGGCACACATAAGTTCTCTCCCTTGCCTCACATTTTCTCACAAGAGCAAATTAAGCTGTCTTTAAAAATGACAGTGTCTCTGAATTTGAGTACATCAACAAAGGTGAGAATTTTCCCAGCTGGTATTTGAAGCCCTCATTTTTATTTTACTTCATTATCATTTATTAATTATTGTATGGGCATACGCTCATAAGCAAGTTTTAGGATGTAGTGGAGACAGGTACCCACCCGAATGCAATTTACATATATCCACTCACATAGTGCATAGTGCAAACAGGTGTATTGCTTTTGATCAGCATCAATTAAGATTAAAGATGCACACTAAAGTGTTACTGCCTACTACATTAGGTAGAATTAAAAGCAAACATGTTCACCTTTAGGGTCAGTGGGGGAGAGGGGGTGCCTTAAGGTCACATTTATAAAATATGTTAAGGATATTTAGGAGTATTTTACTTGCAGATATTTGTATATGGAAGCATGAAAGAAGGACAGGTGCCAAGCATGTAAGAAGGACATGTGCCAAACATGCTTTGCTTTGGGACACAGTGAACACTAATGATGCTATCCCTTCATCAAGTCATGCATTATGCTTTTTTGTTAAATCTTTATATCAGAAATGAAAGATATGACAATGTCGATATTACTCAACCACCAAATGGACATGGTTTGCAGTGGCATGCCATTTAAGTTGCTGTATGTACTGCACACTTTGTATTGTCAATTTTGTACTTATTTACTAAAAATAGACACTATAATTTTGTATACTATGCCTTTCAGGATATCAGACAATTAGTAGAATAACAAACGAGCACTTGCTTCATTTAATTTTATTAGATATTTCTGTTTAGTAGTCTACATAGAAATTTCATGTGCACATTCCACTGTCAGATTGGGAAATGAAAGAAAATATGCACTGACCCATCCTTTTTTACTTAGTGATCTAAAAAGAAAACACAACATATTTTTCTGTTTCAGGTACAATAATATGTGTACTTGTCTAGCCAAACTAGTGGGGCTGTTCCTGTTCATATTGTACGTCTTCATTCCAGTACTCATCAAAACCAACCCATGGATATTTGTTAAAATTGTGTTCCTAAACCATGGTATGTTTACTAATTGATAAACTTGAACCTTGTAATTTTCTGTCATGATTCTTTTATTTAAAGTCATAAGTATAAAAGTATTTCAGCGTTCATTTGGTTGAAAAGTTGTCTACTGGCTTTTTAAAATGGGCATGGCATAATACCTTTCAAAATGAATAAATGAGGCAGTTATTTAGTAGTTATATCTTACATTTCTTATAATCCAGAAAATTCATTGGTCTAAATTTTGTAAAAATATTTTGTTATTTTCATACATACATTTGATAAAAATAAATTACTGCATATACCTGCTCTTTAAATCGAGTGCAACTGCAGACAACAAAGACTCTGGTTTGCCATTGCATATTATGCTGGCAAATCAGGGTCTTGGTTCTTTGTTCTATTGATTACTCCTAACAAACTGCACCAACCTAGATTTGCCTATATATTATGTGATGGTAGATCTTGTTCTGTGCAGTCTGTACTTGGACTGTAGTAATAAGTGAGCATATACAGTATCCAATATGTTTTTGTTAGTTTAAATGGCACTTTTAGCACATTATTTTGGTTATATCATGCCAAGGAAATGGGAGCTAAGTTTTTTCCCAAGGACACACCAAAGCAACAGACCAGGGTTGGCCTGGGTAGGTATCAAACCAACAATGAGTATGATATTCACCGACTGGCTCCCGATGATTGATTGAATAGAGCTGCTGCACCTTGCAATGTTTATTTTTTTTTAAAAATCAGAATATCAGCATTAAATAAAGCCAAATTTTTGATGTAGAATATTTGAAAGGAATACATTTTTCAAGTAATGAAAGTGTATATCTTATGTGTACAGATTCAATGTAATTTCACTTGTTTGACTATTTCTGCATCACTGCCTGTGAAAATATCAGATTAAAAGACATCTTTAAAGATGAAATATCGCAATCTTTCATGTTCAAATTATCTCTAATTTCAGTTACATGGCCACCATTTGTCAACTTTTCCCAGCCAAACCATTTTGGTCTGAACGCTACACGCAACTTTTACCTTCACCCAGATGAGGACAGCAAGCTGGGAATTTGGTGTGATTATTTTTATACTTCAATAGATGACAATATATTGAGTGTAAATCATCAAATTTTGAAAAAAAATTCCAGATTTTACTTTTGTTCAGTTTAAGTATAATTTTTTCGCTGTGACAAGGCTAGGGGGTCAGACTAATACAGTTTTTAGTAAAATGGTATTGCAGTCAGGTTAAGGTATCTTTGGTAAATGTTTGCCAAACTTTTGTGACAGCTGTAGGTGGGCTTATCATCATGCATGGTTTCCAATAACAGTCTTTTCAGCTACCCTAGCTTTCCTTACTTCTTTGTCAGACTCCCTACTTTTCCCTACTTTTTCCAAAATTGCCATAGTATCCCTACTTTTTCCAAAATTGCCATAGTATCCCTATTTTTCTTCAACTTTATATTGACATGTGATAAATTTTGCATTTCTGCAGAGAAGCTTCTATTTTATCTCTTGCTATTTTGATCTTTTCTCATGAGCTCCAACATAACTCTACCACATACATTTTATGGAACATCTCTTGGGTAAAAAAACCCCAAACAAACTAGAAATGTAAATATATGACACAGGTGCCCCCAATGGTGCAATTGAAGAAACATAGACTAAAAAGACAAGTAGGATGCAAGAACATGCTTTTGTTCAATTTTTTGTTAAGCAAAGGTTTTATTTTTTTTAGTAAGTTATATAAATTTCATATAATTTTTCTTTATAAATTATCCCTCTTTTTCCCTGGCTTCATTTTTTAAAATGTAGCCCAACTTTATTGCTGTGTTTTCATAAAGCTTTGTGGGAAGACTGCAAAAAACATATATGGATGCAATATATACTGACAGCATAGTGCTGATGCAAGTTTTGATAAGACTGTTGCAATATGCCTACGTATTGCTATTCAGAGTTCATGTTTCAATTGAAGCAAGAGTACAGATAATATTGCACATGTATCTAGGTCAAGTCCAGAGTAAATTTGCCTACCTAGAACTACTTTACATAAGTAATGTTAGCAGTAAAACTAAATGTTTTAGAATTTGTGAAATGCTTGTGAGATAAAAATAATGTATTTTCATACTGTACAATGATGTATCCTTCATTCTCTTCCCCCTCCCCCCTTATGTTTGTTGAATGCTTTCATGCAAGCAGGGGCATCATAAGAGGTGGGCAATACTGGCAACCATAGAAAGAGTCATTTTGCAGAGTTTGCAGTGTTTCTTCGGGGGGGGGGGTTGCCTCTCGTCTAGGGTGCTGTTTCATCCAGTGCAAACTTGTGATGACCCTGTTTGTAATTATTTTTGCCTAACCTTCAAAAACTATAAAAACACTGTTGATGCTGCCACTGATGCCACTGGAAAAGTGATTATTATATCAATAGTTACTTTTCCAGTGGCATCAGTGGCGGCATCAGTAGTGTTAAAGTTTTTGAAAGTTACATTCCTTCTTCATCACTTGATGATTCATGTGAACCTCTTTTATGATATTTCTGTGGGTCTAAAGTTCATGCTATTATATGCTAGTTCATTTCTTGTCTGTCTCACCTACATAAACATAACGGTGAACAATGTTTAAAGGTCACCGGCCATACTCCAACATTTTTCTTTTTACATCAGATTTGTACTACATGATTAAATGTAGTTACACTTGCACAAAAAGAATAAAAAATTATCAGGTGTAAAGAAGAAATAATAATTGCTCGCAATAGAAGTATACTATGCTGTTACTTCCCCTTAACTATGATTTCCCAACTATAGAGGATGCCAACCAGATGTGAAGTACATTTATTCCCACAAGACAAAGTACATGCTTCTTGTTGTTGAAAAATAAAATACTATAAACTATGGATAGGGAACATTTAGATGCAACTATTGAAAACCAATTTACTGTTCAGCCTTATATCGATATGCGTTCACAACACACTAGATTGTGTCGCTTTCAAAACTGTTCCATTGTTTCAGTTTATTTTCAAAATTCCCGTTAATACAGGTAAAAAGGAATCAATACTGGCTTCCCTATGTCGGCTGACTTTGTGAAGAAAAGAAAGAAATCGGCACACTTAAAAGAATCCAAAGGAACCAAAGTTGGCTTCCTAATGTCAGCTGACTTCACAGAAAAAAAAAAAAAAATTGGCACACTTTAAAGAGTCCAAAGTCAGTTTCCAGGGTTGGCTTGCTTTGTAATAACATAACCACTGTATTTGATATCCGGTCGGTAAATGTAAGCATAGAGTTTATTACATGCTGCCAGTTGTGTTTATTCATCACCCAGGCTTCTATTTGTTTGCTATACGTAATCATAATTGATTCAAACGTTCATTGATGTTTATAGGTTAAATAGTGTAGACTGCAATAACTTGCTTTGATAATACTTTTGTAACCTGTGCGAGGAAAAAGATTATTATTTGCATTCACAGTGAATGTATTTTCAAATAATGATTTTTATTTGCGAGATACCGTCGTATAGTTAACCTTGATACAATACAATCTTGGTCATTTTGCACCTTATAACATATGCATGAATGGCCATGCCTTCAAGCAATCGAGTGATATTCCCATCTCATTTGCAATTTTGTTATCTGACAAAAGTGATACACACTACAGTAAGGATGCATACGCCGGCGGCATCTGCTACATGTACGGAGTTTGTGGATATATTTTTTTTCTTTAATAAATTTCGCATGATGAAAAAAGAAGGAATAAATGATAACAATGCAAGGTTAGTTTCTTTCATTTTATTTTCAAATAAGTGTTCTGTTTATCTATTTTATTGTACCGGCATGGGGGGGGGGGCACAAATTCAACACAAAATTATTTCATTTCTTAAGTCTTGGGACATATACCTTGATGCAAAAAGTTTCGCTATAAGGTCTGGGACAGGAAAAAAGTATTTTATCATGTCCCAATATATACAGTAAATAAGGTATACATACATATATATATATATATATATATGATTCTACAGACTTGTACACCTATAACTGATAAACATCCCAGAGTAATACCTCATATTTCTTTTTTAAAATCCTTTTGAGTTCACATTGGTTATAATAATGCTAAACAAAGAATTTGATCAAAGTCTACACTCCGCATGTTCAAAAAGTATTATGATTATTTTAAACATTAATATTTTACATCTGCAGTAACATTACTGTACTGTAATCCTTTATTTGATGTATTTTACCTACGCTCTTTCTATCCCTCTTTTCATATGCACCATAGTCTTTCTGTGGGATTTAGGAAGATTTAGGACTTTTCAATCTCTCACCCTATTTGATTCCCCAGCTTCAATCCACTTTTTTGTGGTAAACAGGGTCTTTCGGAAAAAGAAAGAACCCTTTTTCCCATCATCACTCTTTTGGTTACATCCGTATGCAACACTGTGCACCAAATTTGCTGTACAAAAGCACAATCATAAGATATATCACATAGACATTTACATGGGGAAAATTAAACACTTGAATGGCTAGGTTGAATAGAAGGGATAAATATACGTCATATATGTTTTTTGGCACATGGAAACTACTGATTGCCAAATAATTTTTACATTTAAAACAGCGGATTTTTAAGTCTAATTAAACATTTGTATGGTGTGCATACATAACAAATGTGATTTTTTTATGACTATAATAATATCACATGTTTGTACAATATAGGTGGCCAGTGACCTTCAAGTTCTGCATTAAAGATTTTGAAAGTCACGTGTCTTCTATATCAGTGGCTGCATTCCACTGAAACTTACTATGGGTCTAAAGTTTCTATGCTGATATGCTAATAATTCCTCATTTGCTTGTCTTGCCATCTTAAGCAGAAAGTTGCTGTAGTAAATGAAAGCTCAAGAATGATATTATTATAGCAATAAGGTTAATATGATGAAAGCAAGTAGTTCTGATCGTGCCTGTCATGCCTACTTAAGCTTGATGTTCAGTAATGTTAAGTTTTGTGTGTCATGCATACTTAAGCATTATGGTCAACAATGTTAAAGTATCATGTGTCATCACTACTTAAGTGTCAAAGCCAACAATATTAAAGTCAGATGCAGGGGTTGTTACAGACAAGCATATACATTCAGATGAGACACCAGACTTGTGGAAGACTTGTTAAATTATTTATTATTAATATTAAATTACGAAAATCTTTGCAGTAAATCAAGAGACTCATTCAACAATTGTTACTTTGTTTTCAGGCATGTCCTTCCCACCACATTGTCCGTTTCACCTCCACTCATAGAAAGCCATTATGAAGACTTGCTCAGTAAAAATAAAGCAATTATAATCTACTTTCATGGAAATTCAGGCAGCAGGTAATTACAATAGGATTATTTTTATCTTCCTTCCTAATTATATCCTTGTTAAATTACTTTATATTAACAGCTGTGTTCTATTTAGATTGACCTCTCTAAATACAGTACTCTCTTGATTTCTTGCCCCCCCCCCCCCGACCTCTTGTCACCCTCTCCTTTTGCAAATAAATTGTCATGTCCTGATTATTTTGTTCTTTAATTGATTGTTCATCAGCTACCCATGCCACCTGCCACCTACCAAGCATATACCATCATGTGCAAACATCTTTACAGTAATGGTATTTCACCTCTGTCACCCACCAGGTCAATTTGTAATCAGCTTTTTTTACCACCAGGCTTATCTAATTTTCAAGATATTCCCTCCATATATAAGACAGTTATGTTTGATCAACGACTGCTCGTATCCCCCCCCCACCTCAATCAGCATTAGTTTGTGGTATCCAACTTCCTAAGCGTAGTTTGTCATCAGAAGGTAAGCGTCATGTAAGCACTGTCCCAGTAAAGTTAATTAGAGTGCAAAATGATTATCACACTAAACATATTGATGGCCAGTTTTGCACAGCTACAATAAGACATTTGGAAGAACTGTCTTCCATGCTTGGACCAGATGAGGTTTGTTTTATCAGCCAGGATGATAAATGTCACGTCCCAATTGGTCTAGTTGCTGCCAATAACTCGTGCACGCTGAGTATAAAGTAAGCCTTCCTGGCCATGACTGGGTAGTTGCTGCCGGCACAAGCTTATACCCTTGGTGTATGCCAGCATTGAGATCAATCACAACGGTCTTGGAAACAGAGATGCTGTTGGCTTTTCTGGCCCAACGTTTATAGCCATCCAATCTAGAAAACATTCCTCATCAACAGCACTTAGTCATGGATTTGACTTGAAAAGTTGCTGTGTCTGACAGTTTGATACCATAACCAGGACTGGTATTGATAAATTGGTCAAGCCAATTCTCGTGTTTACTGTTGATAGTGGGCCGGATGAAAACCTACAGTATCAAAAAGCCGTTAAGGTTGCCATCCACCATTTCCAGGATGAAATGCATTTAACAGAGTGGAGAGAAAGATGGCGCCACTGAGCAGGGAATTGAGTGGATTAATATTACCTCATGACAACTATGGCAGCCATTTAGACGAACAAGGTAAGACAATTTTGACATTGAGCTAGAGAAGAAAAACTTTAAATTTGCTGGAAAAACATTGGCCGAAATATGGTCACAGTTGACTGTAGACAATTACCCAACCATTGCTGAGTATATGGATCCATTAAATTCAGAGCTCATGGAACAGGATGTATTGTGTAGAGATCAAAACTGGTGTGACACCTATGTATGCTTAAGCCAATACTAGCTTCAGATTGTGAAGTGTAACAACAACATGTGCTGTTCGAAAGCACAAAGCTCATACTTCGGCATGATAAAAGACAGATTTCTTCCTCTTCCTTTACCCCTTGTTCAAACATGTGAAGGGCTTAAAGTTCCAGAATGAGCAACAGTTGGAGCCTTGCACAAATTTCCATCTTTATTTGCAACTCAGAGTCTCAATACGGAAGACATTCTACCTCAGTCAACAAACACATTTCACATAGTTTCCTACGATCTTTATTGCCCTTCACTTTAATCTGTGCTGAATGAGAGAATTTGCAAGATATGCCAAATGTACAGCTCTCTGGTCATGCTGCGCAGTCACTCAGTATTTCACAAACATATAGCAGTTCCATCGAAGTGCATCACACCAATGAGAGTTGCTGCTAGAAGGAAATGCGAAATGATGGTCATACTAACAGATACGGAGAATGGAGAAAGTGTGGATTGGATTGACGAGAGGAGCTTGATTTGGAGGGAATATCCCTTCCAATAAACTGTGTTAATCTAAAAACAAATGGATTTCTTGTTTGTTCAATGGAGGAGCATTTTTCTTTGCCTTGGGATAATGATAACTATGAAGAGCAGTAATTCATTTACAAATACTTTAGATTTTAAACCCTTAGAATTTCTGTGGATTTGTTGAAACTTTAATGTTAGTAAGAATTGAAGTGATTGATGTGTTTAATTTACATTTCGTTTTGTTTTTTTGTTTAAAATTAATTAAATTTTTTAAAATAATTTTATAAACTTTTAACTTGCCAAACAGTCCTTGTAAAAGCCTGATTAATTACACACTATTTTAAATAAAAGATTGTTGTTTTGTCTGTATAGTTAATTGATTTACATTACATTTACTATTCAGTATTACAAAAAATTATGGTAAAAAAAGGGGGAGGGTAAGAGATTTGTGACATCACGTAGAAGGGGGATCTGTGTTTGTGTGACGAGGGGGAGAGGGGGGTCAAAAAATGGCAAAAATTGTGTGATGTCATGTGTGGACGACCCCAAAGCTCTGTTTGCTTTGATCTGAACATTTGTTAGGGATCTAAATAAGGTGAGTGTAACAAGATAACCGAGTTGGGATTTCGGATTGACAACAAAACACTGTTGATGGTAATACAAATACAATATTTAATGATGTATGATTTAAATAAGAAACGAAATATGATTGATACGTGCATGTATGGGTCCAAATATTGGATGAATTAACATAATTTCGCACGAACCTACTAATGCAACAAATACAAATATATGATCTTATACGGTACAAGGACAAAAAGAAAGAATGATTCACGGTATTTCACAAAATGAAAAGAATGAGTTTTACACAACTGCAAAACAAATGAAGTATTCACTCAAAATAGTGAACAGATATTTTACTCAAATAGTAAAACAAATGAAGTATTCACTCAGAATAGTGAACTGATATTTTGCTCAAATAGTAAAATGATAATAAGGCAGATATCACAAGATATCTCTTCACTTCCTAAACACTGGGTATAACAACACCCCGATATTAGCCCACGGCCAAAAGATTTCATGTATGGAGCAACACAAACACTCCCTCAACATCACACTTTTCTACCAGTCACACTGGCCAATCACGCAAAGGTTATAGGTAGTCACCAACCACCATTGATTCCTAGGTCAGACAAGCAATTAGCGCCGACCACTTTGGTCTGCAACGCCCGATCATCTGCTACTTGACCCGTAACACACTTCACTCAACTGCACGACCGCTGTCCAAACAGCTCTGTTGCCAGTTCCATCATCAGCTTCACAGCCGCTATGGCCAGCACCACAGCCGTCATGGTCAACTTCCATGCTCAGCTCTTTAGCTGGTACCTCGTCAACCCTGACCACCATGGTCAGCTCCACAGCTACCGTCAGCTCTGATCCCCATGGATCAGCTCCACAGCTGCCACGGTCAGTTCTAATCACCATGGTCAGCTCTGATCACCATGGATCAGCTCCCATCAGCTGAAAATACATCCAATACCGTGTACTATGCATGACACGGGCATATACGGTAACACGTAATGATGTTATATACGGAAAATTATAAAAAATATGTTATCAGTCCTGCATTACAAAACAATAAACAGGTTCAGAAGTGAACCTGTGAATCATACGATTCCTATAGCACTAAACGTTTCTTAACTAAATGCAACTTTGTAAAGTTCTTGCTAAGTCACAGACAAGAATAGAAAATATTAGCATTATACTACGCAAGTCGAAGCTACAGAAATATGAAAAATAAACGTGGTAGTACAATAGCTATATCTTACAATACACATAAGAAATAAATAAATAACTTACATACCTCTACAGCTGGAGATATGCAGGTCTCTAAGTAGACCGCCGACTGACAAAACATTCCGTAATGTGTCGATTTGATCTTACTGTGAGGCATTTATACACAGACAATGTAGCTTTACATCATCTGTGCAATTCATGTATTCGGGTTTTCCCATCGAAAGCACTTCACACATGCGGCATAGGATGAACCGAACTCACTGTTTCAAAGTAATGTAGAATATACATCAATCACCCTCGGGTATCGTTGTACACAAGAAACGAAACCCGAGTACATGTATTTAATAAAGAAATTGATTTATACAATTCCGTGACAGTGAGTGTATGATCAACCTATTTTAGAGCAAACCTGGTCAGCCTTTAGAATAGATTTTTTATAGCCACATAATTGATTTTACAGAAATGATACCCAAGTCAACATTGGTCATTGTAATACA
This sequence comes from Megalonaias nervosa, assembly GCA_016617855.1. Taxonomy (NCBI): domain Eukaryota; kingdom Metazoa; phylum Mollusca; class Bivalvia; order Unionida; family Unionidae; genus Megalonaias; species Megalonaias nervosa. The sequence continues at coordinate 40,292 of JAECUM010000146.1, read as the reverse complement.
GATCATATTATTGGCATAATTACAATGAAACTGGCTATGAACTTGACTAAAAAGGGTCAAAAATGTGCTAAACTACGGAGAGATGGAATCAAAGAAGCAAAAGAGAATCCTGTTAGAGAGATTGCACCTTAACTCATTAACCCCAGGCGCCTCATTTATGTCAGGAGGTAGTAACCTACTTCCGAGCTCCGTAGCATCATGGTCATATAGGATACACTAAATTAGGTGGTATTATATAAAGGTAGACAGATGTAGCTCTACAGTGATACCAAATAATCTGGATGTTCTAGTTGCACTACAGAAATATGGAGGGGAAAACATAATTTTTGGAACCGATTTTTTTCTGGATTTTAGAGTTTTTGGCCTCGGATCTAAGGCAGACCAGTCTGAACTGCAGGCAGGCAGGTAAACCTTTGCAAAAAGTAGGATAAATGGGCATTTGGAATAAAGAGTGGTCTCGATACAAAAATGATGGGTCCGTTAAGCAAAAAAAAAAAAAAGAACTCCAACTTTTACCCTTCTGCTCATGCATCAGTGAAATAGCCAATGAAAAACGACGTTTCTAACACAGCTAGGCATTATGTTAACCAGAAACCTCTTGGAAGTCGATGTATTAGGATGTATTCAGAAATAGCCCCCAAAATGTGTTTCCTACTCACATTTCAGGTGAAAACAACAAAAACCTCCAGGGCTTAAAAAGTTATTATAACCTGTGTCTTATTGTCTTATTGTAAGTCAGTAGAGATATGTAACTACTCTGCTGCTCGGGGGGACTGTTATGTCAAAAAATGAACTGTCTGTGAAATTCTTACTAAGCTGTTGGCAGTAGTCTTACTCAATTGTTGGTGATATTCTTACTCCACTGTGAGTAACATTCTTACTCCACTGTGAGTGATATTCTTACTCCACTGTGAGTGATATTCTTACTTCACTGTGAGTGATATTCTTACTCAGCTGTGGGTGATATTCTTACTCCACTATGAGTGATATTCTTACTCCACTGTGAGTGATATTCTTACTCCACTGTGAGTGATATTCTTACTCAACTGTTGGTGATATTCTTTATGAATAGATTTTGATATTATTCAGTTACCTGTGATATTGTTACTCAAGGTTAAAAATGGGATACTGATGCGCTTTATTATGAGTCACCTAAGAAAATTCTGAAGATGGCAAAATAGGCAGGTATGGAAACATATTGCTTTTGTGGGTTTTTTGTAACACTAAAGCTTAGATTAATAATGTGACTGGCAAGATTCTGAGAGAAAAAGTCAGAACCTTTGTTTCTAAACTTAATGTTACTGATGTTAATTATTCTAACAGAGATTTTTATCCAGACAATGCATTTCCTGCCATTTAATCTCTGGAGAGATTGTAGGAATTGATTCAAAACTTGTGACTGATGGATGCAACCTTGTGAGGCTACCAAATATTACAAAAAAGAAAGATCTGTTTAACATTTGTGAGACTGGAATTTTCTTAAAAATGTTATGACAGATTGCTATCAACCGTAGAGAATACTAAAAGAAGTAAGAGAGCTAAGGGCAGAATTACTTTTCTGCTTTGCAGCAATGCTGATGGCTCAGAAAAATTACAGCCACTTGCAACTAAAAAAATCAGCAATTCCACAAAGTTTTCATAACTTTAATCACAAATTGTATGTTGACCAGCATCACAGTTTGTAGGCTTGGATGATATCAGTAACAGTCTATAGTGGGTTAAATATCTTGACACAAAAGTGAAGCAACAAATAAGGAAGATATTGCTTTTGATGACAACACTCTTACATGCATCAGTTCTAATGCCCTGACATTCATTAATTTCCTACCACCGACAACTACAAGCCATTTGCAGCCCCTTTATGTGTCAATTATTAAAGGATTCAAAGCTCACTTTCATCTGAAACAGTTGACTGCATAGACAATAAAGAAACCACTGAAGTGCTTTTTAGTGATGCTACATGTTTCATCAAAATGGCGTGGGATAATGTCATCACTGGGATACATACTAGAGTTATTGTCATGGAGTCCCACTCAAGTGAGGTTGTTAGAACCAGCCATTCAAATACCAAAATCACTAACCTCACCAGTAACATTGTTTTTAGCTTCCATTTGAATAGTACAATTGAGCGTCTATGGTGGACATTGAGTGTGAAAATATCTAAGGTCTGATGGAATCTGCAATCTTGAAAACATTTGCGAGGTAGAGATAGTGCTCTGGATAGTCAAGACAACATTGAGACAAAGATGTGCCCTCATGACCTTCTTTCACAGTAGAAACAAAATGGCCATTAACAACAGTAATATGATTTTTCAAATCATACGAGTCGGACCTTGCTCAGGAACATAACATTGGCATGTACTACCTGCTTATAAACAGGCTAGTGACAAGAGAAAACAGTATTCTGTTGTGGACATTATGAGGATGAGAAAAGATAATTTTAGGGATTAAATACATTTTATATCATGGTGTATTTCTGCACATGTTCCTGCTACACTTGAAATTATTAAATTATTTTTATGTGCAGTTATATATGGTACTTTTTTTTGTAAGCAAAATCATTACTAATAAGATAAGGAAATATAAACATCATTTTAATGTATATTCATTCGACAGTGAAATGATGATTTTCAAGCAAACTGCACTATCCCACCACCCTTAATTTCCTGCCATTTTCCTAGTGGTATAAAAGTGGCAAGAAATCGAGGGTGCACTGTATATAAAAGTAGTTAATAAGAAGTGAGAAAACACCTAAATCCTTTGAAGGAAATGAAAATGTTTATGTATGGGATACTATAGCTAGGTATGAATACATTTTCAGAGCTGGCAGGCATCGAGTACACCTTTACAAAGTATTGGCTGATCTAGAATTCCATGTTTTAGCTGTGGATTACAGAGGTAAGACCATACTGTGATAATCTAAGTTTTTGGTGACTTTATGATGAACAGGGTTTGTTGCCATATCATGGCATTAAACCATCCAGTAGATCTTCATTTTATACCCTAGATAGTCTTATGCAGCATTTTTTGCTGGTCAATTTTTGAGTCCAAGGGTACCTTAGCTGATCATAAATAAAAATATTTAGTGCTTTGTTATTTGGGTGGTTAAGAAAACATTGCCTGAAATCAGAGAATCATAGTGCTTCTTATCTGAGTGGTTTCCAAAATACTGCCTGAAACAGAACTAGTTTACTGTTAATACTGTCAGGCTTGTTCACTAAACTAATGCTTTACAAGTGCATCATGGGATAATTTTACTGGGATTGTTATTTGTTTGCATGACTATTTTGAAAAAAGGGAGAGCTTGTGCTAATACCCATGTGTGGTATTGGCATTCCATTTGGTTCATGATTGGCAACTTCTACCATCTTTACTCAATTCTTTTTCACTTTCATGACGGGATGCTGATTCTTAATGTACTTACGTCATTTCATCTTGATATAACAGCTGTAACGAAGATTCTGATAGATTAGTTCATAAAATCAGACATAATTCCAAGATTCTGATAGTTTAAGTCATAGAAAGGGACATAATTCCAAGATTCTGATAGTTTATGTCATAAAAAGGGACATAATTCCAAGATTCTTTTTGCAGAACTATAGATAAGCGGTGTATTTGCATAATTTGTACAAATAGTTTGCCTAAAAGTGCATAAGGAAATATTTTAATGTCCTCAGATTATGCAAAATAATTGTAGCATTTAGTCTGAAGTTGGCAGAATATTGCTTCTGCTCAAAGCACCACCCATCTTGCATGATTGCATGTTCAATCTTTATAAACTTATATTTTTTTCGACTTCCAGATATTACATGCTTGAAAAGATTGTTCTTGATCACTGTGATAAGACACTCAAATACAGTCATATAGCTAAACATCTGTACTATTTCTGTAAACAATTCCAAACATTCAAAAAGGCATGAATCTTGATTAACATCTTCATGGTTAAGACTCCATTCTCATTGCACAAGTTGTGTGGTTTTGCTATGTTCACCCCCTCCCATAGAATTTTGAAAATTCCAGTAGTTCCAAACTATAGTGTTCACTTCCTAATTTGAAATGAATATTTGTTTTATATGTAAGTATTGTCAAGAGCCTATGCATATATTTAGCACTGTTTCTTGGGTACTTTTAGCAGTAAAGTTGTGACACATTGTCTGGAAATGCATCTATGTGAAAAACATGGTATCACTCAAAAGAATGTCAGAGACCTATATTTCATGCTTCAGTGTCTTTGGTTAATATTTTGTCAAGTTAATATCCCAGGTATTTTGATGATGGGTCTCGAGACTTTGTGAAGGGATGAATTTCCTGGATTAATATGCATTATGTTAGAAATAGGTGACTGTGACCTACATTTACACTTCAGAAATTTGACTCAGTGACCTACATTTACACTTACCATCTCATGTTTACTCTGCATTTGTTTCTTAGCTACTATTTATGGTAGGGTAATGAAACTTTTTGAGAGGAAATTTGACTTTCCTCAGTTGGATAGTCATTGTTGTGAGACTTGTAAAACATTGTAAGGGTTCATGATGCTGATCATAGTCTCTCTGCTGTTCTTCAAATAATTCAGCTTTCTTGCCCTTTGCTTTTGTTTCAGTATTACATAACCTTGGTCACACTTTTCTATACATGGCCAAACATCATTTAAACATTTTGATGAGACCATGTTGTCAATTTTTCCATCTAGAATTTGGAGGTTAAGGTTGGATATTTTGTAGGCTTTTGCCTTGCAACTTTTAAAATTTGGTTATACAAGTCCAGTTTAATTTATTTATACAGTTAATTATAATAAGTGTTGAGAGAAAAAATACAAGTTTATGTTAATAGCAAGTTAGACATTTTTTCAGTGTTTGGCAGTTGAATTAAATATGGTTTTTGCATGTTATGGATTGAATTAGAATGATTGTTGCTTTTCTGTATTGAATTAAATATGATTATTGGAGTTTTTTGTATTGAATTAAATATGATTGTTGCTTGTTGTATATTGGATTAAATATGGTTGTTGCTTTATTTAATTTCAGTTAGATATGATTTTTGCTTTCAATATCATTTAACAGTAACATGTAGTATGTTCAGACTTGAAAATGCAAAAGCGAAAATTTTTAATTAAAAAACCACCCTTTACTCAGGTTACGGTGACTCAAGTCCACTAGGATATCCCACAGAGGATGGAGTAGTAAGTGATGCTCGATTTGTGTACAACTGGGTCCGTGAAAGAAGTGGAGACTCACCTGTATTTATATGGGGACATTCCCTTGGTACAGGGTAAGAAAATTATACAAGTACAGTCTGGGCTAGCTAATCCAGCTTTCATATATCCATCTGTTGCCTTTAATTTTTATTCATTAATTGCAGGCAGTTCTGTGAGTCTTGCATTTATTCAAAAAGTGATGTATTTTTGTGTGATTGCATTAGATATCTCCATTTTTATGAGAACCGATTACAGTATGTATGTATGTATATATGTATGTATGTATGTATGTATGTAAAGGGTTTAACAGCACATCATCACAATCCTGGCTATATAGTGACAAGTGATGAGTCAGTTTAAGTATCACAACAAAAGCTTACAATTTAAAATAAAAATAAACTCAAGATGAACCCAAGAAAAGGTAAAATCTTAAATTGTCATATATTTATATAAACCCTTGTTAAAAAATAGTCACCTCTTGTGAATGCAGGATGGTGTATCAGGTGTATTTTACATCTCCAAACTGTTCTGATTTGCAGTTACATAATGCACTGGAAGATTAGAGTTTTCTTTGTTCATGTGAGATTTCATGCAGATTACAGTTGACTGATTTAAAACACGAGCAGCATGGGCGTAGAATCATCATCTTTGATTTAAAAAGCAAGCTGCATGGGTGTAGAATCATCTAAAAAGCAAGCAGCATGGGTATTGAATCATCATCTGTGATTTAAAAAGCAAGCAGCATGGGCATTGAATCATCATCTGTGATTTAAAACACAAGCAGCATGGGCGTTGAATCATCATCTGTGATTTAAAAAGCACGCAGCATGGGTGTTGAATCATCATCTGTGATTTAAAATGCAAGCAGCATGGGCATTGAATCATCATTTGTGATTTAAAAAGCAAGCAGCATTGGTGTTGAATCATCTGTGATTTAAAATGCAAGCAGAATGGGCGTTAATCTGTTGGCACTTGATTTGACAGAAAAACAGTAATTGCTGCTTCGATGTTGGATGTGCATCATCACATGTAAATACAGTAACGAGATTAGATGATGTCGTCTTTAGATTTTCACCTTGATGAATAATGTTGTGTAATGATAAACTCTAATTGACTTGACTGCATTGTCAACTACAGTCCAAAATAGGGAGTGATAAATTAGTGATGGATTGTGTATCCACATCGTTGAAAGACTGTTTTTGAGTTTTGTTCCTTTAGCTAAAGATCCACTGACTTAAGCTGTAAGACATCATTATTGAAACTTATTCACCAAAATATCCTCTAAAGACAAATCAATTTATACATTGTATATTTTGTGTATAGGTTGTTTTTTGTGAATTATGATGTGTCTAGCTTGACTAACATTTGGCAGCCTTTTTATTCACAAATCACATTTACTTGGTTAATAGGTCTTGAGTCATTAGTAGCAACTATTTGTACAGAAAATAGTATTAAAAAGGTGGAACTGTAATTGCTGTGACTTTTTTTTGTTGTAATAATACTACTAAAATTAATAATAACAATAATAATAATAATAATAATAATAAGTACACAGTATATAATTTGTGTTTACAAGTGAGGTCTAACTGCAAACAATCATATTATGTGCTGGCAGATCAGGGTTTGTCTTTTGTTCTGCTGATTACTCCTAACAAAACTGCATAGACCCAGATTTGCCTGTGCATTATATGATGGAAGATCTAGGTCTGTGCAGTTTGCATTTGGATGTGACTTGTATATACAGTAACAAAAATGTGGAATATTTCACTCTTTTAGGATTACAACAAGAGTAGCTAAAGAGTTATGTTCTGAAGGTAAGTTGACTTCATACTATGACTTCTAATGCCCCCAGTGAATGCAGCAATTACATCCTGTTTGTACATTCTTCCATGTTGTCTGTCCATTCAGTTAAGCATGTCAGAACAATCATTAAAAATTGATAAATATTGTAAGCATGTAGATGACATTGAATCTTTAAAGCAGTTTTATTAATTTGTCAAAAACACCTTGGTAGAAGTTGAACATAGTGACCACGTTTGTATTCTTTTGCATGTCAGTGTATCTGTCCACATATCTGTCCACCCCCATTATAAAGGTAAATATTAAAATTTGTTTTAATTATGTTCATTGTTAAAGTTTTCCACTTTTAGAAAAATAAATGGTGAGCTTGACCAAATGGTGTTCTTGCACATGAAACACGTGACATAAGTAATGACGATGCATGTATGATGACTTGGGTTGATTAATGTCAGTAAAGCTATGTTTGTATTACTTTTGGAAGTTTTTGGACCATGACTTTTTCTTTTCTTTTTGTCACATGGCAGTCAATATATTGTGCCCATTTTTGTGTCAGCCCTTGTGTATAACTTTCATGAATAATGGAATGTTTCCTATATTGACAGTGTTAAAGCTTTCGTGTGGTAGTTCAACTTTAAATTACTATACTAATGATTCCAAGAGGGTTTGAACTCCAGTGTAATTTTTATGATTAATTTTGTTAAAAATTTTAATAGAAATTCTGAGTAATATTTTCTAAATGTTACTGATGTTTATATTTTTCTTTTTCAGATATGTTACTTAATCAAAATCTGATAGGAGTACATCTACTACCTTGCAAATCCAGTCCTCTCTAGCTAAAGATGTTAACCATATATTTTCTTGGCTTGTTTTAGCAACACAACATAAAATGGTCATCTACATGCCTTGACAGTAATCTGTCTAGAGTAGTCTCTCCTTGAATAGAGAGGTTGTCATGAAATCTAGGAAATCATAAATGACTACTTCCCAATCAGCCTGATCTGTACACTCTTTAGTAAGTTCAGCATAATGCTTTAATGATTCTGCCTATGTATGCCACAGTCGTTTTTTCTTGAATTCCAGTTATCAGCAAGAGTTGACAGGAATAAGGGTGTGGGGTGCAAACATTTTAAATTTGCTGGAGATAATAACCACCACCTGTAATGGTTGTACAAGGTGCAGTTTGAACCATATGTACAATGTGTGCTCATACTGGTCCAAAGAAATATGGTGACCCTAGCAGCCAAATAGTTGCCCTTTAGATCCAATGATGAAAGTTTCAGAAAGTATGAGGCCCCATCTCAGCATATGGAAGACCTCGCTTGGCTTATTGTAGGTATTGTACTGCAGGATCAACATTCTTTGAATTCATGACATGCACAGATGAGAGGCTGGGTGCTCACCTGGTTCCGTCTTTCCAAGAAGTGAGCAGGTTTTGGTTCCCACTGGGCACTCATTATATATCAGTGTCCTGGAGGGCTGTTGTCAGTGACTGTTACCTGTGGCAGGAGAGTGTGTCTATCATTGTTTCCAACAACTTCATCATCATTTGCATCAGAAGGCAAAGGGGGACCATATTTCCAAACCTCTGTCTTCTCATTTGGGATTTTCTTGGGTGGTGTCATCATTGGTCAATCTATATCCAAGTCCACCACTTCCCAGACGGGCTTAGTGCTGTGGCAGACTCAACTGTCTTAACAAAATCAGTCAATTTACACTGAAAGGTCCATTTAGCCATTCATACATGTGACAGAACCAGGATCTCAGACCAGTAGATTTACACATTTTGATAAGTAGATTGGCTTCTAAACTAGTAGTTTTTTAGCTGCATAAATTTTACATTCTTCAAAGGGACTGAAAACAAATAAGTGCATTTTTTGGATATGATATGTATTCTCTTCATAGTATAATCATTTAGCTAGTTTTGAAGATAAATTGGATTTAGATTCTGATTACAATAATTAATGAGTCACCAGATTGCCAATTAATGAAAAAGAAAGAGCTGTTTATCTAATAGTTCATTGCGAAGATCTTTTAATAGCATACAATAACCTTTTTAGTTTCTTTCATTAGATTACTGTCTGGTGACTACTGATGAAATTCACTGTGATTATTAAGCTTCACACTTTACAGTCTCTCAGTAGTTCTCTTGTCCAGATTTCCCCTAATCAATTGTATTTTGCAAAGAAAGGATAAAGCCCTCTCTTTATCAGCATTAGAATGTTGTAATGGCAGGACAACTATGCTCAGCTTGCGGAGAACTTCTAGATTCAGTTTCCTGTTGCTAAGTTTATAAGGTTGCTGACTGCTCCCATATTGTCCTCCAAGTTCACTTCATGGAGGAAGTTACTTACTTGGATTAGAGATGTATTTCTGGGTCTCATACTCAAGGACTTCTTCCTCTTAATGGCTCAGATCCAAAAATCTTCTGGCACCACTGTAAAATAAATAAAATAAAGATTGATTTAGACTTTAAATAAACAATGAAATTTACATGATGCATTTATGCTCTTACAAATAATTTATCCCAACTGTAAAATTAATTATCTTGTAATATACTGTTAAATAATATATTTTTATCTAGTGATTGAACTGAATTTATGTTCATGAAAAACAAAAGATACATATGTCTGAAGCACACAATGCAAACTCAGGACCTGTACTGTAATGCAGTCCTGAATTTGCATTGTGTTTCAGCAGTTGTACCATGATGGTTCAATTTCTTTCACAACACACATTGATTTCATGGCCAAGAACAAGCTCCCACTTACGCACAACAGTCATTCCTTTGTCTTGAAACTGCTGTCATTTTTTAACCCTTTATCTCGTGGACATCTGCAGAACACCATCAGGGTTCTGTAGTGATGCCTGAATTATGATGATCCAGTCAGAGTTCTGTAAAATTAATTAAAAGTATTGTCGGTGTTCTTTGTGCCTGAAGTGGAATGATCCAGTCAGAGATCTCTATTTGTGCCTGAAGTGGAATGGTCCAATCTGAGTTCTGTATTTGTGCCCGAAGTGGAATGATCTTGTGCCTGAAGTGAAATGATCCAATCTGAGTACTGTATTTGTGCCTGAAGTAAAATGATCCAATCAGAGTTCTGTCATTGTGCCTGAAGTGGAATGATCTTGTGCTTTAAGTAAAATGATCCAGTCCGAGTTCTGTATTTTTGCCTGAAGTAAAATGATAGTCAGAAGCAGGAGAGTTCTTGTCATTACCTTTCAAAACAGGAAGTATTTGTATTTCTGCTCAGACTCTGTTTTCCTGGATATGATTGACTATTTGCTCAGCATACAAAGAAGTAACCAATGACAGATGAAATTTTTATTGGCTGAAAATGTCATGGCACATCTGCTGCATAACTTATATCATCTAAGCCATGGGAATGAGGTTAGATATAGTATTGTCAAATTTTTTACCTCCAAGACCTGTCATCTCAAAGGGTTCAGTTTAACCTAGTAGATCCTATAGCAGCAGCACAAAAGACTACTGTCCTAGGTCATTTGGCAGTTTTGTAATGATGTGGGTTACTCTTCTTTCACAGGATTTGTGGGAATGCAATTTTTTCTTTAAACTGGTCTACAGCATCATTTCCTTATCTCACATGAGACTACTTCATATACCTTTGCAGACCAGAGACATGGACAACTCCATGCTAATAACCTTAAAGTACCCCTGCTTCTTGTCTAGTCTGCAGATGTTTTAGGACTGAGTAATGTATTTGAAGAAGGAACCAATACTTACTGGATGACAAAGGCACACCCTACCAAACCATTCCCACAGTTACATTCCTGGAGGATCATGCAAATCTGCTCCACTAGTAACTGACAATTCCCTCTGTAAGATGGGAAACTTCTACAGTCTGACTTCTACCAAGGCAAACAGATTACCTTTTAGCACTTCTGTTGCTAAAAAAGTCAAAATACATGGTGACTGCCTGTTTTTTTTATCTTGAGTGTGTTTAATTTGCAAGTTAGTGGATGTACTTCCAAATGTATTATCATCGGTACATTTTTCTTCAAACATTGGTTTCATAATATTACATTGTTCCATTCATACAGGTGATCCCCCAGCTGGCGTGATATTGGAGTCACCGTTTAACAATATTAGGGAGGCTGCTGCTGGACACTGGATGGCATGGGTATGTCACATTCTGTCTTGTCTTCTCAGATATTTCATTTAAGAATATATTTTATTCTATTAGGATTCATTAATGTCATGAATCTGCAACTTACATGCCAGTTACATGAATTGCCTATATGAATGATCGCATACGGTGTTCTTTAGTCAGTGAGAATGAAGGAAAAATATATCATTTATATTTTTTTCTCAGTTCTCACAAAGTTTTCTAGACATTAGTCCTTAGTAGGGACAGACACTTTTCATGGAAAGGAATTTCCAGAAAGCTAAGTCCTTTTCTTCTGTTATTTTATTCTTTATAAATACTTTGAGAGACCCCAACATACCAAAATTTGGAAGAAAAAGTATTTTCTTTTCTTTAAATTAACTTGTTTACAAGATAACTAAATGCTGACACAATTTGTTCTCATGGCATTTGTTTTTGAACCTGATATAATGGATAGAAGATCATTTAACTTTTCTCAAACAATGTCAAACACCCCCACATGCTGAATTGGGTTAAGTCTATAAATAGTAAATTTGGGAAGAAAATAAATAATGTTATTAAAGTGTATTATTCAGATATATGCTTGCTTGTGTTGCCATGACAGCTAAAACCTAAGTCAAGACCTTTGATCTTAAGATCTGTTTCAGAATGCTATCAACTTATTCATTGATAAAATAAAAAGTAACATCAAAATACGCATATACATGAATAAATGACAGGGTTCATAAGCTCTTTGAAATGGGAGTATTCTACAAATATTTCATACATCAGTGAGAGTGATAGGTGTAAGTTCAGGTTGTTTGCATTGTTACGTGTAGGCTTGTATAAAGGTTACTAAAGAAAAGAGTGAAGTCAACAAGCTTTGTAAATTTTTAACAAAATAATTTATTTCCCTAGAAAACAAGGTAAAAATATGAAATAAGACTTGCGGTTTGTGAAAATAATCCAAAATTTAATCCTAGAATTTAAAAATATAAGTCCTATCACTAAACAGTTCTAATTGAATCCAGGTTCGAATCTCTATGAAGTTCCAATATGGAAGGCAATGACGTCAGATGAGGTCGTTGTACTGATGGCAACAGTTCGTTGAAACACAATTTATAATGTTCTATTTAGAATTCCAGAATAAATTTCCACTGAATGTCTTTGTCCCAGAATTTTATAAGAAGATGAGTATTTTCCAGGGTGAATAAATTATTTTAAATAATAAACTCAAATGGCAACAACAAGAATACCTTTCGGCCTGAAGGTATATTTTATGACTGCCTGGGTCTACTAGCAAATGGCTGTTTTAAGCCTCAATTTTAGATCACATGGTGGCTCATGTGACGGGCTACATGCTCACTAATTTGAACAGCGCAGTAAAAAAAATGACAATTATCACATACGCTAGAATAGCCCAATCTAAGAATCAGATTCCCATGCTGGAAATGAATTTAAAAATGAAACTGTTTACAACAGACTAACACGTGGGTTGAACATGACCTTGGTAATGACCAATCATTTTCGCTTAGTGTTTACAAAACATCTCAACCAAGGTGAGCTAAAAATACTGATGATGTAATACTTTTTACGTTCAAATCAGGTCAAAACAGAGAAGTGATTTTTCGAAAATAGTCAAATCCCATAAAAATTATCATTACAGTAAAATGTAATGAAACAAAAATAAAATAAAAAAGAATTTAAAACTAACACACAAGCAATTTAATTACATATTCATAACAGCATATGCAACATGTACAGTGTAGAGAATGTTGGCATACTTATAGAATACTTTCATGTACTTTGCCTGTCAGAAATTTCATTTTATATTGTTCTTATGGAAATTGATATTTAGTTGGTCATAGAAGAAATTGCTGTCAATCTGGCCTCAATTATGCCACCACAATGAACGTATTGAAATCTTATCACTAATTCTCCTGGATGGATGATCATTTAAGTTTTGGATTTTACCAAAAGACTTCTAATAGTGTCTAGTCTGTACAAAATAAAAATGTTGCTAATCTTGCATTTAATATGGCTGCCACAGTGGCTAATTTGAAAATCTTATCACTCCAGAATATCAGAGATGGTTTCAACACTCTGCTGTTAAAATGAAGAAATGGTATTTCTTCTTTGAATACATTACCCAGTCATAATACCTTAGGAGAACTACCGCCACCTCGCAAAACCAGCCTTCCCAGATACTACTTTTAGCTAAAGGGATCTAAAAGTTGTCAGCGAGCCTATTTGGCGGTTGGGCAGAGTGATCTCCTCTTACATAAGACTTGGCAGCACAGTATAAGAGTATGCCGGTTATTACTTAAGCTCGTGCCAAGAATCATGCTCTCATCACAAGTCACCTTGCAAAAGCCAGAAGCTACGTGGAAGATATACCACTTCAAGTTGTAGGAGTTTTTCCCTTCTAAGGAAAGTATATTCCATCTATATTTGCAACTTTTTCTATATTTGCAACTTTTTCTCTCTTTCTATAACGACAAAGTGCTGCCTATACAAGTTGCCACACTTTGTCATTGTCACACATTTAGGTACTTGCACGTGGAGCCTAAGCATCTTCACAGTTTGTGCTATATTTATTTTATACATGCAAGTCTCTAGTGCTCATATAACTGCTATATGTGTGTAATTCCTTTAGAAACGGGTACATATTGGCAAGTTTCTATCCAAGGCTTTTGTCGCATGCAGGTGCCAACTTTAATGTATTTACTTGTACAGGCAGTCTCTGGGCCTTGTTCCCTACAAGTTTGCCTCATAATCGATTTTTTCACACCTACTGTGTATGTCTCTATAATGGTGCCTCAGTTCCCTTTTATGCAAAGGTTTTTTTGTGTTAATGATACTCTGGTGCATTTCTGTATTTCTTCAATTCTGGTCGGACAAGTACAGGTTAGTGCTTTATACATGGTTTATTCAGTCACCTCCTGTGCATGCATGTTTCTATAGGAGACCCTAGAGTCATGTTTATATGCATAAACTTTAAATCATATTTATCGAGCACTTAGGCACTCGCACGTGTAATCTATGTGACTTTATAAGTTAGGTTCAGACTACATTATTTAAATGTGTGTTTGTCTTTATGCTCTGAAGAACTCCTTATGTATCTATAATTCATTCCTTTCTTGTATATAAGGGTGAGTTCTTTTACCACGGTAATTTTAACCTTGGAACACCATGCTTCAATGATTCTGCCTGTACAGGCCATCCTTGACCTTTACCTACAGGTAAGCATTGTAATTGAAATCATCTGCTATCACTTTTTCCAGGTAACCATCATTTTGGTATAGCTATGCACCCACATGGTATTCAAACATCACATGTGTAGGCATACAGATTGATAAACAGGTGGTACTGTCATTAGATTTTGCCTGTATGCTTCCTTGCTTTATTAGACTTATTAATTTATGGGTCAGCCTTTTAATGATTTACCTCTGCATGGACACTGCATTCTAGGACATGTCCAGGGTTACAGCTTTATCGATTTTTCTCTATTTTGTCTTACAGAATAGAACTATAGGCAAAACACAAACAACATACAGCTCAGACCGAAGACATATCCAGTCTGCATGCTGACTTTTTTCCTCAGTGTGAGTCTTTATGGGAACAAGAGAGATAATTCGACTTGCCCTTTAGCCATGAAGTGCCGGACATTGATACACTCGAAAACATCTCTGGCACGAAAGTCACCACCACGGGACTCGTCATTTTTGGAACTCCCCCTACCTTGCCTCCTTGGGGTCCGACTTGATTCCTCCTACAGAATGGGACAGAGCTAACAAACAGCCAAGTTCCCTCTCATTCAGCAGGCATAAGGACAGGTTACATGGATCAAATTTACCATAACCAGTCCCAACTGATGATCCTAACGATATCCTTATCACACTGATGGCCTATTTCCGTTGCAACCAGCCTAGGCCATATACTAGGGATCACTAAGGTCCAACATCAATATTACGGGCTCAGTCAGTAACAGTCCTGGCTTCCAGTACGTCGAACCCAACTTTTGCAGACATGTGCAGGGACCAGTCTAACTCATACCATCTGGTGATACTCATTCCACCTGGTGATACTCATTCGGCATGATACCACAAGTAGATCGTCATGCCTCAACAGTTGTCGCTTCGCAATTTCTCTACACTCTGCCACGAGAAGAGCCTCTTTACTCAGCGGCTGTCTTGAAGTCATGGCTTAGTGGCGTTCTACGAGTTTAATGAGTGACAGACCTCGTCCATCTTCACCAGGTTAGTCTCATGCATTATAGGGGACCATAGCCTCACTCCACACAACCAAGATGATGTTTCTTGTTCTACCAGTACCTTCATCTGTTCTACCCTAGATGAGGGCACGGGAAGATTCTGCCTTCCGAACCTCCATTGAGGATGTGTTTCTGCCCAGGAGCTTTGTCCTTCTCCTCCAACTCCATCAACAGCATGCACCAGCACTCCAGCATCTGTTGATCTTACGATGAACTGAAGGTTCTGACTTTAGTTATGTTCCCAGTCTGGGAGAGTTATATACTTTCCAGCCCGCCTTCATCATCAGTTCATCGGTGGTTCTAACATTTGCACTCCCGCCAGCTTTTTATTCAGAACCCCAGCAATGACAATGATCTCACCGACTTGGGGATGACATAGCCACACTCCATATGTATCGAACAGATGGCCCTTGTTGATACTGCACAGTTAGTGAGCAATATCGTTACCATGACTTCATTGTCAGACTTTTGTTCTCTCTGGCTATCCTCCAACCAACAGAACATTGCATATATTCTAAAACCCAGAATACCTCAGGGCATCCATGGGAGTCAGTCTCAAGCTAAGAACATGGCCTTTATCCTCTGCCTTATCTTTAATGCCCCGATGGATGAAGTATGCTAACAAGCCATCAAGGAGACACAATTGCCTCCCCTTCACAACCACAGCATCAATACAGGGATAGTATGGGGAATCACAAAAGGACCCAAGGGCCACTCATAGGACATGAACCTCTCGAGTTCCAATAATTGAATACCATGCGGATATAGCACTGAGAAGGTTCTATCGGTCATTCCACACCTTTCTCTTGGGCCCAGTGGCAATTGACTCTACATCTGGTCATTGACCTAAGCACCCTCCTTTTTTTTATCCGTGCCTTGGTTCCTACAGGAAACACAACATCGCATTTTGAATGATATCCATGAGGGAGACCTTGCCAACATTGTGGGTTTAGACAAGGCATTCCTTCATGTCTCTATTCGTAAGGCCTTCAGTACGTTCCTGCGATTTGCCTACAACATCATATATCAATTCAGGGCACACCAATTGTGGCTCGACTTCGGCCCTGGGGTCTTCCCTCATCTGATGTATCGAGTAATGGCACATGTCCAGACCATTTGTATGGTGGCAACATCAAGTTACCTGGACAATATCCTGCAGCATCATAGCGAGTAAGCTTTAACCAGTCATGATAGCCCTTGTTACCAATCTGGACTTCTCATCAACAAGGAAAAATCTGACCTTGTAGCATCTCAATGATTCATTTACCTAGGTATGGACTTCAGTACACAGGCACAATATTTTGTCTCCCTCAGGATCGGGCATTGAAACGACCCATGGTAGCACCTTACTTTCAAGGAATTCTATCCGCATGGGGTTGCTCAACAATGCAGTGGACATCATGGTCCTAGGTCACCTTCTACTACATTGCTATTTTTTTTTTTTTTTCTGCACGAATGGAGTCCTTATGTTTGTCCACTGGACCATCTTCTCAAAATCTGCACACAACTGAGGCACCATCGGCAGAATTGGTAGCAACCTAACTTGGCTCACAGCGGGTATGCATCTGTGCATCCACCCGCTAGAGATTTCAGTCTGTGCTGATGCAAGTACAAAAGGCTGGGGAGCCAACCCACTACCATCATTTCAGGATGCCAGAAATGATTAAGTAATTCTGGAGAGGACAGCCATTGTGAAAGCCTTTCATTGGGGGCAAGAATATTTAGATGGCAAGGGAGTTCTCGTTGTCTGACAGCTCTACAGTGGTGACTTGTCTCTACAACAAGGATTATCTCAATCCTATAATGGTGATTTATCCCCAGCAACAAGGACTCCAGTCCCCAGACCTTTGCATCATGGTGTGGGACTTATCTCAAACAACAAGGAGGAACTCAATCCTACAGTGGTGATTTATCTTCAACAAAAAGTAGGACCCCAGTCCCCAGACCTTTGCGTCTTGGTGTGGGACTTATCTCAAACAACAAGGAGGAATTAAGTCCTACAGTGGTGATTTATTTTCAACAACGTGGAGGACCTCAGTCCCCAAACCTTTGCATCACGGTGTGGGACTTTTTGAATTGGTGTTGTCATCGACGAGCCATACAGTTTCACCATATCCCGGTCTCCTCAACGGACTGACCTATCCTTTGTCACGGAACAATCAGCTAGTACAGAAGGAATGGTCTCTCCATCCCTCGGTTCTCACTCATATCTGTACCCAATGGGACCGACCACTGGTGGACCTGTTTGCAACAATAGGTAATGCCAAAACCCACATTCTTTGTCTCTGCCATCCCGGACCAAACAGCTTGGGCAGTGGATGCCCTATCATTGGATTGGACGAACCTGAATTCATACACCAACCGCCCAACACCTCTGATTCCAAAGTGATACAGAAAGCAAGGGAATCAGCCTGTAGCCTCATCCTTATTGCACCACTCTGTTGGGAGCAGTTGTGGATTAACTACGTCTTCAATATCGCATTGGAAATCTTGGGGCATTTGGGGTTTCCTTCATCTACTCATATAACCACAATGGCAATTGTTTCATCCTTGTCCAGAGCCCCGAACCTGCATGTGTGGATCATCTCAAACAGGCCCTCAATATTCAGAATTTTCACAAACAGCCATGGAGAGATTCGCTCAAGCGTGACAGTCCTCCACTCCAATAGCATATGAAGTCAGTTGTACAGTTTCACCCAGTGGTGCGCAAACAAACATATCTTACCTCTCCAGGCATCAATATCACATATAGCTAACTTCCTCCTCTGGCTCTTCGAAGAGACCAAGTTAGTGCCAGGTATGATCCAGGGTTAATGCTGCACAATCGCCAACACCTTTCATCATCATCGGAGAGAGAATATCAGACAAACCCAGGATTTATACACCAACTTTGTGTATACACACCCAGAAACATTAACCCTAGACCCAGAGCGGAACCTATCTTGGGTCTTAACCTGGCTCGATAAGACAGCTTTTTGAACCATTTTCAGTGGCATCTCCGGTGCTCCTTGTCCTACAAGACCTGCTTCCTCATGGCATTAGTAACTCCAGGCAGAATTCTGTAAATACATGCCCTATCAGCAGACCCAATTTACATGCAAGTTCAGACAAGATGGGTCAGTCTTATTCATGACGGCATCCTCTTTCATTGCCAAGAACCGTCTCTCTTCCACGGGTAGCTAAAATTGTCACAAACCCTCTGTCTCCTCTGGACACATCAACTAAAGGCCACCTACAAGACCCAGTCTGGGCTTTCAGGTGGTTCATTAATACAGAGCTGTTGCGTTGAGGGAGATCACGCCTCTTTCTACTTCTCATAAAAGGACAGGAATATCGATCAGAACAGAATATCACATCCTAGAGTAGGGTAGTTATTCACTCAGCATATAGGGAAATAACTCCAGCTCAATGAACTATTATGCACTTTGGCTCAAGAGGTTCGAGCAGTTGCCACCAACCTAACATCAGACTGGAACTGTTCACTAACCAACATCAGTCTGGCTGCAGGACGGAAATCGGAGTCCACATTCTCCAGCTTTTATCTCTGAGATCTGTCATCCCAGAGAGGCCAATTCAATCTGGTATGACCTATATCCGCAGCTCAACAGGTCTTCCTTCCAGATCAATCAACAGCTTCTCAAGATGTGGCTTCACGACTTCCGCTGGATTTGTGGGGGGTGGGGGAGCAGAATTATTTCCCATTTGAAGCCATGCCCCGAGAGATGGAGTCTCCTCCAGCTGGGTTGCCTAGAAGCTGTCTCAATACCTTAGGGGACCTCAGATGGTATCTCCAGGGTAAGGGGATGTAACTCCCTCCACCTCTTACCTATGCTCCTAAGGTATTATGATTGGGTAATGTATCCAGAGAAGAAACCAATTTTTCCTAGTAAAATATGTTTCTTTGAAAATACTTACCCAATCATAATACACATACAGCCTTCCAGCCTTTCCACAGTTCCATCTACAGGGAGTGTGCCCTCCACTCTAGTAATAACGGGGATATTCTTACACTGTGCCGCCAGGTCTTATATAAGGGGAGATCACTCTGACTGACTACCAAATAGGTCAGCAGACAACTTTTAGCTCACTTTTTGCTAAAAATAATATCTGGGAGGGCTGGATATGTGAGGTAGTGGTAGTTCTCTGAAGATATTATTATTGGGTAAGTATTTTCGAAGAAACATATTTTACTTAGAAAAATTGTTTTTTTTTAATTTATTAGGACCAGCTAGACATCATAAGACTTGTAATGAAAACCCCATTTTGATATTTCCATCCATCTGAGACAAGCAGTGTTATGGCTCTTTGGTCTTAAACTAAGTTACAGAAAGAAACAAAACCAAGACGTTTTATAAAACTTTGCAAATAATTTAATTCTTTAAGTTATAAAACGAACTTTAAGAGGAACTTACAGTATTGTGAATTAAATCCAAATTAATCCTAAAAAGTTCTGTCACAAGTCAAAAAGAATACAGTGTTCTGAATGAATTCCAGGTCCTCAAATGTGCTGATTTACCAGTATCTTTGAATGCATTGAATTACCAACAGTCATGATCAATCACAATGGCATTATCCAAAACTCCTTGGAATAAATTCACAGTAATCAGAATAATATTTTAGTCCAGAGTCGTTGAGCACTTTGTAATTCCAATGAATAATTTCAACAAATGAGTCTTAAATTATATCTAAACACAATATTAGATACATGAACATAGGAAACAGGAATGAATGTGCCCACCTCTTTGTCCTTATATACACCCTGATGGCTGTTCATCACAATATTTTCCTACTCAATCAATGCCGCAATACGTCTCACATGACATATTTCACAATACCTTACATCGCAACAGAAACCACCTTACTCAATTATCCAATTGGAAATTACCCCAAACCTTCTAAACAGCTTCATTAAGACTGATTTTAAAACTTGTCAACACCTAGCTCATAAGCAATCTACAGTCAAGCACCAAAAGTAAAAACACAATATAGATATACATAGCCGTAGTGATAACAAGATTTCTAAGACTGCTGCAGTGGCAATCTTGGTTGACTGAATGGCACCATTTTCATTTAGAATCCACTTGCCATTGGGATGAATGTATGTTTAAAATTCTATGGCAATCCTCCCCATAGTTTATGAGAATAGCAGTAACAGTTGTGTACTAATGCACAGACGAAAAGCCATCGCACACGACCAATAGGTCTGTGACCAGTAGCGCTGAAAAGAAAATAGAATTACTTTCTGTATATTGTGCTAATATTTATAGTGTAAACTTTCATCTTCTCATTGTTCAATGTTTCTCAAAACTAGCGAGAACAAAACTGTTAATCTGTGTTCAAAGTTTCATGTTAAAACAATTATCTTTGTGAAGGTGAATGGTTAGAAACTTAAGGCATATTATTTAACTAACAATACAGTTCAGTCACAATGCCTTATTCTAACAATGCATTTTTTCCTAAAAGGGTTTTTAAAACTATTGCTTTTCATACAGTGAGTAATTAATTCATATGCCACCTCTCCTGATGAAGCCAAAAGACTGTTATTGTTTGGAAGAAAATTTCATTCATTTCTTTCTTGGAGTCTACAAGAATGACTTTTAATTTTCTCATTACAGCATTATCTACATTGCTTGATGTATAAGTTTTCTTGTTTCTTTCAGCCATTCAGGCATTATCCCTGGTTAGAATGGGCCTTAATTGATTCGATCAGTGCAAACAATATACATTTTACAAGTGATCAAAGGTGAGTTTGAAATTGCATAATTAAACAATTTTTCATGTAACAGATTGACAAATATAAATAAAATTCAGAAAAGAGTCCTAAATGGTGTTTTTAGTGAGCAGGAGTACTGTATAAAGAGGTAACTGTCAGTCAGCAGTCATTGTGTGGAGGTCTCTCTTAGTGATCATGTGTCTTCTGTACAGATTATCTGTTGATGAGGAGGTGTCCTCTATTTGGAGATATCAGTGAGCAAGTGTCCTGTATACTGAGATATCAGTTGATGAGCAAATGCCCTCTACATTGAGGTATCTATTGGTGAGCATATGTCCTCTGTATGAGGGGGTATCTTTGTGAACAGCAGTCCTCTATATGGAGGTATATGTTGTTGAGCAGATGTCCTCTATATGATGGTGTAATGTGCTGATCAGGTGTCCTTAACATGAAGTAATATGTTAGTGAGCATGTATTCTCTATATGAAGGTGTATCTTGGTGACCAGGTGTTTTTAAAATGGAGTTATCATGTGTCCTCTATGTGAAGGTGTTTCTTGATGAGCAGGTATCCTTAAAATGAAGGTATCTATTGTTGAGCACATGTCCTATATACGAAGGTGCATCATGGTGACCAAAACTGAGGCATCAGCTAGTGAGCACATGTCCTCTATATGAAGGTCTTTCTTAGGACAGTATTGCTGTATCAGCATTATAAGGTCACATCATAAAAATTGGGCATACCTTAGTCCTCGCAGTGGAACAAAGCAACATACTGAGTAATACAAAGTCATTGGATGTTGGTGTACAAAAAATGTATTGGGTATGAAAACTAAGCTACAGATATATTATAGTATCTGTTTTTTTTCCAGTATAAGATATGTGACAGTTCCTCTTCTCATAATGCATGCCGAAGATGACTGGGTAATACCAATAGAACTTGGAACCAAGGTAACAATTTTTAGATTTGTTCCTGTATATTTCTTGAACAGTAATTTTTTTGTACAATCTTTTCTTCTTAATCAGATTCAAATTTATTTGCCTGTGGCTGCAATAACAAAGTTAAACTTATATATTTGACAGTGTGATTAATCCCATGTTTTAAATGAACACAGAATAATGAGACCAGACTGTAGTTGAAAGCACATATAGAGCAGCAGAGAGGGCGGACCCTACAACTTTTTTGAGACCTTATTTATGAAAAATAAAGGTTCCTACAAAGACTGAAAACAAAGGTCAATAACGTCAAACCAAATACATTTCGTTGTGCGGAGACCGCGTCGAGGAAATCTTGTGTTTGTTACTTGTCATTGACGTGTATTTTTTAAATTTTTATGTGACTCGTTTATGTCTAGGTCACGCACGCGTGGTCTCACCCTCTCTGCTGCTGTTCAATAATGCTAAACCGAACAGAGGGTTGCGATAAAGTTATTTTAGAAGATGACTAAAATATAAATGCACATGTCGGCGATGTATTTATACAATGAAAACACTGTAGCATTATGGTGTAAATACGACCCACACGGACAACCCATGTATGATGGATGGATAGAATTTGAGCTTAAAAAATCTGAGATCGTAAAGATGATTTCAGACAAAATCATCGTGAATAAGTGGTATAATGTCATCTATGAGGAAATTTTGATATTATTGATTACATAGATGTGTATTCTGATAAGCGGGAAGACATGGCACCGATCATAGAAAAATTTATTATCTATTTAGCAAAAAATGCAAATGTGTGGACTTATGCATAGAACAAAATACTGTCAGCGATGTAATTGTCAGTGGCATAAATATACATAAGTTGCCAAACCAAAAGGCAGTTGGACAGATCCTCTCACGGTAATTAAATTACCGCTATATCAATAATGATTGGTGAAGCTCACTCAACTAGACTATCTCGAGAGCGATTAGAGGCAATTAAGAAATATCTACCTATCCATGATTCTGTCAAACAGCAATTACAAGCGTGTCAACAAACACAAGAAGAATTTGTAGAAGGTGCAGAACAGTTATTTAAACCAATTACTGAACCAACAAAGAAAATTGCTTTAGCAACTGAGGCAACACAAAAAGCTATTGAAACATTGCCTGCCGATATTGCTGGGTGTCTTCAAGCAACTCGACCACCACCCAGGCAACTTCCTCAACCACCACCTGAAATTCAACCTCAACCTGAACCACCAAAAACCAAAACCAAACTAGTAGATAAATTCACACCTGAAGGTATTGCCGCTATCAGAAACCAAAAACAATTAATGGGGATTGCCGCGTATGGGTATTCTCAAAGAGAAAAATATGTGAAACCTGAATATGTTAATACATTGAAATCTGGCAATTGGGTCAAGGATATATATCGTATCGCTGCTGATATTCCACAGATTAGATCTGAGGAAGATGTTAATCAGTTTGATATTTTTGACCAGACAGTGAAAGAGTATATTGAACAAGCAAAAGAAACAAGAAAGGAAATAAAAGAAGGAATGAAACAGCAACTTGAAAAAGCAAAAGCAGAAAGGAAATTAAGAGCAAAGAAAAAAAAAAAACAGTGGAAACAATAGGTGAGAAAGAAGAATTGCAGGATGCCCCGGGTGCCACTGGAAGTGGTATTAATACAAGTACAACTAGAAGTGGTCTTGTTACTTGTCCCAGTAATATCCTTGCCGATGTTGATCAACTAGAAATTCTGATCGGCAGAAAACGAGCTGGTAATAATTCTCCAGAAATCATTAATGAAGCAGCTGCTATTTGTCAACGATTATTTACAGGCGGTATCATGGATATTAACGTGTATCGATCCCTCATCGATGAGGTCGCTGATGATTATTACAGTGATTAAGCAGTTAGATATAATTACTATAATAAAATGATCATACATGCTTCTCAACATAGACGAACTATGGTCAGGGTGGTAAATTCAAGATTACCTGTATACAAGACATTTTATGGAGATGGACTCGGTGATGTTGTTCAAGCTTGTTTTCGAGGATAGCCCCAAAAGCAATACCAATCGCAAAGCAACTCGGCATGAAAGCTATTGACGTTGTTCGTGAAAAAGGTATCAGCACTGCAGGTGATGTTACCAGTAAAGCATTCTCTACAATCAAAGATAGACTAGCACAATTAATACGCAGACCGCAAGCGGTCTGACCTCAGCCACCAGTAAAATTACATAGCACTGAAATAATGCCTGCAAACGTTAGTAAAATAATAAGTCAAGCTGCAAATCAAAAACTAGCAGAGTTAGCTGGTGTACCAATTTCAGAAAAGGAAAAAAATATAACCGCAAGTTTGATAGCAGGAAGTGGTTTACATGTTAGACGATAACCAATAACATAAAGATGTTCAAACGCACGCCTGATCCCGCATTCGACATGGACGCACCGGTTCTCAAAGATGAATCGGTATGTGATTATCAGTATTATTCTTATGACGCATGACAGCCAGATCAGCGTGGATGAATCGAATTAGAAGTTCAAGATACAAGCAGATATTTCTTATCCGCAGAAGCATTCATCAAAGTAGAAGGCGAAATTGTAAAAGCAGATAATACAGATTACGGGGATAATATTAGTGTTGGTTTTGTTAATAATGGCATCATGGCGTTGTTCGACAGCGCCACGTACATGATCGACCGAAGAAATATTGAATCGATTCAAAACGATGTTGACGTTGCCACAACAATACTTGGCCTTGCAAGATACACCGACAATTGTTCAAGATCAGCTGGTCCATCAATGATGTTTACCAAGGATACTTCTGATCATCCTGAATACAACCAGTATGAAATAGGATGACCAAGAAACTTTGCTAGAAATGCCCACACGGATTTGCAAAGTATGATTATTAATGTTGATCCAGATTACAACTTAGGATTTAGATCACGTCGAGCAATGTTGCAGGGTGCAAGTAGAGGATTTTCTTGCGCTATTCCATTATCGCATATTTTTGGATTCTGCAGACACGTCAGAAAAGTTATTTTTGGGGCCAAACATACAATTGTTCTCGTACGAAAAGCCACAGATGATGATGCAATATGGCGACCTGCTGGTGATGCTGGTAAAGTAGTTCTAACAAAACTTTCATTATGGATGCCAGTAATGACTCCAGCGATACCTGAAGAACAGCGGCTACTTTCTTTCATGGACAGCGGCGGTAAGTCAACACTATCATGGTTAACAACAACCACAGATGCTGTTCAAAATAACATTAATGGTTTATTTACATGGCAAATAGCACCACAACAGGGTATCTCTGCACTGCAACATATATTGGTTGCACTTCAAGATGCTGAACGAACAAACAATCAAATGCATACCGCAATGATATTTGACCGACTTGGTATTTCCGAGGTTTCTTTGAGAATAAATGACATCAAGAATCATCGGAGGATATTTTGTTAAATTTTGAACAAAATCATGTGGCGTGTGTGTATCATCGATTGATGTCGTATATGGGACGTGATCAAAATGTTGATACTTGCCTACAAATATCACAGCAAGATTTTACAACGCTGTATCCGATTTATTACTTTTTGCTGGAACATTTGGATTTGTTTAGGCAGTCCGTCGTTGACATACATTTTCGAGCTTGTGTGACGTGAGGAGCTATCACCAACTACAGAGCAATTGCCATTATACTCAGTGATAAAACAATGTTACTTGAAGGTGTTGGTGGATGAATGAAAGTTGTTGATGCTCCAGTGGAAAACATGCAGGCGTTGATTTAAACACCAACAATATAACATCAAATGTCATATCATTCCATCAACGTCAGTCTGACTCCTGGTCAGATTAAAAAACTGCAGTCGGCGGCAGTGAAAAACTCTGGAACAAGAATAACTCTAAAACAAGAACAAATCACAGGTGGTCCAAATAAACTACCTCTAACAGAACGTCAGCTCAATCATTTCAATAAAGCCAAACAATCAAAGAAAGGTATACGAGTAGATCTTTCTGCGGGTGCCATCAAAGACACCACTAAGACAGGTGGTATATTTCCTCTCCTTGCAGCTGTTCCAGTGTTAATAGCTGCTGCAGCTGCAGTTGGAATGGCATTAAAGAAAGCAACAGGAAAAGGAATCAAAAAAAAGGAAAGGGTCTGAGACTTCCAGGAACTCGATACGGGAATGGATTAAGACTTCTAGGGACTCGCTGATATTTCCTATGTACAATTTTGATTTACTCGATGCTGCTACATGATTAAATATAAAGAATTTCAGAGGTGTTTTTATGCGTGATCAATTACCGAAAAATCCAGATCTGATTGAAACTGGTATTATTAATCTCGATAAAAGCTCTGGTCGTGGTACTCATTGGGTTGCGTATGTGATCGATCCTCGTGGTATTGTTTATTTCGATTCGTATGGGTTGGCGCCACCAAAAGAATTTTTAAAATATAACGACAGACTTCAAAGTATTCCAATCTGGTATTCAACGCTACCAACACAAACATTAACCGACCCGCAGATATGTGGCCGTGAAGCACTAGCAGTACTTGATGCTGTATCAAGATCAGCGAAACCACCCCATAAGGCTGTATACAAATACACGAGTGCCGTAACAACGTTACGGAGATTTAAATAATTGCTAATCATATAATGGTAGATATTTACAGAAGATCATCTAAAACCAAAACCCAACAAGCACCATCCGAAGACTTACTCAAGCGAGTAACAAGGCAGATCAATGATGAATTATCTGACCTGCTCAAGCTTTCCAGCGTTGATCCAAATGAACTTGTTGTATTTCAAAACCGTGAAGGAAAATTGAAGATGAGTAATATTTCAATCAACAATATCATCATTCGTAATCGATCATTGCGAGAAGGTCTTGTTGCTGTATATGACAAAGAGGGTAAACTTTTTCCTAGTGTTGTTACTCCGTTGTCGATCCGAGATAGCATAAGTGAACGAGAGTTAAAAACCGGCGATGTAATGAACGACGTCATTAACATGAATAACAATAAAATTATTAGCGTAGGTGAGCCAACAGATAATTTCGACGCTGCAACAAAAAAAATATGTCAACGATATGACAACTTTGTTGTCGACGATCAATGATGGAATGACCGCATTTAGAACTGAATTTTTTAATCATGTGCAACTGTTTATGAATTTTCGTAGAAACGTAAACGGAACCACTAATGAATTTTTTGGAAGTCCACCAACCGTTGATATTAAACTCGCCGATGTTAACACGAAACTCAACGATATTGTCAGTGAAATTCCTGATATCGTTCAAAAAACTAATCTCGTTAAAATTCCACACGCAATGATGAAGTCGTCGACGATCAACAATATCATATACACAGTATCATCAGGATCATCAACATGGACACCGCAAAATAACACTATCAAACATACCGCAGAGGTCACTGGCGTGTACAGGCTGTCTGTATTTAGTTCTGCAAAATTTAGGATATTTACTACATTTCCATGGAGTCATTTTACTGATAATTTTTCGGAAACTGTATCCATTGTATTAAATAAAGATACCGAAGAAACGCTTATACTGGAACCATCTGGAAAAAAAATAACCACAGTGTCGTACTGGTGGTGTCTGGAATTTGTAGCTGAAACACCTCCATTGTTTTAGACAACGACTTAATACAGTATAATGATCGATGTTCAGCGATACAGATACGATCAAGTAACAACATGGCAGAATAAACTAAAAACCATCATCGATGATTATACAGCAAAAATAGAGAAATATCGTAGATGTGTGGTTGTCGTTGATATCATCGTTTATTTGGCTTCCGTGATTGTTGCTGGAACCGGCGTAGTATTATCAGCGTTGACGATTACAACGCCGATCGTTG
Organism: Megalonaias nervosa; assembly: GCA_016617855.1. NCBI lineage: Eukaryota > Metazoa > Mollusca > Bivalvia > Unionida > Unionidae > Megalonaias > Megalonaias nervosa. The sequence continues at coordinate 12,383 of JAECUM010000146.1, read as the reverse complement.
TAACAATCGTTATTTCATCCGCAACCACGATCGCAGGTATTTTTAAAATTATCGCGAAAAAGATAAATACGTGCACAAATGAAAAATTGAACAAGTACACGATGAAAAAGCAGCAGCAGGCAGGGTGAACCCTACAAATTGGTTTCGAGCAAGTTTTTCATAAAATAAAGGTTCCTACAGAGGCTGAAAAATAAGGTCAATAACGCTAAACCGAACCTCCTAACTTTTATTATTACCGTATAGTTTGAAAAACGGATAATAAATCGTTTGGGTTAGCTCATTTTTGTTATTTTATTTTTGACTTTTTATTTTTTATGTTATAATGCGTTTAGTTTACTCGGCGGGTCATTCAATTTTTGTCAGTCACCCTGCCTGCTGCTGTAATTAACCAAAGATTTTATCTAGACCTATATGATATCTGGATCTTGGATCATGTAAATTTATTGTAATAAATCCAAACGGAACAGCTTGTGCTTGAGCAAAAAAGTTTTTAAACTTAATCATATCCATATCTCCTGAACACCAAGTATAATAAATATTTTGTAAAGTATAATTATCTACTCCATTAAACACAACCAAAATATTGCAGTTGCAGTTGCACTTTAGGTATTTGTGTATATCATTGTGTAACATAAATCACGTCCGTGTTTTTATGTCTACCTCGAGAAAATATTCTAGCTGGATTTGTTTGTCTGTCCAACATAACGTCATCGTACACCACTAAATTATTAATAAATCCATCTAGGTCATCTACAGATGGAGCCTCATCAATATCGGTAATAAAGTCAACCACATCATCACCGTCTTCATTCAGCAATTTTGCATTTTCATTAAAATCCTTGAGTACTTCGTAACAGTGTTGATCATCTACAGATGGTGCTACTAAATACAATTTACTCCATTTTAACCATCGCATTATTAAATTTAATAATAGTTGTGTTTTACCCGATCCAGATGGACCTATTATAATCATCCTTATCGAATTTGGTAATGCTGGGTGATGCTTCACTGGCTTTTGTTTTCGTGTCGCCGAAAAGTCAATTATATCCATATAATAAATAATATGAGTCTATATTGTGTTCGATGTAGAGTATCTACACCCACTGCTGAATTAACTACAATAACAACAAAAAATAAACGACGTGCTCTGACGGGCAAATGTGTAAAATGTAGTACCAAGAAATACAAATTTGTTAAAACAAAGACAGGTGGAGATATAGCCGCTTTATTAGGAAAATTACCAGGAACTCCGTGGGCTAAATATCCGGGGGAAAAACACTTACCAGGATATAATTATTGTGGTCCTGGAACCCGACTTGACATCCGACTTAATAATCAAGATCAACCAAGACCAGGAGAGCATCCAGTAAATAAGATTGATCAAGCGTGTCATGTTCATGATGTTGCGTATAAAAGTAAAGATTTACAACAAAGGCATCTCGCAGATGTAAAATTGATTCATGCATTAAATTCTATACCTAATAAATCTGTCAGAGATAAATTAGCTAGTTTTCTAGTAAAATCTGCAATGAAAAGTAAAATAATACTAGGGGCTGGTAATTAATTATATAACTATTATAATGGAATCCATTTATTATAGCCCAAGAGGATATTGGAGAGGTAGATCAGCTATTAGTAAATTATCTGAAGCAGCAAAAGTCTCACATTCTGTTGCTGCAGCGTGGTTAGCACGACAGGCAATATGGCAAATTTATCTACCACCACCTAAAAATATTCAATATTCACATTTTGATGTCAACGTCCCTAATGAGGTTCATCAAGCAGATATTTTGTTTTTACCACATGATACTGTTAAAACACGTGGACGAAAATCACGCACATACAAATACGCATTAACTGTCGTTGATGTTGCAAGTAAATATAAAGATGCTGAACTATTATCAACAAAGACAGCATCCGAAGTTGCATCTGCATTTGAACGAATTTATCATCGAGGACCTTTGCGATGGCCACAATTATTACAGGTTGATCCGGGCAAAGAATTTCTTGGTACAGTATTATTGTTGATGAAGAAATATAACGTTAAAATCAGACGAGGACATACTGAAATTCATCGTGATCAGGTAATTGTTGAACGATTTAATCGAACACTTGCCGAGCGGTTATTTGGATACCAATATGCAAAAGAAATATCTACTAACTTTAAATCCGGTGAGAGATCTCGTGAATGGGTTGCAAGGTTACCAAATGTGATAGCTGCATTAAATAACGAAATTACTCGTTCAACTTCCATGAAACCTTCTATTGCGATCACAAAAAAATATATACCCCGTAGCGATGACAGACATCAATCTCAACCAGTATTAGGTAATGTAACTGTAAGATATTTATATGAACCTGGCGAACTTGAAGGTGGTAAAAAAAGAGCAACTGATCCTATCTGGAGCGTGACTACACATACAATTTCTAGCGTGGTAAGATCTACTGGTAGACCTCAATCTACAGATTAGATTCGACAGCCCCTTATCGTGGATTTGTACGTGAACAATTACAGGTAATTCCTAAAGACACACAATTACCACCACATACAATTACATAACCAGAACCTCTACGTCGATTGCATTCAAGACAGGTCAGCATCACATTATTACGTGTATGACCAAGATCACTATTAATTCTGTCTATGGTAAATTGTCTTGGATTATTATTCGAATATTGCCATAACATATTACAGTTACAACTTGCACAATTATTATTCTGTTGTGCTTTTAGTTTTATAATAAATTCAACATCAATATCAAAGTCACGCTTATTTTTTTTATCACACTGCTTATAACCAGATAGTTTTTTTTCTTATTACGTCATTATTAACAGTCTGATCATTATTTTCTGTAAAATTCATAATAACCCTATGTAGTTGAGATATTCTTCTGACCCTAGAAACTGCGAGATAGACTAAATTCGACCATTCGATCCGATCATCTATAATCCAAATATTTGTATCAGAAATAGTTAACCCCTGTGATTAGTGAATAGTTATAGCGTATCCTAACGTCCACGGTGATTTATTCATATTCAGCGCATTCTCAATGATATTAATATCGACTAAAATAATATCATTCAAGACAAGATTCTGTATTCCATCACCAGGAATTTCAACATCAATATTCTGTCGTCGAGTATCTGCTGGGCGATAACATAATGGTACAGGTAGATCTGAAAACTTTTCTTTATGTAACATAAATAATTTATTCTGTAGTTCATCACGAACTACCTTTCTACTTGCAACTATTAAATCAGCGGGATTCCATAAATTTATAAAATCATTCATAGAAGTCTCTGGAATTACTCCTCGCATTATTTCACATTGTACTCTGTCTGGTTGTAGTCTAATTAACCTTTTAAATTCCTTCAGCGGTTCATCAATAGCTCTATGGTCATCATTTATTTCTTCATAATAATCTACGTTATTCTTCAGCCATTCATGTAGAGACTGTCCAATAAAAGGTGGTGGTTGACCATGATCACCGCACATTATCACAGCAGTATTTTTCGTCAATAGCCATTCAAGAAATGTTTTTAATATTTCTAACGACACCGTGCATATCTCGTCCCAGATAATATATTTAGGTATATATTTCTCACCCATTCGCTCATGAGTCCATGTGTCTCCACACCATCTAAAGAAACTATGATAAGTACTCGATTTTACTCCTCGCTCTTTTATCTCTCTGGCGAGTTTATGTGTCGGTGTCAAAACAATTATATCTGAATTATTATTCATGAATAATTTAATCACACGCGTTGTTTTACCTGAACCACCGCATCCGTTAAGATAAACAGTTTATGTCTAGCCACAGGATCATATACAGATGGTGCAGATGACTTTGATACTTGATTATTATTTTTGTAATATATTTCCTTAATTTCAGCGTCGGCAGATTCAGAATAACTAAGTATATTTTCTTGTTTTATTCTCCATGATCCCCATTCACCATTACCAAGTAGCGGTTTTAATAAATCTGTATATTTTTATTTATATAAAACGAATCCGTGGCGACTCTGACAGCATCACGAGGAAATCTATTTATCATAGACAGTAGATTTATAGAAACATATGCCAACATAGATGATCTTAAATGAGTAAACTGTGGTGAGTCACCATCAAGATAACTCACAATTGTACCTAGTTTGATTCCGTCTGACAAATAAGCATTACTCCGATTTATAAATGTGTTTTTTTCTGTTGTATCAGCAATTATAAAATCGAGTTCAGCATCGTCCATAATCAATTTTGTACAGTGTCTTTTATGATCATAGGCTCCTCCTTGAGTAAATTTACCAATTATCTTTCTACCAAGATCTTTTGCAAGTTTTTCATCATGCTCGTCTCTGCATTTACGTATATTATTAGTAATTTTAATAATGTCATCTTCATTAAGATTAGGGAATTCTTTCCTGGCATCATCAATATTAAATCTATTTGGTTCTGGTAACCAAACTTGCTTCTGTGGACTATATGATATAATTGCCTCACTCACCTGTAAAGATATTAAAATTCCAACATCAAGTATATATAGCAATAATACTATTGGAACCCAACATTTTTCTGAAAAATGTCTTCCAAACCAAATATAAGTAATCGGATGGAGATTTTCTGCAAACTCAATGATTCTACATGAGCAAATCCGGTTAAGTCAAAATCTGGTAAATGTCCGTTTATCGCAACCCTGGTCATCTCGTGTGATGGATGTCCGAATCTCTTAAAGTATTCAGAACATTCTCCGTATCCAAGAAAACTTCCGGGATAACACGCTACGATATCAACAGATATAACGTCATTACACTTATATTTAGTATTCCATAATCCTCCGTGTCCATATTCTACGCAGCTTTTATGAATGTCTTCAAGAAATTCCGATCGTGTTGGTTTCCATAAATTTTTCTCCTGAGCGAAATGAGCCGCTACAGATGGAACTGTAAAACAATTATTTAATAATAGTCTAACTTTGACATCGTCTGAAGTATATTTCAGCGCAAGATTTTCCATTTCCACATTAAGAGATTCTATGCGGTAAATATCACCATTAGGCCGTACAAATTGATCGTAATGATCATATTCTGAACTTTGAAATAACCAAACGGACACAGGGTCACTTTTACTGATATTTTTGATAAAATCAAATATATGACCATCATAAAATTTAACCGCTCTATCTCGTGGAAATATTGTTACTGCTGAGGTCCATGCGTGCGAATTATGATCAATAATATCTATTGGAGCTCCATTTTTTGTGTATTTTGGTTTATATAAAATCTCTCCCATCAGCGTCTTTACTGTTATTGGAAATCTTAATTTCTTTTCTAGTTCAGCGACATCTTTGATAGACGCTCCGGTATCTTTAACTGATTCTGCCCACGTATTTATTTTTTTACGCCTTAAATCTGTTAAACCATTACCACGTATCGCGTTTGTAAAATGTTCTGTAATTCGTTCAGCTACACAGTTTATTCTTGACTCTGACAGTTTCATAGGCTTTAGATCCCCGACGTCAGGTTTATTATTAAGCGGATATATTGCATATACAACTGCAGTAACTGGGTAGCCCCGTTCATAATATACCTTATCAATACCAGTCAGTATTCCGGGCTTAGATTTATTATTTAAGAGAACAATATTATTTCCTGACTGTATGCGTACTGGATCGCGCTTGTCACGAATAATCCAAATATCTTCTTCTGTATTTACAATAAATTTTATTAAAATAAAATATTTTTGATCATCAAGGTGATTAATAATTACTTTTCCTTGTTCATCATTCATCATATTAATAACATTTCCGACTCTGAATGTTGACCATACATAAGCAGCGCCATCGTCACGAAATTCATTTTTTGCTTCACGAATACGTTCGGTTACATCCTCATCCGTTAATGCCAGATCTTGCATCAAAGTACTATATTTATATTCTGATAGTCTGTCAAGATCAAATCTGGCTCTTTTAGGTTTAATCATGGATAATTCCTCCATATAATTAAAACAAATATTTAAATTAAAACTTTAGTATATATATAATGCTTGAAACAAAAAACAAATGTGCTTGGCTCAAAATTGGATATACTTCTATTTGCAATAAATCGTGTGTGAATAAATATTGCGGATATCATGCACAAAGTTTCAAAAATGGAAGTACAGGACCAATACCGTGTATTCAGTGTGGTGTTGGAGTCAGAGGAAAAACTCAATTGTGTCTAAAATGTGGCGGAAAAAAATACAGAGAATTAAAACGATATTATGACAAAAAAATAATACATCGTCAGGTAAATCTCCTATACAAACCGTAGAAGATTATCTGACCAGATTTCAAAACAATGATTTAGACAAATAATATTATATATAAATGGAGCAAAACGAATTTGTGAAACATCCAGTATATACAAATTATGAAGCATCACGAGATGGTGTAATCAGACACTGCATATTAAAGAAATCGGTTGGTAGTCTTGATAATCTTGGTTATTTTAGATTTAGTGTTGCTAAGGGAAAAAAATACTTATCAAGTAGATTCGTATTTGAATGTTTTCATGGAGTAGTTGAAAATGGACTTGTAGTTGATCACATTGATGGAGATCCCAAAAATAATCGGTTATCTAACCTGCAGGCTATTACACAAAGTCAGAATGCTGCACGTGGAAATACTGGAAAATATCCCAAGATCCCAAGGTCGGTTATATCCATAAATATACAGACAGGCCAAGAAATAACTTTCCCCTCAATTAATGCGGCTGCAAAATATTTTGGCATACATTCACAATCAGTACAATTTGTCGCAAATAAAATATACAAATCTGCATTTTCGAAAACATATGATCAGCGGGTAATATTTGAATATATCTAATTCTGTCTTCCTAATAAATAAATTGTATATAGTTCGACTCTATATTTTACCATGGGTACCTTCACCGTCGCTGCTCTCAGTGTCACTTTCATTTTTGACAGAATCAAATAACATAATTTTTCTTAATTGCATTACACGATTATCCACGATCTTCTTTTTCTCGTATTCACGAGATAGTTCGGATCTAATATTTTCGATCGAACGTGCAAGAGGCGCAAATAGCTTTACCTGTTTGTCATTTACCACCGCCAAGGATTCAAGCATAGACTGATAAATTGATTTTACAAATTTATAATTGGATGGTAATGTGTATTTATTGTCAATTTTTCTTTGTTTTAATATTTCATAATCGCATAATATTTTTTCAGGATCGAGATTATCAGATAGATTTATTCTGTTATGTTTTAATTTTTTAATAGCAGAAATAATATCATTAATGTTTTCTTGGTTCATTATATAATAATTATTTCTTTAAAATAAAAAATATTTACAAAACATATAATCACAACACAACCCCATATGAGTTCCTAGATTGCCAAACAACATTCTAGCAAGCTCAGGGGCATTTGAAATATCTCCATGTGAACTCCTAGATTGCCAAACAACATTCTAGCAAGCTCAGGGGCATTTGAAATATCTCCATGTGAACTCCTAGGTTGTCAAACAACATCCTAGAAAGCTCAGAGGATATTCGAAATTAGACGAAACACATTTATACAGACTCAACCCCCATATGAACTCCTAGGTTGTCAAACAACATCCTAGAAAGTTCAGAGGGTGATCCGTAATTTTTATTGACGACACAAACACAACACATAAACTTATCCTAAACTTATCCTAATGGACGGCACAAACACATAAACTTATCCTAAACTTATCCTAATGGACGGCACAAACTAAACTTATCCTAAACTTATCCTAATGGACGGCACAAACACATAAACTTATCCTAATGATATATGATTGTATGAATATGAATATATACAAATGGTGATGACGGGGGAATCTTGTCTACGTCCAACAGATTTTGTACACTCTCCCCCCATACAAAACCCCGGGAGTGTAAAAGGTACACCCCTCAAGGGTGTATGATAGGAGAGTGTATTTTGTCTGTTGGATATCGAGGAAATTCTCCGGGTTCCCCCAATTAAATAGCATCAGTCGCCAAATGCAAGATAATATCTTTAGCATTTTTGGAGACTCGAACACACGAGAGTCTGCACAACTTCGATCTACGTCCAACCGTCTTACCACTTCGGCCATCGTTCTCTTATCAATAATACAGTTGAATTTAAGTATATATATATAATATTTGCGCTGTCTCACAGAACTTGTATTACTAATAGAATGTAGAACTGTACTTCAGTTTTTCAAAATTCATAAAATAATTTGCACGTATAAGTTATAGTTCGTTAATGTAACAGACAGATGGACTAATACGCTATACACGTATATACAACTGGGTTTGTACAGGTAACGACGTAGTAGTAAGGGAAATAATCGTTCAATTTACTCCGCAGAGAGAGATAGCCGAGTTATCTCGCTTTATTATATATACAATTACTTTAATCATAGAAATTGATTATTATTCATGTATTTACTCATCAGATTATTTTTTTACCCCTGATCATTTACTCAGACGTTCTACGAGCGTATATACAAATTAATATTAAGAGACTCTTGTCTTAGATCCAAAATGTTTCCTGCCTGGTCGGTGAGTTTGAAATTTATTCTTGTCAGAAATGGATTATGAACTCGTAGATAAACTGGGTTAATTGGTTCAGATACAATTAACCACCCTGGCGGATCTTTAGGGCTAAATGAATATAGTATATACCCCTGTTGTGCCTGGTTAGATTTTGAAAGATCTACTTGATAACTGTCATCAATTACGTCACATACTAGATTGACCGCGATCGTAGATGTTATATTAACAATACCAGGTGAGATATGGCGACCTCCACCATGTGGATCATTATTATATTTAAGAATAGTTGGTGTAGGTATTAATTTTTTCCATGAATCACATATTCTTTTAAAGTGTTCATCAATAAGATCATTAACTGATTTCTTTAGCTCTTCAGAGTTAAATCCAGGAATTATAAATGTTGATAGTTGTTCTCGCGTAATTCTGAAATGTTTTAGAAATACTGTTGTGAACAGAAGATTTAGTCTAACACCCTGAGATGGACTGTCTTCATTAACTATATACAACCCTCTATAGCGTTTATCTGCTGCTATGTTCACTAATCTTTTTTCTCTGTTAACAATAATATCATTCATGAACTCTAGGTCTGAAGCAACTTGATTCAAATGTTGTATTGCTTCAATTATTTGATTTTTTAAATCTTCGCTGTACGAAACATTAATGCTGGAAAATAAATTTCTTAGATGATTAAGTACACGTCCGTGTTCAGACTTAATTGTACTAGCATATGAATTTATTTCATCAACATCAAGTATTATTATTTTACCTTTTTTACCATCAACTATTTTTGTAAAATGGGTTTCTGTTTTATCTATATAATGTATAACTCCATCACCAAAATATCGTCGCCATGGATAAGCATTTTTTTCTGTTCGATATTCTGGAAATTTTATAAATTTTTTAACATCTACGACGAAATCAGATCTCTGTGGTTCTGGTGGTCCTTGATAAACCGCTGGATCTTCAGGCCATCCTAATACTGATCTAATCGAACTTTGATAAATATCTACGGAATAATCAGGGGAATTTATTTCAATAACCGCAGATAGTGTTGGTTCGTGAACAGTAATTGCTATTTTTGATTCTTTTCCTGTAATAGATTTAATTCTGCGCTGGAACTCATCATTAATCTGTTCTATTTGATAACTGCCCGTTGGAATAGCAACAACTTGCCAATCAGGACTTCCATCCGGTTTATTCTTATTCGCAAATACTAATGAATTATTTGGCTGTAGTCCACCAAATGGTTTTGATCTAATATTGGGCCAGCTATAATATACCCGTAACTGTGCTAATGCTATCTCTTTTGCAGGAATTGCGGTTGGAAAATTGACACTAAATTCCGGATTGGTCGAACTTAACGATATCATAGTAGTTTTTGACGGAGTTGTATTAATGACGATCTGCTGAAGTAACTCCCTGTCTGTCATTATTATTATTGTTGTTATTTAATTCGTTAAAATCATTAGCGATCACCTTAAATGCGTCATCATAGGTTTTCATAATCATAGCAAATTCAGTATCGGATATTTCACCATCACTGACACACGAAGAAACGTACAAAGATAGCTTAGAACATGCCTCTGCCACTGTATGTAATTTAATCATATAATCGTGCAATTTAGCATTTGTACAAGTATCTATCTTTTTGGCTATAATACCGAGAACACCAGCAATAGTCGTTGATGCTGAAACAATAATGGTTATAACAGTAGGTGCTGTCATCGTCAACATTGATAATAATAATCCTGTTCCAGTAATAACAGCAGAAACCGAGTAAACAACTACATCGATGACAACTATACGTCTTTTGTATTTTATTTTCGTGTTATAATAGTCGATAAAATTATTTAGTTTAGTGAGACGCTCACATACCTGATTGCATCTGTAACGTTGAACGTCGATGCGAGACTGAGGTTGATCCATTATTGTTATATTAAGTGACTAATTGCGGTGTTTCAGCCACAAATTCCAGATGCCACCAATAAGGCACTGAGGTTATTGTTTGATCATCTATTCTCAGTATAAATGTTTCTTCAACATCTTTACTTAACACTATAGATACAACTCCAGAGAGAAAATCAGTTGAATGACGCCATAGATATTTGTTAATTATAACAAATCTTTCATTACTAAATACGGACAGCCTGTAAATACCAGTGACTTCTGCGGTATATTTGATAGTTTTATTTTGTGGTGTCCATGTTGATGATCCTGATGCTACTGTGTATACGATATTTTTAATTTGTCCGTGTGGAATTTTAATCAGATTAGTTTTTTGAACAATACTAGGTATTCCACTGACAATATCATTGAGTTTCGTGTTAATGTCGGCTAGTTTTATTTCAACGGTTGGTGGATCACCAAAAAAATCTTTAATGGATTTGTTTACATTTCTACGAAAATTTAAGAACGTTTCTAAATGTTTAGAAAAAGTAGCACTAAGTGTAGTCATTTCATTATTGATTGTAGCTAGCGAAGTTGTTATAGGAATTTCCTTATCATCGACATACTTTTTCGTAGCAGCATCAAAATCATATTCTGGTGTTCTAAGATTATTAATACCATTATTATTCATGTTGAGAAATGCACGCATTGTGCCACCGTTGACCAATACGTACTTAGATTCTTGATCGTCGACATATTTCTTTGTTGCGGCGTCCGCATCTGCGGTTGGGTTTCCAAGGTCTATAATTTTATTTTGATTCATAATAATTGAACCTGTAAATGAATCACCAGCTTTCTTAATATAATCGCTGACTGACGTACCGGAATCTTGTATTTTACCCTGATCAGTAAAAGTAACTATATTATTAACAACAGTATTAGGAACTTGTATAAGTACATCTGGTAGTTGTATATTACTAGTTTTTAATCGTCCTTCCTTATCCTGAAAAACAACTACTTCGTTTTGATCCACACTGGTTATGTTTAATAAATCATCAATTTCATTTCTGAGCTGATCGAGATAAATCAGCTTGCTGATGACCTTTACCACGAGAAGATCTTCCATAAATATCCACCATTATATTTACTAATATCTGTTTAAATGTGACGTCGTAGTATATTCATGTACAACTTTGTGGGGTGGTTTTGTTGATTTTGATATAGCATCAAGTACGTTAAGTACTTCTCGACCACATATTGGTGGATCGGTTAATATTTGTGTTGGTAATGTTGAATACCATATTGGAGTACTTTGATAGCCGCTAATATACTTTAAGAATTCTTTTGGTGGAGCTAATCCATATGAATCAAAATAAATAATTCCACGTGGATCAATTGCATAAGCGACCCAATGCGTGCCTGGACCAGAACTTTCATCGAGATTAATAATACCTGTTTCAATGTTATTTGGTTGTTTCGGTAATTGATCGCGCATAAAAACTCCTCTAAAATTTTTTATTTTTAATTTTTTAGCAGCATCTAGTAAATCAAAATTGGACATAGGAGATATCAGTAAACTGTCCCTGGTAATCTTAGGCCTTTTCCGTACTATGAATGTGGAGTCCCTGGTAATCTTAGACCCCTTCCCTTTTTTTTGATTCCCTTTCCTGTTGCTTTCTTTAATGCCATTCCAGCAGCGGTTCCAACAGCACCTAATGCAGCTGCTTTTGCAACAGCTGGGGCTGCAGCGACTATTAATGCTGGTATAGCTGCGAGAAGTGGAAATATACCACCTGTCTTAACAGCATCTTTGATGGCACCCGCAGAAAGATTAAGTTTTTATACCTTTATTTGATTTTTTAGCTTCATTGAAGTTTCTGAATTGACGCTCGGTCAATGATAATTTATTTGAACCGCTCATCTGTTCT